>JAGFNQ010004569.1:976679-1160065 GCA_024364735.1 Boesenbergia rotunda | reverse complement strand
CCTTCGCTCCCCTTTGTCTGTTCAACATATTACTGACTTAAGTACATTGTCAAACATTAAAACACATAAAGGAGAACATCATTGATGCAACTTGCACCAACAATCTCCCCCTTTTTGATGTTTGACAATAACTTAAGTTAGATTGGTTTAAGGGGCTAAATTACTATCCTTGGGATAGAAAAACTAAAAGGTATAGGTTTTGGGAGAGTAAAAAATTTTCTAACTGAAAAAAAATTCTAACTTAGGCACTCTCTCCCCCTTTGTCATGCATCAAAAAAACTTGCATCAACAATAAAAAACTTTGAATTTTTAATTTGAAAATACTTAGTGCAATTTTATTTTTTTTAAAAAAAATTGCATAAATTTGAAAAATGCTCTAGGTTTAAAATATAAGTACTTTGAAAAGATGATTTGTAAGGAGTGCAAGTACTTTTAAAAGATTATTTAAATCTCTTTTTGAAAAAATATAAGTATATTTTTTGAGAAATTAAGTACTTAACAATACATTTGAAAATATTTTTTTTTTTGAAAATATTTTACTTGATTGAGTTTCTTTTCCAGTCTGACACCATCCTAGGAAACCTTGTTGACCACAAGGGCATTTCCTAAGTGTCCTGGAAAGTTTTCAAACAAGTAAATATTATTATAAATTTTTAAGAAAAATGATAATATTTCACAAAGTATGTGCTGAAAAACTGTGTGAATTTTGAAGATCTAATATTTTACTTAACTTGGTCTATTTTCCAGTCTGACACTATCCTAGGAAACCTTGTTGACCACAAGGACATTTCCTAAGTGTCCTGGGAATTTTCCAACCTAAGTAACTATTATTTCAAAATCATTTCATAAGTCACACAAATTTTAACAAGTGGTATTTTGAAAAACATAGATTTTTAGTATTTTAAAAGCATGTAATTGAATAATTCTTTTAATTTGACCTCCCCCTAAACTTGACTCAGTCCTGGGAAGCTTGTTGACCACAAGTACTCTTCCTTTGAGTCTTAAGGTTTGATTCAAATCAAAGAAATTTTTTTTTAATAATAAAAAATAGTTTAAGACTTGAAAAAATTTGACTCAGACTCCCCCTAAATCTGACACATCCTAGGAGTCCTTTTTAGATTATGAAGTGGACCTTCCTCTGTGTCTTTAGGGTTTATCAGAATCAAAAGAACAGGTAAACATTTGATTTTTGCAATAAGTAAAATCTTTTTCGAAAAGCCACAAGTGATAACGATTAAAGCATGATTTTCGAAAAGATATTTTCAAATAATAGTAATGTTTTTAAAGTGCAGTTTGAAAAATATGAAAAGCACTCCCCCTGCATCAATGCCGTTTGACTCTATCTAAGTGCCCTAAGGAACTTTAGTGCTGTCCTAAGAGGCTTGTGTCTAATTGCGTGAGTCAATCAATTTTTGAAAACAATATACCTTTTTGAAAAATGTGTAATATATATAATCAATCAGACAAGCATGAATTCCATAAAAACATTATTATGTTAAAGCTCTATTTTGAAAAATATATTTTAGGAAAATATTCTAACAATTTTGAAAAACAATTTTGAAAAATATTTTTCAATTCATTAGTCCTTAACATCTCACCCATTTTAGATGTATCAATACAACAAACATGATTGCCTTATAGGTGTATTGTGAGATGCTTGAATCATTTTCCATTATTAAATCTAAGATTTAATTGAAATTTGTGTTAGATTCGAATTTGACAAAAGATAATTTGAATTTGAATTTCAGAAATTGGCTTCCAGGTCTTGGCGAGGCACTAGGCCTTCTTTGGCCGTAGCCTTATGGGATCATCCACCCTTTCCTTGACAAAGCCTTTTAATGAAATTTCATTTTCAAATTAAATTAGGTCATTTTCTGGTCTAACTAGCTTGGGTCTTGGATCGGTAGCTTCGGCTGGTTTCACCAGTCTAAAGAGACCAAGTAGACTTGATCTTATTAGAGTTGGTTTCCCCAACGTACTATCATCTCACCTCCTCCCAATACTATGTTGCCAAATTTCAATTATCTTTTTCTTATGACCTTTCTAAATTATGCATAAAAATTAAATATGAATGACATGTCATATATTTTAAAGGAAAATAGCAAATGCATGGCATGGCAATTATGCATGAGTCAAACAAGTCAAGACATTTTATTTTTGTTTCTAAGAATGTATCAAATTCTCGATTTGATACATATCGTGTGAACCTGCGAATATGTCAACCCACTTTGACATATTTGATTTTATTGAATTAATTGTTGCGGTTTGGGTAAGGTTTTAGTTTGGTTCAGGTTTAAGTGATTTAAGATTGGATTTAGTTGAATTAAAATTGAGTTAATTTGAATTTAATTGAATTAAAGTTGAGTTAATTTGAATTTAATTGAAAAGTGAATTAATTTGAATTAATTGAATTAAACTGAATTTATTGAATTAATTTGAATTAAGGTGAATTAATTGAATTAATTTGAATTTAATTGAATTTAAGTGGATTAATTTGAATTATTTGAATTTAATTGAATTTAATTGAATTTAAGTGGATTAATTCGAATTATTTGAATTTAATTGAATTTAAGTAGATTAATTTGAATTATTTGAATTTAATTGAATTTAATTTAAGTGGATTAAATCGAATTTAATTGAATTTAATTGATTAATTTGAATTATTTGAATTTAATTGAATTTAATTTAAGTGGATTAAATCGAATTTAATTGAATTTAATTGATTTTAAGTGGATTAATTCGAATTATTTGAATTTAATTGAATTTAATATTAAGTGATTAATTGAATTTAATTGAATTAATTGATTAATTGAATTATTTGATTAATTGAATTTAATTTAAGTGGATTAAATCGAATTTAATTGAATTTAATTGATTTTAAGTGGATTAATTCGAATTATTTGTTGCTTTAATTGAAGTTTAATTGAATTAAATTGATTTAATTGAGGTTTAATTGAATTAAATTGATTTAATTGAAGTTTAATTGATTTAATTGAAGTTAATTAAGATTTAATTGAATTAATTAAGATTTATTTGAATTAATTAAGATTTATTTGAATTAATTAAGATTTAATGATTTAATTAAGATTTAATTGATTTAACTGAATTAATTAAGATTTAATTGATTTAACTGAATTAATTAAGATTTAACTAAGGTTTAATTAACAGTTGTGGGTTTAAATTCATCATTTTCATTATTTCGAAAATTTCTTCTTCGTTTTTATTTTTCTTTCCGAATTTTTCTATTAATTTTGATTTATTTGATCCTTTGTAATTTTCATTAATTATGGCCCTAATCTTAGAAAATTCCATTTCCTCCTCAAAATCAATATCCTCAAAGTGTGTGGAGTAAAATGGGCCACTAGTTAAGGTTTTATAGTAGTCTTCAGGATTATCTATAATTAAATTATTATCAAGAATAAAATCATTTTTATCCTCAGAATAATTTTCAATTAAATCATGTTTATCCTCAGAATAATTTTCAATAAAATCATGTTTATCCTCAGAATTATCCTTAAGGTTTTCAAATTCAAATTCGGAGTTATCCTTAGGATTAACTTTTTCTGAATTAAAATTGTCAGTAATATTTTCAGAATTGATTTTATCAGAATTATTATCAGAATAATTATCAGAATTAATTTTATTAATTTCTGAATTTATATTTTGAATTAAACAATTAATTTTTGATATTTTTGTCATATCTTTATTTTCTAACTTATCATGCAAGAGGCTAATTTTATTATGCAGTAATTCTAATTTATCAGAAAAATTAACTAAATTATCACAAAATATTGCAGGAAAAATTTTCGGAACATAAATTTTTCGTACCTTCGCCGGACACTTATTTTTGTAGTGTCCGTACTTCTCGCATTTGAAGCATTGTACATGTTCCTTGTTCTTCCGGACTCCTGGCGCTGGTACCTCCTTCGCCGCCGGTGGTGTAGACCGAGTCTTATGAGTAGGGCACTGATTTTTATAGTGCCCTCTCTCCCTGCACGTGAAACAAATAATATGCAATTTAAAATTAGACATTAAAAAAAATTGTACCTGATTCACCCCTGGGCTCCCCCTCAACTCCTGGCGTCGTTGCTCCGTCGGCGGTTAGTCCGGTGAAGAGCGGCTCGGCTCTGATACCACTTGTAGGACCGGTGCCGTCGATAGAGGGGGGGTGAATATCGATCGTGAAAACTTTCGTGAGACTTTCGTAAAACTGGACTCAGAATATTAGTAGCGCAGCGGAAAACATAAAAATAAAAATAGAAAAGCAATACACAGTGGACACGGCAGGTTTATTTACTTGGTTCCCAACCCCCCAGGGTCAGTACGTCCAAGGCCTATGTACTCGGCGTTGAGTCCACTAATAGTCTCCTTTCCGGAATTTCCGGAGGCGGAGAAACCCGACTTACAGTGCAATATTACAAGCAATAATATGGAAAAATAAATACTGTAATTAATTGCAAACCAAAACACAAAGTGTGAAGCTCGGCCGATCTGGACCTCCGAAGTGCCGTGCACTTCCTCCTGGAGCCTCCCGGTCGCAGAACCTCGTCTTTAGCGCGTTGTCGTCAGTCGGAATGAACAGATTCGAAGTTGGAAAGTGTGTCTGAAGCTGAGGGGTCGAGACCCCTTATAAAGGCCTCCTGGGGGCGCCCCGGTCGCTGGGGGCGCCCCGGAAGACTCGGTCAACCCTTATCCTTGCACCTACCTCGCCGTAGGTGATAAGAACTTTGACCAGGGCGCCCCGGATGCTCCGGCCGCCCCCGTGGAGGCTTATCCTGTGTTCTGGCTTCGAAACAGCAAAACAGCTACTAATCAGGGTGCCCCGGACGCTCCGGGCGCCCCGGTTGACACCTGTTCTGCAAACACACGTTTGCTGCATGTATTAGTACTGCCTGGGCGCCCCGGACACTCCGGGCGCCCCGGTTGACACCTGTTTTGCACACACACACAAGTGCACATCTTCTGCACTGGCTGGGGGCGCCCCCCATGCTGGGGGCCCCCTGGCAGCCAGTTTTCAGCCTTCTTCATTTGCTTGCTTTGTCTTCTTCTCTTGGTACCTGCAAGATATATATATGCAAAGCAAGTATACATGAAATATTAATCTTACGAACTTGGTTCGGACTTCGGATTGGCACGCAATCCTAGGTCGAACCGACGCAAACTCTTACCCCCGAGAAAGCGCCTTTCACCTACTCCTTTCAGGAGACGGTTGCCGCCCGGTCCTTCGAGTGGACTTTTGCCTAGCCGCCCTACGCTAGGTCTTGGATACCAAGCATCCCTTCGCTTGGTGCCTAGCAGCCCTTCGCTAGGTCTTGTTTCCCTGACAGCCCTTCGTCAGGTGCCCAGCAGCCCTTCGCTAGGACTTGTTCCCCTGACAACCCTTCGTCAGGTGCCTAGCAGCCCTTCGCTAGGACTTATTTTCCTAACAGCCCTTCGTCAGGTGCCTAGCAGCCCTTCGCTAGGTCTTTTCTTTCTGGCAACCCTTCGCCAGAGCCTAGCAGCCCTTCGCTAGGTCTTTTTCGTTCTGGCAGCCCTTCGCCAGAGCCTAGCAGCCCTTCGCTAGGTCTTAGGGTTTCCATGCCTAGCTTAACTAGGACTTTTCTCAGGCTTAGGTTACTTCTCCTTCGCTCCCCTTTGTCTGTTCAACATATTACTGACTTAAGTACATTGTCAAACATTAAAACACATAAAGGAGAACATCATTGATGCAACTTGCACCAACATATCTTTCTTGTTTGTTAGTTTTAGTTTTTATTATTCCACTTGCGCACTAACATTTGTAGGAAGAAAGATCAAAAAATTGCTATTCACCCCCCTCTAGCAAACGGTAAGATCCTAACTAGTGGTATTAGAGCAAGGTTCGCTTATCTACGGACTAACCGTCGAGAGAGCAAAAAGCTAGAGGAGATGACGGTTGAAGAAAAATTGGGAGATGATATCAATGTCCTACCTCCCTATAATCGCGAGGATTTCGAGTATTGAAGGATGCGGACAAAGGTTTGGTTTGGTATGGATTGGAACTACATGATCGCGCTAGAAGAGTCATATGAAGTTCCAAGTGATAAGCACGGGAAAAAGCTCCGACCAAGATATTGGAATAAGAAGCAACAAGCACAATCAAAGGCAAACGAAATGGTAATTTCAATTTTACTTAGTATTTTGTCTAAT
This sequence comes from Boesenbergia rotunda, assembly GCA_024364735.1. Taxonomy (NCBI): domain Eukaryota; kingdom Viridiplantae; phylum Streptophyta; class Magnoliopsida; order Zingiberales; family Zingiberaceae; genus Boesenbergia; species Boesenbergia rotunda. The sequence goes on along the minus strand of JAGFNQ010004569.1, from coordinate 1,153,897 downwards.
GTGGTGTAGGTGAATACAAAAGTGCACTTGAGTTATGGAACAAGATGATAGCATTCCGTCCCCACGGGATGGACTGATGGTTAGTGCATGAGTGTTGCCACCAAGAGATCTGGGAGTCAAATCCTGGCAAAGTCAGTATGCCCACAATCCCCACGCGCTAGCCACCGCATCCGGGCTAGTAGCCCTCGTGATTTACCTCCTCCGTGTTGGTCCTGGGACAGGTTGGCGGGGCGTTGGGGGCGAGTGAATCGTCTTTTGCCACCAAGATGATAGCATTCCATGAAAACCCTACACAAGCTCAATTAGTGGAAGAGCCCAAGGAAATGAGCTCAATGGTCCAAGAAGAGGAGGACCAATCGGATGAAGAAAGGAGCTCAACATCCGAAGTGGCACAAGAAAGTGAAAGATCATCCACTTCATCAAGAGAAAAAGAAGAGGTCTCCACTTCAAGGATTGAGGGGGAGGATAGACCACCCTTGATACCAGAGCAAGAAGAAGCATCTACCTCCACCAAAGCGAAGGCAAAAGACCACATCATTTGCTTTGGGTGCAACAAGAAGGGACACTACAAGGACAAGTGTCTATTAGGTAAAAAGGAGATAAACCCTAAATCCAAGTCAATTCTTTTAAAATCCAATATGAGTTGTAGGGAAAAGAAGGAAAAAAGCATATTAGGTGTTATACATGTGATGAGCTAGAACATTACCACACCAAATGCTCAATGAAAGGATAACTCAAGAAATTGGAGCATTTGAGGATGTGGGAGAAGAAGGAAAAGAAAAAAAAGCCCATATCAAGGGGGGGCTATAAGGGTAAGGGAGGTAATTCCTAACTTTAAGCGTTGTTCAAACTCCTTCATGAATGTTAGAAGTATGAGAAATATTTGCCTATGCATAATTTTGGTTTTAGATATCATGATAAAAATAGGATCAATGTTGTAACTCAAAACCCTAAGAAATTTATGTACTATGATAAACCTAGGATTTTTAAACCTAAGGACCAAGACATTAATCCAAAGAAAGGAAGGCACATGCCTCGGTAAATTGGTAGATATAGTAATATCCAAAGTGGACATAGTGATACTAAGGTGAAAAACCTAGAAAGGGAAAAATAAGTCTTGAGGGCAAGGCTTGATAAATTAGAGAAAATCCTAAATAGACTCACTAGTGGATCTAGGGACTTAGACATGGTGCCAAGGAGTCAACACCCAGAAAATGATAGACCGGGTCTAGGATATCGATATACAAGATCAAATGCTATTGAAAAATCATATGCAAGGATGTCATATGACTATAGCAAGGGGAAGACCAAAAATGGCAAGGGGAAGCCATTTAAAGGAGAGAAGAAGACTTTAACCAAGGACATGGTGTGGAAAGTTAAGGAAGCAAGGGTTGTAGGTCAAGAAGTACCGGAGGTACACATGTGTGGCCTTGCCATTATAGATGAGTCACCTAGGGAGGTGACTAAGGCTAAGAGCTCAAGGGGGAGCTCTAGGAGTCAAGTTGGGATCCATGGTCAATGGATCTCAAGAGGGTTTCTCCAAAAGGACTAGATGAATTATGGAATGTGCCAAAGGTTTTGGGGACGAATTTGAGACTCAATTCTAGAAATTTGGCACATTAAAAGTAACGTATCATGCAAAACAAATATATGACAATAAAGCTATATTGCATGAAAATTGGTTCATAGTGTGGAAATGTCATATAAATCGATGCTAAGGTTGCATTAAGGCTGGTGATGAGAAGATACATCAAGGAGAGATCAAAACTAGGACTTTAGGTCAAGGTTTAATTGAACTATTTAGGTAGTTTTAAGTTTTGTGTCAATCTAGGATTGGTGATAGATTTAGTTTAAAATATATTTTTTCCAAGTAGACATGGGTATCATAAATCTCTCCATGAAATTTTGAAATTTTTGAAAATTTATAGAATTAGTTATGCATTTCTGAAACTAGGACTGAAATACTGAAAATGTTGGGTATCAGTCGACTGATGCAGAGTCAATCGACTGATCCAGTATAAATCAGGAACTAGGATATTCAATACATCAGTCGACTAGCCCTGGGGCAGTCGACTGATCTTTCTATTCAGTTTATCAATCGACTGACCCTGGGGTAGTCGACTGATGCTGCGAGTTTTTAAAAAGAAAACCCCACGCGTGGGGCGGCCGAACTTAGGGTTTCAGTGTCGCCCCTTGCCGTTACTCTTCTCCCTCGAACTCCGCAACTGATCTAAACCTTCCCTAAATCCTAAAATCATATTCGTAGGCTTCCTTCACCCTTGATCCGAGGCTAGGGCAAGAAAAGCATTGTTTTTGAGTCAACCGTGATCCTTATTCATCATGCAACGATTGGGGAAAAGGTAACGAGTTATTTGCTTTACTTTTCCCAGTTAATTCATGATTCATAACTAACTCTCTCCATTTTGCATGGTTTTCCTTGTTTTCTCTTTTGATTGGGTCATTCATGGGGCATGCATGGGGTAATTGTATTCTAGAGTTACACAAAAGAGAATGATGGGTGAGGGACCATCCCAACAGCATCCTGTAGATCCTTTGGCTCCTCGGTTCCGATCCGAGGTCTGCCGACAAAGATTTGCAAATGTTGATTTTACTTTAATGAACTATAGATATCTCAACCAAGCATATTTTCGGGAGAATACCCCTCACATTATTGAGATAATCACCCATTTTGGCTTAGAGAAACTTGTTTACTGTCAGCATTTTGTCAACACTGACCTGTGCAAGGAATTTTATGCAAACCTTACATGTAGCAGTCCTGATGATGGGACATATGAGCCCATGGTGTAGGGAGTCACCATTCCTTTTCCACCTGCAGTATTAGGATCATTTCTAGAGTGTCAGGTTTCTGAAAATCCATTTACTTGTTTTCCCAAAGTCATTGAGCCTTTGACCCTCCAACCCTCGACCTCATCTACAGCGTATCTTTGAAGCTAAGCGCATGAGTCCGGTGATCAACATATTGTATAAAATTGTCGTTGATTGTATTCTACCCATTGTCACCAAGGGAAGATCGAAGATCCGGCTACCTCACTTGGTGATGATGTGTGCATTAGAAAGGAGGATAGATATTGACATTGCTTTGCATATATTCGCATCCATTGTACATTTTTCGCATGATGTCAATAGGAAAATTTACATGCCCTTCGGTCATATTTTGACCAAATTCTATAAGTCTAGAGGTGTTAGCGTCGTTAGAGGTCAGTTGCATCGTCTATCCATGGACTATGACCAGATAGGTTCTAGACAGCTTTCTTTGGCGGGTATTGAGAGGCAGCAGGGGGTGATGGTCTGGCGACGTCGCCTTGATTCTTCCAGCTCTAATGATGAGGAGGCTGCACCTACTGTTGCTCCTGCTGGGACTACAGAGGAGTGGCTCCCGACTAGAGACAGAGATGCATGGATTTAGGGAGGACTTTCAGAGTGCCCAGCAGCGGCAGGTTGATATTCATGTTAGTAGGAGTCCTAGAGTCAATTATATGATAATTGACTAGGGATTTTTTATATCATATTCTATTATTAATAAAGACATGCTTGGTTATTATACTTACTTTATTCTTGTGCCAAATAACTAAGTATAATAATGTCCTTGGGTAATAGGTTCTTATCTACATCATATCGATTGGTTGAATTGATAGTGAGATGATATAGAGAACACTACACTAAACTATTCCTAGTCAAGCATTAATATTCAGGACAATATTAATGAATGGAGACTAGCATGTAGGTCAATTGATTACTTGAGCTCACAAGTCATGGATATGTGATATCAAGTTAACACATGTGTATACATTAGAGAATGTGTACTGAATTGACCCGTCATGAGAAAGTTTCATAGATTATCATAAACTTTCTCATGTGGCTATTAGTATGAATAGTCCTTAGACCTGAAGTCACTACGGTTCCCTACATAAGGAGTTATGTACTTTGGTATCATCAAACATCGTCCGTAACAGGGTGGACTATAAAGGCGATCACTGGGTATGTAATGAATTATGCAGAGGGATGTGAGTGATGTAGATGGATCTATCCCTCCCATATGATGGGAGTGATATTTGTGGGCTCCTTGATCAAGTAAGACTACTAAAACACATGGTCATGCTCAAATAAGTCAATATGAGATATTGAGCTCATTTATTTGAGTGAGTCTACTCGGGGATCAAGAAACACATAGATTGATCGAGGATGACACGGTCTATGCCTCATTGGTCAATCTAGATATCGAGGATAGAAGGACAAGGTCATACACTATCATAGTCACGGAGGTTAAGTCGGATCTCGGCTTTTTAGCAATGATGCATTGCTAGATGCCGCTCATTGCTTATGTGTCTAAAGCGGCTTAGGCACATTGCCAACGTTACGAGAACCTATTGGGTCACATACTAAGGACATGATGCTTCGGGAGCTCGAGTTGGGAACTCGGGAGACTAGGTCGGGAGCTCGGCAGACTTGGTCTACAGACTTAGTCGGGAGCTCAGGACAGGAGCTTGGGAGACTCGGGTCGAGAGCTCGGGTCAGGAGCTCAGGGACTTAGTCAGGAGCTCGGGATGGGAGCTCAGGAGACTTGGTCGGGAGCTCGGGTTGGGAGCTCGGCAGACTGGGTCGGGAGCTCGGGGACTAGCTCGGCAGACTGGGTCGGGAGCTCGGGGACTTGCTCAGCGGACTTGGTCGGGAGCTCGGCAGACTTGGTCGGGAGCTCGGGGACTTGGTCGGGAGACCTGGTCGGGAGCCCGAGAGGCCCGGTCGAAATTGCGGGAGAAATTCATTAAAGTGTTTAATGAAGAAAAGAGAAAAGTCTCTCTTCATTGAATGAAGAGAAGATGAAGAGTCACATGAAAAGATGTGCTCTTTATTGACTTTAATGAAGGGAAGCAAAAGAGACAAAAGTCTCTTCATATTCATGGGATAAGTATAAAAGAGGGTCTAGTCATTTTGAATGATAGAGTTTTCCCCTTCTTCTCTTCCTCTCTTCTTCCTCTTCTCCCTCTTGGCCGAAACCCTTCTTGGGTTCTTGGTGATCTTGTGAACTACCTCAAGTTGCTAGCACAACTAAGGTAGTTCTTCCCGAAGTAGAGAGATCGTGTCCGTGTGGATACACATAGAGGCACGGACGCTTGAACGTGCAAGAGATCCGGCGGCACTTGGACGAGCGGGATAACGTAAGGGCACACTCCAAAGGTATACACTGTAGATAGATCTATTAGATAGATGAACTTTGTATGAGTTTTCTTTCACATGGATCGCTCGAGGGTTCTTGTTTCCGCTGCGTTTTGTGTTTATGTCGCCGGGAGAACCCAACAATTCAGGGGGAGGTTCACGATCTCACGGAGCAGTTTCAGAGGTTCCAGCAGCACCAGGACGAGATGTATGAGATGATGCAGCACTGGAACCTTATGTATCAAGCCCCTCCTCCTCCTTCTTCAGGAGATGACATGTAGGCTCAACTTGATGTGGTGGTGATAGTGTTGAGAGTGTATTGAGCTTTGGCATTTTTATTATCTCTCAAACACTTTATTTCATATTGTATTGTTTGGGGATTTCGGGGCTATGGCCCTTGTAGTACTTACTTATGTTTTCATATGCATTTTTAGCTCATGACTTGATATTGCTTAAATGAAATATTATTCTCATGTTACTATGGTTGTATGGGAAATTTCATTATATCTTTTATCAAGGGGTTATGGTAAAAAGGGGGAGTTTTATCACTTGTTTTGTCTTGAGGATCTATATGACAAAAGGGGGGAGGTTTACAAACATTTCTATGTGTTAAATGTTATAGGATGGACTTGGAAAGCATTTGGATTCAAGTCTAGGAGGGAAGAGTGATACAAAATGGGTTGTTTTTCAAAAAATTAGAATTTTTATCAAAAAGGAAAGCATATTTGGTATTTTCACAAAACTATATTTTTCTAGGATAGAATACATCATATGAAATATGCTTGCAAAATTTCAGAATTTTTTGAATTTTGTGAAATTTTTTAGGGGTTTCTGAATTTCGGCTGAAAAATTCAGGTTTCTGTCTATCAGTCGACTGCTGATCTTACTGTAAGTTTATGGTTTGCAGGCACCAGTCGACTGGGAACTGGGCAGTCAACTGGTACTTCTGTTTTCTGATTTTTGGGAGTTTTCATTAATAGAAAGGTGTTCTCATTGATACTAAGGTTAGGATTGCTTGGGGCAATCTTTTTGATGGTGTCAAAGGGGGAGAACTTGTGGTTTTAAGTTAGATTTTAACTTAACTTATGAAGTTAGGATGTTAACTTAACTTGTGGTTATGGAAATTGAAAATTATGTGGAGGGCATAGGTTAAGGGGTAGGAGGCATGTTTATGCTGCTTACTATGTCTGTAATTTTCAATTGTTATTGTTGTTTTTGCACCTAACTTAAACATATTACCACACATCTAAAAGGGAGAGATTGTTGGGGCAATCGGCCCAAGTTTTATCGGGAAGATCATGAGTTTTGATGTGTGTGTCAATATGATTAAGTTAAGGGTTCATGTTGATTTAATATGTGTATGTGAGTGTGCAGGTTTACAGGATACACATTGACTTTGTTGGACATCTTTGGGGCCGGTGAAGGATGGCATGGAGGCAAGCTGAGGGCTTGTATGCGCATCTGAGGGACCGTGGACAAAGCAGGGACGATGAGCCGAGGGAAGCGGACTTTGAGGCATAAATGAAGGATGACATGGAGGTAAGTCGAGGGCTTGTGTGCATATCTGAGGGCCGAGAGCGAAAGTCTAAGAGGGCTTGAAGGTAATAGGTCGAGGCTACTGGAGCAGGGACGATAAACCGAGGGAAGCGGACTTCGAGGCATATGTGAAGGGTGGCATGGGAGACGAGCCATGGGCTTGCGTGCATCCAAGGGACGAGAGCCAAAGTCGAAGAGGGCTTGAAGGCAACAGATCGAGGCTACTGAAGGAAGAGTCAACTGAGTCGTAAGGATTCGAGTGCTGAGAGAACTATATTCGGGAAGGGAAATCCTAAGGTTCGATTGCTGAGAGATTTGTACTCGGGAAGGAAATCCTAAGGTAGCAGTCGACTGGTGCTAAGTCAGTCGACTGGTAAAGAGCATAGAAAGATTAGTCGACTGGTAATGGACCAGTCGACTAATGCAGTCGACTGGGCGGTCGACTGATGTAGACCAGAATGCGAATCATCAAGGTGGTGACATTTGAATTTGCGAAGGACCAGTCAACTGACCCTGGGGAAGTCGACTGGTAACGGTCAAATCAGCCTCGAGCACTATTTAAGAGGGCTCGTTTATGGTTGTTTCTTCTTGGCGAAACAAGCTTGGTAAGAGTCTGTTAGTAGCCTACAAGTGCTCAGGTCATGTCAAAGTGTTGTGGTGACGTTTCTCCACCCACAAAGAGTGACAAGAGTTAGCTGAAGGTGATCCAGGGAATCATCCACCGAAGGATCGGGATCGTCCACCTTACGGGCAGCCGTGGAGTAGGAGTTTCATCTCCGAACCACATAAATTGGTGTGTCTTTCTTGTTTGTTAGTTTTAGTTTTTATTATTCTTCTTGCGCACTAACATTTGTAGGAAGAAAGATCGAAAAATTGCTATTCACCCCCCCCTTTCTCTAGCAAACGGTAAGATCCTAATAGGGCTAGCCTAGAGCGTCGTTTCTTTCTCATCGCCTCCTGTCTCAGGGAGGTTGGGGGAGGACTCTGCTCCTTGGTCCTTGGAATGCTCAGGCGTACCTTGGTCATGAGGCTGCCCCGTTGCTCTTGTGTTATTGGGCGGCTTCGCCGTCTCCCTCGATTCTTCGGGCAAGTCGACCACTGAGGTGGTGGGTGCAGGAGGAGGAGCCAAGGCATGTTTGTTGGCCTAGTCCCACTTGAGTATCCAATTCATCGTCTGGGACAACATGATGTCCTCTGTAGTATAAAGACAATAAAGCATCAGTTAGAATTAACGAACGTCTATGATATTATTAGCTTACCAAGGTTGCAACTTATGCGGGTGGCATTTGGCTTGAGTCCCGCCCGGTATATAAGTTCGTCACTTTGCACCAGACGGGAGCCGCTAAACTCCAGGCTAGACAGGATGCTCCTAGCCTACTGGTAACTCGGATCCTGCTGGATGTCGCCCAGATCCGACACTACTGGTAAACTCTCCCTCCAGCGAACAGGACTGAAGGGTCGCTGGGTAGTTGAATAAAGAAAAAACGTTCCTTCCACCCCTTATAGGAGGAAGGAAGACCCCCTATGAACTTATGACTGGAGCAAGCCATGAAACCTAAAGCTCCCCTGGACGCTTGGTTATGGAGGAAAAAGAAATGGAAAAAACGGAGGGTCAAGGGAATGTCAAAAAGTTTGAAGAACATAAATGCTCCGCTCATCTGAGTGAAGACATTGTGAGCCATCTGATGAAGGGGGATGTTAAAGTAGGAAGAAATGCCCATGAAAAAGGGCGGAAGAGGAAATCGAAACTCTAATTCTACCTGCCCGAGGAAGAAAGTAAAAAATCCTAGGGGAGGTTCGACAGGAGATTGGTATGCCCCAGGAACTTCCATTTACAGTTCCTCCGGAATGTCGTATGCTTCCCGAGCGGCTTGTAGGGTCTCTAGTTTAACTTTGGAGGAGGTGGCCTCGTACCATTCTGGTTGGTAAACCTCCTCCTTCTCTGGTTTCTCCTTCCTCCGTTAGTCTTTTATTTCTTCCTTGCCCATGACTCCTAAAGGAAATAAGAGGAAGGAGATGGAAGAAGAGAAGAACATACAAGTGGGGAGGGAGCCTTAACAAGATGGAAGCCTAGCAAGCGTGAACGGAGAACACGTACTCTGTTAATCGACGAGGCAAGAAGGGGGATGAACGTTGCATCTCCTTGTTTTATAGGGAAGAAGCCGCCCTCGTGCGGGCAATGGAGGCGTGGCATGTGGACGTTGATAGCCTCCCATCTCGAGGAGCTGCCTCTCTTTAAAGTCATTGTATGGTACGGCTCAGCGACGCGCGTCAGCAGGAGATTGCGAATGAGATATCTGGACACATGGCGAAGCGGCATTTGTGGAGTTATTTTGTCGCCATTAAGAGATCTCATGCACTTTTTAATGGTTGATTGATAGCTATCATTACCCCACTTTGAAACTCGCGGGGACTTTTTGTTGGTGCAGGAAGCACCATATCGAACCTGGTTTTGATATTGGCAAAGGATTCAAAGTTAAGTTTATTTGTGATCTAACGTTGTTCACTGAGTGTGCAGAAAAAGCCCTAGCGAAGGACTGCTAGGCACCTGGCGAAGGACTGCCAGTATCCAAGCCCTAGCGAAGGACTGCTAGGCACCTGGCGAAGGACTACCAGTATCCAAGCCCTAACGAAGGACTGCTAGGCACCTGGCGAAGGACTGCCAGCAACCAAGCCCTAGCGAAGGACTGCTAGGCAACTGGCGAAGGACTGCCAGCATCCAAGACCTAGCGAAGGACTGCTAGGCGCCAGGCGAAGGACAGCTTGGGACCCAAGCCCTAGCGAAGGACTGCTAGGCAACTGGCGAAGGACTGCCAGTATCCAAGACCTGACAAAGGACCGTCAGGCAAAAGTCCAACCAAAGGAGCGGTTGGCATCAGGTAAATTCTCCCGAGAGGAGTAGGTGAGGACGCGTTCCCCGTCGAGGGAACAGTAAGCGTCGGTTCGACCTAGGGCTCCATTTTGGAGACCAAAGTCAGAACCAAGACAGCTAAGGCTGTATAAAATAATAATTAATTATTTTATTGTGTTTTGGACTAACCCTGGATGCAGGACCGAAGGAACGTGTGTCTGCAACTCAGAGAGCCTCAAAGGAGTGAGGCAGCAGCTGAGTAAGGCGCCCTGAGTGTCCAGGGCGCCCTCAAGGTGAACCAAAACCAAGCGAAGCAAAAAGGGCTTCAGCCGCTTACAGAGCAAGGCGCCCTCAGCAGCGAAGGCGCCCTGGTCAGCGAAGGCGCCCTCAGCAGCCAAGGCGCCTCCAGCCCAAGACTGCGAAGCTCCAGCTTTATCCACAGCCGAGATTTCTGCGTGGAAGAAGTCAGCCAAGGCGCCCTCTACGACCAAGGCGCCCCCGTGGTCAAACTTAATCCCTGTTCGAGCGGGATAGAAGTTGACCGAGCGATCTGCGGATCGCCTGACACGTGGCAGGGCGCCCCCGACGTCCAGGGCGCCCTAGGTGCTATAAATAGCACCCCTCGACCCCAAGCTTGAAATCAACTTCGTACCAACGCTTCCACGCTCTTCTGTGCTCACGCCTTGTTCCAGAAACTGCCCAACTCGAGCGACGACGTCCTGCTGCTCCGGAAAGTCAACCTACAACCGGACGTCGGTAACAGAAGAAATTTCTTTTAAAAGTTTATAGTGCTATACTTGTAAATCTCTTTCTGTAAACTGATTTTGCGTTCATATAGAATTACCCAAAGTAAACGATCAACGATCGTGGGCCTTGGAGTAGGAGTCGACCTAGGCTCCGAACCAAGTAAAAAATACTGTGTTCGCGTGTTGTGTTTATTTCCGCTGTGCAAATTACTCTCTCCATAAATTCGAAAAGTTTTGTCGATATTCACCCCCCCTCTATCGACTCTATCGATCCAACAAGTGGTATCAGAGCGGGGTAGTTCAAACTTGGTGCAACCACCAGTTTGAAAGTTTTTCGGATTTACAAAATTTTTAATCTCATTTCTTTTCCTTCTAGTTAATCAACACCACTCGATATTTTTCGCCTTTTTTTTTAAATTTTGAATTCTCATTTTTTTACCATAAGTCAGAATTGTCAAAATAATCAACTTTTGAAAATTTGTCATAAAACTTTTTTATTATTATTTTAATATTATTTTTCTCGAAAATCGTGCGACATTAATTTGAGCAAATTTTCTCCCAACATTAAAGTCTTATCTTTTCATCATTAATCAAAATTGATAAAGCCACCATTTTCAAAAATTAGTCAAAACTTTTTCTTAATATTTTATTATTCTGCCTCGAAACTCGTGCAGTATTTTTTTTGGATATTTTTCTCTCTCCCGCACTACTAATCCAAGACCAAGTCTTGGTACATTTCTATTTTTTCTTTTTGTGTGCAAGATCTATCGTTTTAAATGGCCAATCAAGGATGGAACAGTGTCCGTCCACCACTTTTCTCCGGCAAAAACTTCAACTCCTGGAAAAGTCTAATGGAGTCCCTTCTGAAGGCCCACATGGACATATGGCGGATCATCCAAACGGGATTCTCTTTTCCCGTAAAAGACGAGTTATCAATCGAGTGGGATAAACTGGATGAACGAACCCTCAACCAAATAGAGACCGATGCAAGGGCAACTGCAATCCTACAATGTGGTCTAACCAAGGAGCAACTCGAACTAGTAGGTCCATGCAGATGTGCTAGAGAAATCTGGGAAAAATTGGTTAACCTTCATCAAGAGATCTCAGATGAAGAAGAAGATCAGGTAAATTATCTTGCCCTTTCAGTCCAAGCACAAACAGCCGAGTCAGAGTCTGAACCCGAATCCAAAATCGAACCAGAATTAGACGACGAATTGACTGAGACGGTAACCGATTTTGAATTCTTTTCAAATTTAGAATTAAATAATCAAACAGATACTATAATGGTCGAGGAAGGTGTAAATTTTATTGCATGGAAAACTCCTAAAGAACCACCAAAGAAGGAGCTTCAACCAGTACCTGAGTCTGACTTAGACACACAATCAGAAGATGAGCCTAGATCCGAGGCGGCAAGAATCAAGGGGGAGATTCCCAATAAAGAACCAAAAGGTAAAAGTGTAAATTCAAATTTCAATCATGTAATCTGTTACACATGCAGGGAGAGAGGGCACTACCAAAATCAGTGCCTTACTCGTAAGACTCGGTCTACACCACCGGCGACAAAGGAATCAGTTCCAAAAGCACGAAAGCACAAAAGTCGCATTCAATGCTTCAAGTGCCAGGAGTTCGGGCATTACAAAAGTGAATGCACAGATAAAAGAGCTACCAAGAATGCCGGACAAACAATCAACGAAGGTAAATTTACAGTATTTGAAAATCCGTTATTTACCTTGAATAATGTGATTGATTCATGTAACTTAATTAAAACAAATTTCAGAAAATTGAAACAAGAAAATGAAACCCTAAAACATAAGGTCAATAAGTTAGAAAATTTAATTCATAATCTTGCTGATTTCGAAAATCCGGAGTATTACTCCAATTGTGACCTTACTTAGACAATTGTTTGTTTTGATTATGTGTTTTATTTTTTTTGCTTAGAATTAGGATTGGGACTAAATCAGTTAATTGAAAATTGAACAACATAGTATTGGGTGGAGGTGAGATGATAGTACGTTAGGGAAGCCAATTTGGCGGAACTAGCCGAAGCTACCGATCTAAGACCCAAACTAGTTAGACCAGAAATTTTTCAAAGAATAATTTTGAAAATGAAATTTCATTAAAAGGCTTTGTCAAGGAAAGGGTGGATGATCCCATAAGGCTACGGCCAAAGAAGGCCTAGTGCCTCGCCAAGACCTGGAAGCCAATTTTTGAAATTCAAATTCAAATTATTTTTTGTTAAATTCGAATCTAACACAAATTTTCAGTTAATTTTAGATTCAAATATCTCTCTTCAAAATAAATTTAAATTGTGTTTAAAAAATTAATTTAACTTTTTAAAATTAATCATGGTCTTTTCAAAATAAATCTTCTACTAAAACCTGTCTCACAAAAACCCTTAAGGTTAACATGCTTGATCATGTAGAACTGGGTGAGACATCTAGGACCTAAATGCATAACTCACTACCCTTTCAAATAAAATATACTTTCAAAAGTTATTCAAAATTGTCTCTATTTGTCAAATTAATTCAGTTTACTGTGCCTACTTTTTCGTCCCTTTACTATTGAATTTCATGATAGACTCATTTTAAATAGAATCTAAGTTTTTTTGTTAATCAACATAGTCACTGGTTAAACTTGCAACACAGTCAACATAGTCAAACCTGGTCAACACTGAAATCCCTTAAGGAATTTAGATAAAAGTTAGACTGTGTCGGATACAGGGGGAGTTTTCTTTTAATATTTTTCAAAAAAAAATTAGATTTTTTCAAAAACCTTATGCTCTAAAATTTAGTAACATCTCAAAATAAGGTTTTCAAAAATTTGATTCAAAAACCTTGTATATTACTCTTTAAATTATTATCATCATGATTTTCGAAAACTGTGCTATCATTTCAAGTCGTGTTTTCAAAAATTATCTTCTTAAAAATTATCATACTTTAAAAGTTATTCTTTTGAGTTTGGTAAACCCTAAAGACATAGAGGAAGGTCCACTACTTCATGATCTACAAGGACTCCGAGGATGTGTCAAATTTAGGGGGAGTCTAAACCAAAAGAAATTATTTCTGACAAGTATTTCCTTTGGCAATTATCTTTGAAATTATTAAATAATTCTTTTGATATGAACTGAACCCTAAGAACTCAGAGGAAGAACACTTGTGGTCAACAAGCTTCCAAGGACTGTATCAAGTTTAGGGGAGGTCAAATCAAAAGAGTTATTAAACATTCCAAAAAAAATATGTTTTCATACACTATATTTTCAAAATTATGTCGAAAACATTTGTCTTACAAAATAATATTATTTTAGAATGTTTTGTTTGAAATACCTTTTGAAATAATATTTACTTGGGTTGAAAATTTTCAGGACACTTAGGAAAATGTCCTTGTAGTTAACAAGGTTTCCTAGGATTGTGTCAGACTGGAAAAGAAACCAAGTAAAGTATCATGATCTCAAAATAACATTAAATTCTTTTAAAATATTATGTATAAAAGTACTTACATGCATACTTTTTCAAAAGTACTTATATTTTCCAAAATTTGCATAATATCTCAAAATATAATGTTTTAAAAAGTTCTAATACTTTTCCAAGGCAATAGTGTTCTAAATACGTGAATCTTCTAAAGACTTGGCTAAAAATACAAAATCCTTTTTCAAAATTGCACAATATCTTTCAAAGCGGAGTCTTTTTAGTGCAATTTAATCTATGTGCTTTCAAAATTATACTATGTAGTTTTATATTTTCAAAACTCATAAGCTCTGATCCACATAATTTTTCCCTAAATTTTTTTTGATATATGGCCAAGAGAGAGAAAATTTCAAATTTTATCTTGTTGTCACTAAGTATTCTTAAGTGCTTTAAAATTGGTCTAAGCATCCTTCAAAACATCTAAAGCACTAAGTGCAGTTATTTTGAAAATATTTCTAAGTAAAATTTTCCTTAGTAAACAAAGTTTGTCTGAGCAAAACCTTTGGAAATTTTTGACAAATGGTTCTAAGTAAGGTTTTCTTAGCAAACAAATCTATGTTTCAGCAAAAACTTGTCTATTTAAAGGTTTTCCAAGTAAAAATGATTTTGAATGCACAAAATATAGAAAATTCTCTAAGAGTGCAAAAGTTGAAACTTTTTAAGGAAAACTTGTTTTCAAAATGTTGACTAAAGAAAATTCTCTATGAGTGCAAAAGTTTTTAAGTTTTTCTTGAAAACTATGTTACAAGTTTTTGCAAGTTTTTTTCAAATATAAGTAGAAGAGTTATCACATTAAGGGGGAGCCTCATGTATTTTCAAAACATCCATTACTTTGAAAATTATGAAATCCATTACTTAAAGTTTCTTTTGAAAACTATGCTTTTGAACTCCTTTACTTAAATTTAGTTTGATAAAACTCAAACCTCCCTATTAGTTACCTTGTTCACCCATGTTTATTTTTGATATATGTCAAAGGGGGAGGAAAGGTCAAAAGTTAAGTATTATAACACAAGTACTCAGGGTTTTAGGGGGAGTATAAGAAATAAAGGTTTTTATGAGAGTGTTTTTTAACTCTTACCTTGTGTTAGTAAATGTTATAAAGTTTTTACTTAACATTGAATTATGTAAAATTGCTATACTTCATTTTTACATTATGTTCTTAAACAGTTATAAAGTTTTTTACTTAACTTTGAATTGTGTTGCCATAATCAAAAAGGGGGAGATTGTTGGTGCAGGAAGCACCATATCGAACCTGGTTTTGATATTGGTAAAGGATTCAAAGTTAAGTTTATTTGTGATCTAACGTTGTTCACTGAGTGTGCAGAAAAAGCCCTAGCGAAGGACTACTAGGCACCTGGCGAAGGACTGCCAGTATCCAAGCCCTAGCGAAGGACTGCTAGGCACCTGGCGAAGGACTGCCAGCAACCAAGCCCTAGCGAAGGACTGCCAGCATCCAAGACCTAGCGAAGGACTGCTAGGCGCCAGGCGAAGGACAGCTTGGGACCCAAGCCCTAGCGAAGGACTGCTAGGCAACTGGCGAAGGACTGCCAGTGTCCAAGACCTGACAAAGGACCGTCAGACAAAAGTCCAACCAAAGGAGCGGTTGGCATCAGGTAAATTCTCCCGAGAGGAGTAGGTGAGGACGCGTTCCCCGTCGAGGGAACAGTAGGCGTCGGTTCGACCTAGGACTCTATTTTGGAGACCAAAGTCAGAACCAAGACAGCTAAGGCTGTATAAAATAATAATTAATTATGTTATTGTGTTTTGGACTAACCCTGGATGCAGGACCGAAGGAACGTGTGTCTGCAACTCAGAGAGCCTCAAAGGAGTGAGGCAGCAGCTGAGTAAGGCGCCCTGAGTGTCCAGGGCGCCCTCAAGGTGAACCAAAACCAAGCGAAGCAAAAAGGGCTTCAGCTGCTTACTGGGCAAGGCGCCCTCAGCAGCGAAGGCGCCCTCGTCAGCGAAGGCGCCCTCAGCAGCCAAGGCGCCTCCAGCCCAAGACAGCGAAGCTCCAGCCTTATCCACAGACAGATTTCTGCGCGGAAGAAGTCAGCCAAGGCGCCCTCTACGACCAAGGCGCCCCCGTGGTCAAACTTAATCCCTGTTCGAGCGGGATAGAAGTTGACCGAGCAATCTGCGGATCGCCTGACGCGTGGCAGGGCGCCCCCGACGTCCAGGGCGCCCTAGGTGCTACAAATAGCACCCCTCGACCCCAAGCTTCACATCAACTTCGTACCAAAGCTTCCACGCTCTTCTGTGCTCACGCCTTGTTCCAGAAACTGCCCAACTCGAGCGACGACGTCCTGCTGCTCCGGAAAGTCAACCTACAACCGGACGTCGGTAACAGAAGAATTCTTTTTACTAAAAGTTTATAGTGCTGTACTTGTAAATCTCTTTCTATAAACTGATTTTGCGTTCATATAGAATTGCCCAAAGTAAACAATCAACGATCGTGGGCCTTGGAGTAGGAGTCGACCTAGGCTCCGAATCAAGTAAAAAATATTATGTTCGCGTGTTGTGTTTATTTCCGCTGTGCAAATTACTCTCTCCATAAATTCGAAAAGTTTTGTCGATATTCACCCCCCCTCTATCGACTCTATCGATCCAACAAGCTGTAGCTTTGAATTGGAGAACGTATTTGATTTTTATTGTATTGATTGGTTCTAAGTTTGAGCTCCCGTTACTGTTTGGTTTCGGAATCCATAGATTTGGATTGGATTATTTCTGCTCGGGATTTTGGTTTCGGCTTTGGTTGCCAGGTTGATGTGGATTTGGGATTATTGTTTCTCATTGGATAAGTTGTAGTGTGATCTTGATCTACCTTTTGTGAATGGTTTATAGTTCCTTATAGTGATCTCAGTTTGGGAATTTGATTCTGATTTTTGTGGGGTTTGCTGTTTGGATTTGGTTTTATATGATTAGATCTGAGTCCTTCGATCATATTGCCATTGTAGAAGGGATTTGTGTTTGCTTCTTTTGTTGTTCTGTTTCTAGTGAGTAGGTTAGTAGAGACGAATTTGTGCTGGGCTAGAAATTGATGTTTCTGATCGAATTGTGATTTCTTTGATAGAATTCCTATGAATGCATTCGGTTTAAGTGTTTAAGGAGGTGGGTTTGTTCTCTTTTCAGTGTTCCTATTGGAGGGATCCCTAATGTTCGATTATGGCTTAGGGAGGTTGTGTTAGAAATTTGGATCTAAGTATCTGAGCTTAGATTTTCTCTTGCCATGAGGTCCTGTTTTGAAGTATAGGAGTCTACTATGAGACTTATGGTGAATTGACCTATTCTGGCCTTGTCTTCCTTCCCTGCCGTGAGATGTAAAGTAGGGACTGGATTGGTACAATCTTAATGTATGGTGTGTAACATACCCAAGTTATGAATCCTGATGGATGTTTTGGGTTTTGATTTATTCCTTGTATGAGGTGTTATGGGGATTGATTTTGATTGTTCTATTTGATTCATCTCTATAGGTTTGGATCTCTGATGGTGGGTGTTCATGCGTGTGGTCAGGTAAGACTTGGTTTATTTCAGTGTGTTGTGTCTATTTGATGCTGTGAGCTATAGTGGATGATTTGGTGATAATCTAACTTAGATAAGATTAGATGAAGTAGGTTTACTAGCTTAATTTCATTTGGATTGTGATGTTGAACCTAAAAGGAGCTTGCCATGTATACTTTGGATCTTGGAGCTAGTAGATTCGAGGATTGGGTTTTATTCGAGGTAATCTCTTGAATCAGTTTTTGGGATTTGAACCTAAACTTAATTGATTCGGGTTTCGGAAACCTAACCTGAATTTAATCTTGGTAGATTGGAGCAATTAAGGGTTAATCATTTAATTAGGATTAATTAAATGAAACAGGATAATTGGGACGATCTTGATTATTGAGATAAGTCGTTTAGCTATAATTTATATATTATTGTAGCTAAACATTATGCCTTTGCTACAGGGCACTGACATGCTTTCGGACTTTTGGATGGGAGGTTCTCTTCGTTACGGACTTCTCTATTTGAGGCGGGTACCCCTTGACTTATCTTGTTGATATTGTCATATTGCTATACATGGTCTGTTATAGATAACAGTAAATTTATATGCTATATCTGCCTTAACATACCTGTACTTGATATCTGTTGCTTATCCTTGAGGTTATCTTCCTTTTAGCTTCATACAATTTCAATAGTTGTTACGTATATATATGTGTGCATAGAGGTAGTGATATGTTCCCTCTTGCATTTTGATATTTATAGAGCACTGGTTACTTTTTCAGTATACCTAGTAGATTTCTTGTATCTCATGATAAAGGATTCAGACCTATACCTAGCACACTGAGGTGTTAGCGAGGACTTGGTGGGTGTTATATGTGTTTGGGTCATGCACCATCCTTGCATTATTGCATGCTGACGATCATCGGCTCCTATGTAGTCTGAGCCCATCATCAGTTACATGAGGATATGCACACACATCCACTCAGGGGTAGTGGCTGCCATCGAGTGTGTGCATTTGCCCTGTATTGCTCCGCACGACCACTATTTGGAGGGTGGTTCCGGTGTGTGGTAGCAGTCAGAGATCCCTTCTCGTCCTGAGACACGAGAAGATGAGAGCTAGACTCCCCCATTGCTTGGGGTAGGAGAGAGACCTCCGCCAGCATCCTGTTCACTCGGTCACTCAGGAGCAGTGATAGCAGGGTGTGTACAGTTGTCATAACTCTACCCTTTCGGACGTCCATTTATGACAGGTGGACGATAATCTGACTGGTGTCAGGGGTGACACATATCATTGCACCATGTGTATATTTTGCATCGTGCATTGTTTGCTGCATTTGACTTCTGCACTTGATTGACATGCATATATTGAAGACTTGTTTACCTTGGATTATATGTTGTACTTGTTCCATAGGGATTATATTTCGCCCTCTGCAGGATAGATGGATTCTGGTATGTACCTTTATTCAGTGTCTTTAGCATATACCCTTGTCTATTATTCATATGAGACTGTATCAGCGTAGATCCTTATCGTTATTATAACGTACTATGCATATCTGCTGGGTATTCGCTGAGTTTATGGACTCACACTGTTGGGACCGGGTGCATGTTGACATGGATGCATGTTCGTAATTTTAAAATTAATTACGTGCAGCGGAAGGTTTAGCATAAATAATTTCTCAAATTATTTAACCACACATCTAAGCATGCAACCTTATCTTGTGTAGACATGATCATATATTTAAAATTTTGCAGAAACGTAAACTAATTTACTTGTTACCTCGCGTAACTCGAAGGAAGGGACGAGATCCAACCGTAAGCGTCCCTCGGAAGCTCCGCCTATTCGCGTCCACGCCGAGTATCTTCGGGATGACTTCGCAAAGCCACGAGTTTCGTGTTCTCGAGAACTACTAGATTCTCCGAGAACGCGACAAAAACCAAGAGAGAAGTAATCACATCGGAAAAACTCACCACCAAGGTTGGCCGGAATCACAATTCTGGCGAGAAGGAGGAAGATGACTTGCACCCAATCCCAAGGTGATGATGGCCGGAGAGGAAGATCGTCCCAACGGAAGAACTTTGTCGCCTCGGTGCTTCTCCTTGTGCTCACGGCAAGAAGAAAGGGGGAGAGGCTTGTGGCCGGCCAAGAGGAAGAAGGGAGGAGAGGAAGAGAGCCCAAGTAAGAATACTTGGATTATTTCGAATGAATTCCAAGCCTTGCCTTGGGTCCTTTATATAGTGGTCTCTCAACCGCCAAGTTTTTTTTTCTTATAGAATAAATTTTCATAAGAAATTTATCATATAAATTTTCTATGACTTATTCCATCATGCCAAGTCTTGATTTTATATCATGGTTAAAATCATATTTTAATTCATGATAAAAATCAACCAAGTCTCTTTTTTCTTATGGAATAAATTTTCATAAGAAATTTATCATATAAATTTCTTTATATAAATTTTTTTATCTTGGTAAATCAATCCATGATTGATTTTATAAAATAAAATAAACCAATCCATGGTTCATTTTAATTTCCATGAAAAATAAATTTCTTTATATAAATTTCTTTATCATGGTAAATCAATCCATGATTGATTTTATAAAATAAAATAAACTAATCCATGGTTCATTTTAATTTCCATGAAAAATAAATTTTATATAAATTTCTTTATATAAATTTCTTTATCATGGTAAATCAATCCATGATTGATTTTATAAAATAAAATAAACCAATCCATGGTTCATTTTAATTTTCATGAAAAATAAACCAAACCTTGGTTTATATAAAAAATTTATATCATCCATAATTTTATAAAACAAACCACACTTGATTTATTTTATAAATTGAACCAAACAATTTGGTTCCCTCCCTTTGTTGTGGCCGGCCAAGCAAAGAGGGTGGGGACCCTCTTTGGCCGGCCTATCCAGGCCACGCCCCAATGAATTAAACTCATTTAATTCATCTATTAAGTCTTCAAAAGACTTAGCCATTTTACGCTTCCGATGCGTCTCTGAAAAATTCAGATTCGACTTATCGTTTGGCTCAACCAAACCTAATCTCTATTGATTGGAAAATTCAATTTTCAACTCGTTTTAAATCCCTCGGATTACTCGTAATGCGTGTGACTAAATAGACTTTCGATTTATATTGACCGTCTATATTAACCAATTATAGAACGATCATAAGTGGCACCTAGTAGTACATCATGATCCCTAATTAATCGAAAGATCAACGGTTGACCTCAGAAACAATTCTGAAACCCTTCAGCAGCTATAATGAATCGTGCCCCATTCCCTTCACCATCTTATACCCACTTGGTTTAGGACATGGTCTATGTGTGTCAGTCCCTACTAGGCTGACTACCTCACACCTAGCCCAAGTAACGTTTTCTCGTCCTACAGATTCTAATTACTCTCATGTATCTAAGAGATTCATACTCTGAACATGTCATGCTCTGGCCAGAGGCTTCGAGTAACAATCCGATGACAGGCCTTGTGTATACATCTCCTCGCAAGGAGTGGTGAATCCTTTGTAGGTTGTTCAAACATCTTCGGGCACTTCGGCTTATACCCAATCATCCTGGGTCCACACCTCCTTGGAGATGCTTGCTTAAGATGTCAAAGTATAAGTCTCCATGACCAAGATGACTTGAACACCGCAAGTCAAAGGAACATCGTACTTAAGCTGCAGTAAGAACTTCACTGACATGTCTATATGTAGACTACCATATGAAGTTTTACAGCCAGTCACTCCAATGAACTAGTTCCCTTAATTAGCATTCATGTTTATTTCCGGACATCCCAATGTCACCAGCCAGTGAGAATCAGCTGATTAGAGAATAACCCATGCTAGTCTCAACAGAATTGATAGTGTCCGTTTTTATCAATTCATCGACTAGAGACAATTTCAATACTTCACAATTGCACATGTAGAGATAATCACTAGTTGTGAATTCATCACAAATTCTTTCATGCTGTGAATTGTATTGCGGACATTCAGTAAATGAGTTTAAGATCTCAATCAAATACATAAACATGTATACTCAAATAGTGAATATTCATTTATTAAAATAAATGATTACAATCATAAGACGATTGCCTTAGGACACTTTTCTCATATCACTAACACACACCGTTGCCATACCTTTTATTTTCAGGTTGATATCTGCCAGGAGGGTCCGAGTCGCCAGTCCCGTGCTTGCTACTACACCTGATTTGGTTTTTATGCGTTATTTTCTATTTTTTTGGACTATATTATGTTTTATTCCGTTGCATTGGATTTTTGTGGACTTGTAGTACTTGTCTTTCTTTATGGGATTGTACTTTTGAGTCATATGTTGGACTATGTGTGTGGTTTTGCTTCGTTACTGCCCCGTGGCAACTCAGGTAAGTTCGTGGTTTGGATCTATGATTATATTATTCTATATATATGCTGTTCTGTTTGGATTTGAGACCTGAGGCCCATTTAAACTGCGTGGTTGTGTCATAGATATTGTATGTATATGTAAATTGTCCGCCGGACAGAGGAGGTGCTGTCCGATTTTCTTTTGGATCAGCGACTCCTAGGTCTCGGGGCGTGACATTCAGACTCGATGGACCCCGATACATAGCTTCCCCGTTCGACGTGTCAACCCTGAGATAGTTTTCCCGTTCCATGTGTCAACCCTGGGATGCTCAATCCCATCATATAGCATTTCCTATATTCACAAAATTTAGTTAAAGAATATGAGGCTAAAGTTCATGATAGATTGTAACTGATCAACTAGAATCCTTGATATATTTATCACCAAGAAAATCTTCTTTTGATGTTTTAAATAATACATATACAATTTTTTTAAAAAAAACTTGAGATATTTGAAGATTAATATTATTTTGATTTTTATCCATTGTATGTGATCTAAATGTTTTTACAAAAATAATCCGATGTATCAACTAAGGGTGTAAATTCGAGTGGGTCGGGTTTAGGTTGGGATTTTTTTATTTTTAAACTCGCAACCCGAATCCTACCTGAACCCAAACCCGACTTACCCGACCAACAAAAAAAAAACCGATTCAAAATAATTTTTTTGACTATTTTTCTCTATAATTCTTCACTTTTATTTCAATACTCTATCATTATAATACTAATATTGATATTAATATACATAAAAACATCTTAATTTTTAAAATAAAACTTAATTTAACTCCAAAAAATTACTAAACCTTAAATTCAGATCAACCCCAACCTGACCCAAACTCGACCTAAACCCAAAAATTTTTAACTCGAACTCGATTTTTTTTTGGTCGATTCGGATCAGGTCGTCGGATCAGATTTATTTTTAACACACCTAGTATCAACAGTTATATATATTTGTATTTACTTTATCGGAGATGTTAAAATTTTTATCTATTATATTTATTTTAACTTTTCTGAAGGTCTTAAAATTTAATAAGGATAAATCAATAAAAACCCTAATGTTGGATCTAATATGAATCATATCATGCTGACATTAGACTTGATATGAACTCATATCAAGTTTAACGTTGGGCCTGAT
Source organism: Boesenbergia rotunda (assembly GCA_024364735.1). Classification (NCBI taxonomy): domain Eukaryota; kingdom Viridiplantae; phylum Streptophyta; class Magnoliopsida; order Zingiberales; family Zingiberaceae; genus Boesenbergia; species Boesenbergia rotunda. The sequence continues at coordinate 1,131,113 of JAGFNQ010004569.1, read as the reverse complement.
ATGAGTTTATATCAGGGCTACGTGCATGCATGAAAAAAAGAGGAGAAGATAGAGAGAAAAGAGAATTGAAGTTGCATGCATAGAAGAGAGGAAAAGATAGAAAAAAGAACAAGAGAAAATTATTAGATTTATCAGAAGGGGTAGAACGGGAAGAGTCCATAATTAAATGTGTGTTTTTTTATAAATATAAAGTAATATATGTTTTTTTTGGTAAATTTAAAAACCTGCGTGTGTGATTTAATTTCTTATATACTAAATTAGTATAGAAAAAATGGTATTTTGGTTTGGACATCACGCAGAGGAAGTGAGCTCATGAAAGTTTCTAATATTATTAGGATAAATTGATAAGTACAAGTATATAAATTTGGAAGCGCAGGTGACAGTTGCTCAACTATTTCAGTAATTCGAATGATGTATTTCTTGCACTCTCTCGGTTTCGAATTCTGGGTGCACAAGAAGCTCCAAGGCGTGCACTTATCACAGCCTAGAGAGGAAAAAAAAACATTCAACCCTACCATCAACTGCACTGTTCACAAGTACAGGAGATAAATCATTAGCACGTCATAAATCCAGATTTGTTTTCCTAAACTCTTTTTCACTTTTTAAATTTAGACTTTTCATCTAAAAATTGGAGATTTAAAAATAATTTACAATTTCATCTATATTGCACTGCACTTTATTTATTTATTTTTACCATAATTTTAGATGGCTAAACTCTAGCTAGTTAAAATAATTTTTTATAAATTAAAAATTATTAATTTTATATTAAAATAAATAAGAAAAAATATAATTTAATGTGAAAATAAAAATGAAAGAATATAATTGGTTTAAATATATTTAATGATCTTAAAAATATAAAAAAATCATAATAGATTTTTATAAGTTAAAAAATTAATTTAATATGAAAATAAATAGAAAATGATAGAATTTAATATGAAATAAATAGGAAAAAATATAATTTAATATGAAAATAAATAGGAAAAAATAAAAAAAAAAAAAAAAAAAAAAAAAAAAAAAAAAAAAAATATAATTTAATATGAAATAAATTAGGTAAATTTTTTTTAATTTAATAATTAAAAATATAATTAATTTATATTTTTAATAATAATTTAATAATTAAATAATTTATTATTTAATAAATTAATTTAACTAAATTTTATATTTTTATTTTAATGCATTGATTTTATTTTTTTTTTTTTTTTTTTTTTTTTTTTTTTTTTTTTTTTTTTTTTTTTTTTTTTTTTTTTTTTTTTTTTTTTTTAATCATTTAGTACTATCTTTATTTTTAAATGTGAACTTTCAAATGTTCTTGGTTTTTTAATCAAGGAGTTATTGCATAGGGTGGGCCTGGCCCAGAAAACTTGGATCGTTTTACGTGACGCTTCTTTCCGCCTCGCTAACGCTCTGACGTCAAGCGAAGTAAAAGTACGCATAGCCGCATAGGGCTCTCCGCATCGGCCAAACTCCGTGCGGACTCTCCCATTTCCCATGCGACCTTGCAAACCTCGAGGCGTTCGTTCGCCTTCTTTAAATATGCAGCAGCCACCCCTCCGATCTTCCTGACCAAACTTTCCAAAGTTTCGCCTACCATCGCCTCTCTCTCTCCCTCTCTCTTCTCGATCCAGGCGATATGGCGGACGCGAAGGTGAAGACGCAGACCGGAGTCTGGAGCACCGTGAAGCCCTTCGTCAATGGAGGCGCCTCTGGGATGCTTGCCACCTGCGTTATCCAACCCATCGATATGGTCAAGGTAAGAAGTTTTGGAAACGGAACTTCCTCCAGCAAATTTGCCTTTGTTGTTGCGGATCTATAGAAAAAAAAGTTTAGATCGGAGAGATGGTAACTTTTGGAGTTTCACCTATGATGTTTGTTGGATCTGAGATCTTTACTAAGGCGTGCTTGGTCTCTGGTTTGTCATTGTTCTATGTGTGGTTGATTTCAGGTCAGGATTCAATTGGGTCAAGGATCAGCAGTACAAGTCACAAAGAATATGCTTGCGAACGAGGGTTTGGGTTCATTTTATAAGGTTCGATTGCTCTCTGTTTTGTTTTATTTAACGGGGTAGGTGTGTTTTCTGTTGCTTTGTAAGTTTCATGGATTTCGGCAGGATTTAAAGTCGGTTGATGCTATTTAAAATTTTGCCAATGCGAATCTAGAACCCTTATATTTAGGGTGCAAAAGGTCTTTGATTAAAGGTTAATCATCGTGTTATATAGTTCTACTATATAGTTATCTTCCTGTTTCTCTTGTGCATCTGATTTAACTTTGGATCTAAATACTCAAAGTAAGTTAATGTCATAGGTTGAAGAAGGCATATGAGAGTTTTTATGTTTTTTACCACTTGGGGGAAGATATAGTCACAAAACTAAAATCTAAATATTCTTGAACTGAAAAAGTGCAGGTCTGTTTTTTCATTCAGATGCTGAGAAATCCAGTTTACCATACATCCTTGAATTGAATATAATTGTTAGTTGTTATGCATCCATTTCTCGCAATAAAGCAAATAGTTTACAATGATATTGATGGTTTTTAAATGTTTAAAGACACAAAAACTAGTGTGCTTGGGGAAAAAAAATTGGTGAGAATTTTGAAAACTCTACTTCAATTGCTAGAATCGATTAGTTAACATCTAGAGAAAGTATTTCGGCTTATCTTCATAGAACAACGGAAGCATAATAATTATGACAGAAAATTAGTAACATTTCTGAAATGGAAGAAAGCAACTTGCTCACATAAACTATTAATTCTAATATTAGAAAACATATACTAGGAAGAATGTTGCAATAAGTTTTCGTAGTCAGCTTTATCAACAAAATTTCTTTGTATCTATATGAATTTGGCATGCTGAAGGGATCTCTAATTTTTATGATATTTTTGGTTTATATTATATATTTCCTCTCCTTTATCTTTCCTAATTTTTATCCTTTTCCTTGCTTTATGTTATTGCCATTTACTACTTTAGGTTATCAACAATTTGTCATCTTTTACATTAGCTGATGCATGGGCTGAAGCCCCAATAGTAGAATATAAATGTGTTGAGGCACTGCCGCATGCACTTGGCTAAAGCCACGACTGAGAATATATAAATGGGTTAATGACTGGCTTGGGTGCATATAGGCTGAAGCTCCATTTTTGCAATTTGAGACAATGCTCTTGATCAAATAGATTGATGGACAATGTTTACCATTCCACTTATTATTCTTTTTGTATAGTAATCACCTCAACCTCAAGTAAACTCTTATCATTTCAACTTAAATTTTGATCAACTTATGCTTTATTTCAGATGTTTCCATCTTTGAATAATTAGCAGGGCTAAGGCAACTGTAACTTTGGTTACACCAAAATTATCCAATTCATTACAGTAACAATTCATATAAAGTCCATTTGACAATTAAATTATTATCTACAGGAATTGTCAACCCAGATTCAACTCAAAAAATAAAGCAATATAAAATAACAAGTATCAGCAGATATAGACAATCAATCTATTTTTGAAATAAACCCCTGGGATGATACCCATGCTGGATGGCATATAACATGAAAATAATGAAGATTCATTAGTTATCATTCACTCATGTTATAGCCCCTAACATCATTTGTTCTGCCTTTCAAAACAGGAGAGCATTATATAATCGGAAATTTCAATTCTTTATTGAGTATTATTCATGCAAAAAGGGTCTTATGAGAGAAGATAAGCAAGCACCCACTTTGATGGATAACCTGTAGCTCACAAAATTTTAAACATTGTCTTTTCTTTTCAAAACAGGATAGCATTATATAATCAGAAATTTAAATTATTTATCTAGTATTAATCATGCACAAAGGGTCTTGTAAGAGAAGACATGCAAGAATCACCCACTTTGATGGAGAACCTCTAGTTCACTATTTCATTGCCCCCAAACGCACCACCAAACTCCTCTAAAATTCAATCTCACTCCCAAATCACAGCAGATTAGGGATGATTAACCTGGTGCTTACCAAGAGGAGATTGTGTATCTGCAACAAAAAGATACCGGATGATCCTTCCAGCTGCTTCCCCAATTAGATCAAGGCTGCTTTCAATACACAATCATTAAAAACACCTCTTACCAAACCTCATCAAAGGTGGTACATTTCAGGAACTCAGCTAAGAGAGTAGATCAACTCACTCAAGGAGGGTGAATACCCTAAGTCTTTGCTACTTCTTGCAAACAGGTGGAAGAAGAACAACTCTCAAAAATGCTCTTACATGACAAAGAGGAGGCTCTGCTGCTCCTTTGGCTTGCCTATGATACATACCCAAGGGAGTGATTTTCTTGCTGTTAGATTGCAAAGAGGATAAAGCTCGTGTGAAAGAGGAAACTTTGTAAGTGATCTAAAGAGCATACAACCCTATCAAGATTGGATGTGCATGTGAGAAAGGAGACAGGGATATTGTAGTGAATTGTGGTGTCTTCTAGATCAAGCCATCCAAAGCCCATCCTAGCAGGACCTGACACTTGTATTAGGTCAAAGGCCGAGCGAAAGAGATAGTGGTTTGTGCGATATCTCATGGAGAATACATTCTGATCAAGATTGGGATGCACATGGGGGAGGGAGAGAGCACAGCAAGAGGTGCCAATCAGGCTCGGTCGATGCCAGGCACGCCATGATCAGGGCTGTGCCTAACATGGAAAGGCTTGCAGTTTGTGCCTGATGCACATCTCCTGGCTCATGTGTCGTGGTGCGTCTAGACAAAGTCAGGCTATGCCATGACTGACATGGTTGGGCTAGGCATGACTTGCTTGTTGGGCTTGCCAGGCCAAATAGGTCTCAATTCTAAGATTTTAGGATTCATTTTTTTCCCATAGTTTTTATTATTTATTTTTTAACCTGAAGGATCTGACTCATGCTGGCCATGGCCCATGCCTTCCTTTTAAGTTTTAATTTGACTTTTAGTTTACTTGAGAAAATTTCCGAATGGACAGATTGATTCCTTAAACATGCAGTACTTCCATTATATAAGATAATGTTTCTTTACAATATGCACTCTTCTCTGATTTATTGTCATGTACAGGGTTTATCTGCAGGTTTGCTGAGGCAAGCTACTTATACAACTGCACGACTTGGTTCTTTTAGGTATGCCTACCTCTTGCAAGTGCTATTCTCTATGTTAACTGTTCCACAATACCTGCTATCTGACATGTAACAAGATGTTTCACTCTCTCCATATCAAATCTTGAAATTTAGTTTTAACTCGACCTTCATATCTACATTTACGTGCCAATAGTTTCTTCTCTTTATACAAGATGAAAAATGCATTTGTTAAGGTGGTATTTAGTTCAATCGTTCACACTTGCTTACTCATCCATGACAACAATATTTCACATTGGATAATTGGTTAGTGTGATCTGTCCAAAACATTAATTCTTCATTGCTGTTTGAAAATTTACACAACCTTTAGTTTGTGTTTGATATAATGGATGGAAGCATGTTTTCAGGATAGTTTGCATCATTGACAATCAGTTGATACTTCACACATACACTTTGACCATCTGTGATACTAAATGCTTGCAACTTTTAGTAACATACCTTATTTTTAGAAAGAATGCCGTATTGCTGATTTCTCAGTTAATGATTGATGTTTTGTTTTATCTAGGGTATTAACCAATAAAGCTATTGAGGCTAATGATGGGAAACCCCTCCCTTTACTTCAGAAAGCTGGTATTGGTCTCACAGCTGGTGCAATTGGAGCATCTTTTGGCAGCCCAGCTGATTTGGCACTCATTCGGATGCAGGCTGATGCAACATTGCCTGCAGCTCAGCGACGAAACTACAAAAATGCTTTTCATGCACTGTATCGTATTATTGCTGATGAAGGGGTTCTGGCCCTATGGAAAGGTGCTGGACCGACAGTGGTGAGAGCAATGGCATTGAACATGGGTATGCTTGCATCATATGATCAGAGCGTTGAGCTTTTTCGGGACTCACTTGGTTTTGGTGAAATTAGCACTGTAGTTGGTAAGATGCTAGTAGCCAAAAAAACACATAATTTTGTTAACATTTTTTTTTTCTGTTTATTAGTGACCCTAAAAGGTTTGTGATTATGTATTCCATAATCACCTTGCAGGTGCAAGTGCTGTTTCAGGCTTCTTTGCATCTGCTTGCAGTTTGCCATTTGATTATGTCAAGACACAAATACAGAAGATGCAGCCGGATGCAAATGGGAAGTATCCTTACACCGGATCCTTGGACTGCGCCATGAAGACTTTGAAGAGTGGAGGTCCATTCAAGTTTTACACTGGGTTCCCTGTCTACTGTGTCAGGATTGCTCCTCATGTCATGGTAAACTTTTTACCCAATCTTGTATTGAATAAGCATTTATTATTTACTTTTGGCGGCACGATTGTTTTTTTTTTTTTTGCATTTCTCAAAATGCAGTATTTGATGCTTCTTGTCTAATTATTTGTTTATTTCCATATTACAGATGACTTGGATATTTTTAAATCAAATCCAGAAGCTTGAAAAGTCTGTGGGATTATAAAGTCTCAAACTTCTAAAAATCAACACAGATTTATTTAATTCTGCCCATTGCTATTTGAATCCTTTCTAGTAGCACTTAGTTAACCTATGATCACAACATAGGGTTTTGTTGTTGTATTCGAGAGCAATTCATCACAGGTTTTGGTGAAGCTTAATCATTGCCGAGAACAGGTTCTGTTTTCACAATAATTTTGAAATTTAGACATTCTCATTATTCAATTGAATGGTTGCTCAAACCATTTTTGTTGTATTAGTATGGAAACGTGTTGATGTATTTTTTGATTTTTTTAAAAATAAAAGATTTTTTAAATTATAAATATATATAAATTATATTTCCTTATCCATCTACAGATAAAATCTAATTAGTTTAATTTTAAAATTAAAAAAAATAATTATTAGGTATCCTAAATATATATGTAAATTTTAATTGGCTTTAACTTTGGAATATATATATATATATATATATATATATATATATATATATATATATATATATATATATATATATGATTTGCTGCGGATCGCGTGCGGATCAGGCGCCAGATTGATCAGGGAGTTTCCTGATCGGTCCGGGACTGCGCTCTCGTCCCAACTCGTCGTCGCCTCTGATCGTCAATCGGACACCAGCGGCGGTCTTCGCCTCCGAACAAAACTATAATCCAGGGGGTGTGCGATGAACCTAAGGGGTAGCGGTGAACTCGTCGGTCGCTTGCTTGACCGATCAGGACTTGCCTGATCGGTCAGGCAAGCGCCTGATCGGTCAGGCAAGCGCCTGATCGGTCAAGGTGACCGATCAGGACTTGCCTGATCGGTCCCTTTGACCGATCAGGCAACGTGATCCGCAGCATAGCATTCTTTTATATATATATATATATATATAATATATATATATATATATATATACACCGTGCGATGCGGATTGTGTGCGGACCACAACGCAGTCAGCGCCAACTACCTGATTGGTCACGCAGGGCGCTACGCTGATGGTAGCCGATCGTCGATCGGACACCATCGGATACCATCGGCGGCCTTCGGCCGCCGCCGCCGAATAAAACTATTACCCTAGGGGGTGCGGTGAACCCTAGGGGTAGGAGTGAATCCGTCGGGTACGGTGAACCCGTCGGGTAGCGGTGAACCCGTCGACATTGGATAACGGCAGATCGGTCAGGGAAGTCCCTGACCGATCAGGCAGGTGCCACGTACGCGGTCCGCAGGCAGCGATCCGCAGGAGATCAAATCGCTATATATATATATATATATATATATAATATATATATATATATATATATAGCGCATCTTTGCTGCGGACCGCGTGCGCGACCACGGGGCCAGAACGATCAGGCCCTTGCTTGATCGGTCACCAGGCCGATCAGGCAAGGGCCTGATCGGTCACTAGGCCGATCAGGTAAGGGCTTGATCGGTCTGGCAGTGAGGTCCGCACGGAAAGTCTTAACTATTTTTATCATGTAAATATTTTGTAAATCTTAACTATTTTTTTAAATTTTTTTATTATACTTAACACTATAATTTAATTACTAAATCTTAAGTAAAATTTTAAATTGCGTAATCAAAAGTTAAAAAAAAATAAAGCAAAAAATTAAAACAAATCAAATACATTTGGTTCGCATGAATCCGTGTGGTAAAATCTTTAGTATAAATTTTATTTTGTATATATCTATATAGTTGTTATGCTACATGCCACCTCTCCTCTCATCTCAATTGCCTATGGGGTGACGTGCAACGAATTATATATATATATATATATATATATATATATATATATATATATATATATATATATATATATATGTGTGTGTGTGTGTGTGTCGGGTGCTCAATTTGGGTGATCCTCACGACCTCACCTCTTGGGGTGTAGGGTGTGAGGGTTGCTCATGTTGGGCACCCAAGATATATTTACGCTTTCTCTCTATATATAGGATTTTATTACCCTAAGGATCTCACCGTGCACATCCGTGAAATCTCAAGTATTTTTTTATTTGATTTTTTTTGAGCTTAATACTATAGCCTAACGTCTAAATCCTAAAGATAAAAATTTGATTGACATAACCAAAAGCTTAAAAACATGCACAAAAATAAAAAAGCCACGTTGTCGCGAGCAAGTCCGCAACAACTCGTCCGTAGTATGTGTGTGTGCACACAAACGTTGGGTGTCCAATGTGAGCACCTCTGATAGCCAAAAAGCCCCAGAGGCAAGGTTAAATTCAGGTGCTTGGGGCTGTAATGGGTGCTCACGTTGGACGCCCAGCACACGCGCGCGTGCACACACACACATATATAGAGGAAAATGCCACGTTATGGATTGTTCGTCGCGTGCCTGTGCACGATGCGATTTAAGGCGCCTCTAATGTAATTGGAAGAGCTTTGACTAGGTTATTATTATTTTTAAAATTAATATTTCTTCCATAAATCCTAAATACATATAATATACCTTGTTAGCATCTAAATTTTTTTATCTTGAATACTATAACCCAAGAGAAAAACTAAACTCTAGAAAATTTTTTTTATTGATTTAAACTCACATAACCCAACTCTTAAATTCTAAAATCTTAAACGTTAAATATTTATAATATATTTCGTAAGCATTTAATTTTTTTTTTATTTTGAACACTATAACCTAAGAGGAAAAATTAAATTTTAGAGAAAAAATCTTATTAGCTTAATTCCATTATAATTCAAATCCTAAATTTTAAAATCTTAGACCCTAAATACATATAATATACTCTTAAAAAATAAACAAAAAAAATACTGAATGAAAATCAAAAGAGTGACGACGTTATATATATATATATATATATATATATATATATATATTATATATTATTATTATTATTATTGCTCTCCTGCGAACCGTTTCGAACGGACCACGTGTGCGACCGGGGCGTACGGTCGTAGGAAAACAAAATCGTATATATATATATATATATATATATATATATATATATATATATATTGTGGGCCAACATCGCTCTCTTTGTTTGCTCGACTGTGTTCTCCGCGAGGATCCAGCAAAGCTCCTATAGTCTCCACTTGCGAGAATTAGGCAAAGCTTTTGATTTTGCTGGTAAGAATCTAGAAAAGCTTTCGATCTGCAAGAATCTAGCAAAGCTTTTGATTCTGTTTGTGAGAATCTAACAAAGCTTATGATAGTATCCTATCTGTGAGAATCTGACAAAGCTTCAGATAGTCTTTTGCCCGTGAGAATCTGACAAAGCTTCTAATCCTCCATATCCAAGCTAGCCTCTTGCTTTGGGTTCACACTAGTAGAGATTCCGACCTCCTATGACCTGCTGTGCCTGAACAGTTGCTTCGATTTATGATATCAACATTGATCTATGAGGGCCGGTGTGATCCTCCGATGGTTAAGTCAGCTTAAAGTTGAAAATAATGTGTCTCTTCTAGAGTAGGGCTTTCAGTAAGAATGAAAGAATGTCTTCTGCAGAGAAGAGCTTTAGCTAGGGCAAAAGAAAGAAGCACATTGGTTGATCGGTTCAACCCTCGCCTTGACTCCATACTACTCATATTGGGTGGGGGGCAGTTTGGCCGTTTGCCAGTTATCTCCTCTCAATGAACCTCCAACTCCTTATATAATGATGAAGCACCTTTCCATGCGGCGAGCCCATGATCTCGTTGCCAGTCTTCTGTGTGGGCAGAAGTCAGCCTCCGGTGTGGGCAAAGGTTAGGCCACAATCACCTCCCGTGAGCTCCAATCAGAGACAAGGTCTGACATAGGAAAGAGTCTCAGGTACAAGGTTGACCTCCCCTCCGACTGCTTACTGTCTATCATGCCCAATCTACTGATGTCATTCCGTGAGGGTCTACGACTGACTTCAACCTCACCTCACATGGTAGTAGATATGCTCGGTCTATTGACGTCATGTGGTGGAAGTTCACGACTGACATCCTCTTTGCTACATTCCCGGCTATGTCGAAGCTTTGTCCTGCACATGGTTACAATGTCACCAGAAAATATGATGAGATCAAGTGTGTGGAGGGGTCAAAGTCCAAGGAAGATATTTTCGGGCGAAGGTGTTATCGCAACCTAGACACTGTGTTGAGTACTGATCCCGACCTAGCTCATTTGTCATTCGGTCGGCATGGGGACAACCCGATGTAGAGGGGCATGAAACGGGTTAGATTGTCATTGGCCTGAATTTCACCCGGATCGGATATCCCGATTGGGTAGTCGGCTGGGAGATAAGTCGGTCGGCCGATGTCCGAGCACCCCCTCGACTCGGTACGTCGTATATGTTCCGACCAGCGTGTCGGTTGCTCCATAGCTTAGTGTTCCTTGAGGCATTCGATTGGCGCACTCTTTAAGTGCTCTCTGGTGCTGAAGTTGTCGTTATTACTTGGAGATGACATATTAAGAATAGCCTGCACCTTCTCAGCATTCGTTTCAATTCCTCTTTCTATTACCATGTACTCGAGGAACCACCCACCTTTTACCCCGAATGAACATTTACCTGGATTCAGTTTTAATCTATTGACCCTTAGGGTAGTAAACGTCTCCTCTAAATCAGCAATCATGTCTTTTCCCTTCTTTGTCTTGACCAGGATGTTATCGACATAAACTTCGATATTTCGCCCAATCTGGTGTTGAGACACTCTATCCATCATACGCTGATGGGTCGCTCCCGTATTTCGTAACTTGAATGACATGACGTTGTAGTAGTAAGTATCATCTGTGGTTACGAAACTTACTTTCTCCTAGTTTTCTCGTGCAAGAGGAACCTGGTGATATCTCTAATACGCATCTAAGATTGAAATAAACTCACAACCGGAAGTTGAATCTACCAGCTGATCAATGCGAGGTAAAGAGTAACAGTCTTTAGTGCAGACTTTATTTAAGTTTCAAAAATCAATATAAACCCATCATTTACCTCCGGGCTTAGGGACCAATACAACATTTGCCAGTTAGGTTGGGAGTTGGACTTCTCGAATGTGTCCGGCCTTTAACAACTTTGCCACCTCCTCTCTGATTATCTGTTCTTGTTTTGGGGCAACGTGTCTCCATCTTTGCTTTACTGGTCGTGCTCCCTAAGTGATGTGTAGTCGGTGTGTGGCCAGGGTGGGAGGAACTCCTTTGATCTCATCGGCGGCCCACGCGAACACATCCCAATGACCGACTAGACAGTTGACCAACCTGTTTCTGAGATTAGGACTAAGATCTGTAGTAATTCTTGTAATTCCTCCCGACTGCTATGGATAAATCTGTACTTCCTCGCATTCGACCTCCTTGGGCTCTTCCTTGGCTCCTTCTCTCGCTTGGGGAGCAACCAAGTCAATTTGCCAAGTCTTGTGAGTCTTCAAGCTCTTGCGAGATTTTATTTTGACTTTCCCGCTATAACATCGTCGAGAAGCCAGCTGATCTCCTTTAACTTTAGCCACCTGATCCTCCACCTGGAATTTAATCTTCTGGTGATATACCGAGACCAACATATGGAATAAGCTGAGGGCCAGTCTCCCCAGAATGGTATTGTATAACGATGGGCATCCACTATTATCAAAGGAGTTTTTCTCGTCCTTTGTAAGATGCCATCCCCAAGTGATAGGGACAACGAGATCTGTCCCATTAGTTTTCCAACTTGCGTGTATGAGCCTTCCTTGCGCGGTGGGAATCTCTCCCGGCCGGGTCCCCTGAGATCATTCCAACATGGCCCGACGGAGGTCCTCAGGCCAGATCCTTGCCTTTCTCGGAATATCACTCTGGGGAAACAATTGGTGGGGTACCGCCTCCTGGGCTCTTCCTCTCGAAGGAGCTCAAGACACCCTTCTGGGTCCATCCTCCCCCAATTGCCGTCGACAAGGAGACCGGCTTCTGGGAGGGCACCTTCGTCGATACCCCGAGTTACTCCACTTCTTGCGTGACATGGCATCTACATCCTTGGATCTCCTCCTCTTCAGAGTGTAGCATTCCTCCGTGGAGTGGGCGGTATTGCCATAAAAGTGGCAGTACTTCTCCAGTGGTGCAAGTCCCTCTGTGTGTACTATTTCGACCAGCGTCTTCCTATCGTCCTAGTGACCTTCGCCAGAGCGAAGATCCTTTGCTCTGGCAGGAGCGAGTGGTTCCCTCCTCTCAGATTATATCGAGATTTGGATAGGGGTTCCTACCGAATCCTTTCTGCGGATGTGCTGCATTTCCTCCACATTAACGTGCTTTATCGACCGACCCAATAAATTATCGAAACTGGTCGGTAGTTTCTTCACTAGAGACCGGAAGAAATCTTTTTCAGCGAGTCCTTGTGTGAAGGCGCTGACAAGGATCTCTGAAGTGGCACTTGACACATCCTGTGCCACACGATTGAATTAATCATTGGATGTAATCTTTTAACGACTCTTTGCTTTTCTGCTTTTGGGTGAAAAGATTCAGTGTTGTCTTCTGATATCGCTGGCTACTAGAGAAGTGATGTAGGAAAACAGTTTTAAACTCTAGAAAGGAATTTATAAAATCTCGCGGCAACCTTTGAAACCATCTTTGTGCTGCTCCTGACAACGTTTTCAAAAACACTCGGCACTTCATACTATCGGTATATTGGTGCAATAGGGTTGCATTTTTGAACTTGCAAATGTGATCTTCGGGATTCGTTTTCCCATCATAATCAGCAATTTCCCGACCACAAAATTGCTTGGCATGGGATCATCTACAATGTCCCGAGCAAAAGGTGAAGATATGTACTTGGGAGAACCTTTGCATGCTCGGTCTTCCCTTGTCCTTCTTCGCGCCGCAAAATGCAAGAGGCGACAGAATGTGTTTTCTCCATCTCTCCCATGGAGTTTCGCCAGTGTCCTGGGGCCACATTTATAGGCACCCCTGGCAACGAGATGAATCTTCAATTTTGAGCGTACGAGGTGGACACCCTCGGGGCATCGGCCTACATCGGCATTACTTGTTGAGATGCAACTTGCTCAATTTAGTGTTGCTCCAGCGCTTCTCAAACAACGTTGGCGATTAAGCGGTCCAATTCCTCCCGTGTCAAAATGATGGGTTGCCCTTCCGATTCTACCATCATCGTGTTCCTTCTGGTGATTAGTCTAAGATTCCTACAGACGGCACCAAACTTGTTTCGGAAGTGAACGATGGGAACGCCATGTCACTGTTGTTGCAATCGACCCAAGTTTAATTGGGTAGATCATGGATTTTGATGTATGTGTCAATATGATTAAGTTAGAGTTTCATGTTGACCTAATATGTGTATGTGAGTGTTCAGGTTTGCAGGATACACATAGACTTAGTTGGACGTCTTTGGGTTCGGTGAAGGATGACATGGGGAGACGAGCCGTGGGCTTGTATGCATCTGAAGGACCATAGACAAAGCAGGGACGATGAGCCGAGGGAAGCGCACTTCTGAGACATACGTGAAGGGTGGCATGGGGAGACGAGCCGTGGACTTGTATGCATCCGAGGGACGAGAGCCGAAGTCGAAGAAGGCTTGAAGGCAACAGGTCGAGGCTACTAGAAGCAGGAACGATGAGCCGAGGGAAGCACACTTCGAGGCATACGTGAAGGATGGCATGAGAGATGAGTTGTGGGCTGCTGGATGAAGAGTCAGCTAAGTCGTGAGGATTCGAGTGCTGAGATAATTGTACTCGGGAAGGGAAATTGTAGGGTTCGAGTGCTGAGAGAATTGTACTCGGGAAGAGAAACCTTAGGTAGCAGCCAACTGGTGCTTGGATCAGTCGACTGATGAAGAGCACAGGAAGATCAGTCGACTGATCCTTCGATTAGTTGACTGGTGTCGACCAAAAGTTGAATTGTCATGCTGTAACATTCAAACTCGTGAGGACCAGTTGACTGACACCAGTCGACTGGTAACGGTTAGAAAAGTGTCGAGCACTATTTAAGAGAGATTTTTTTTACTGTTTCTTCTTGGCGAAACACGCTTGGGTAAAGCTTGTTAGTAGACTAAACGTGCTCAGAAGTTGTCAAGGGATTGTGTTGAGGTTTCTTTGTTGGATCAAAGAAAACGATAGAGGGGGGGGTGAATAACATTGTAAAATTTTCAGAGTAGAAGAGTAAATGCGCAGCGGAAAATTGATTTTTTACACGCGAACACAAATCGATTTTTTACTTGGTTCGGAGTCGCGGTCGGCTCCTACTCCAAGGCCCACGATCCTTGACCGTTTACTTTGGGCAATTCTATATTCGATAAAGTTTTTACAAGATGATAGTACAGATATAGAATTGGAAATTTAAATCACAACACTTTCGTAAATTGAAATTCTACCGACGCCTGAGGTGGATCGAATTCCGAAGCAGAGGGTCGTCGTCAGCGCTGGAATCTCGAAATTGAACTTTGCCGGGGCGCAGCGCTTGAGCGAAAGTGTCTGGAGAGTTGAGAGCAAGGGATGATGAAGCCTTGGGGGTGCCCCCCCTTTTATAGTGCTCATACGAGCGCCTGTGTCGATGGGGGCGCCTAACACGTGGCCTTCCCTGCGCGAACCCTTATTCGCAGACTCGGTCAGCGCTTATCCACCTCCACTTGGGCGCCTGAGCTGATGGGGGCGCCCGTGACCTCACGAGCGCCTGAACTGCTTTGGTCCAGAGGCTTCTCGGCTGTGTTTTGGATTTTGCCTTCACCCTTGGGCGCCCGTATCCATACGGGCTCCTGAGCCCAATCGGGCGCCTAAGTTCATTCGGGCGCCTAGGCCCAGTGAGGCACCTCACTTGCAGACGACCAGTCCTTTAATCTTGCAACTCAGGTTAGTTCCAAAACATACCAAGTATTAGTTACAGCCGTAGCTGTCTTGGTTCTGACTTCGGGTCTCCCAAATGGAACCCTAGGTCAAACCGACACCTACTGTTCCCTCGACGGGGAACGCGTCCTCACCTACTCCTCTCAGGAGAGTTTACCTTTTGCCAACCGGCTCCTCCGGTTGGACTTTTGCCCAATCCTCCTGACCAGGTCTTCGTGCCCAACTTCCGGTCAGGTCTTCTTGCCCAACTTTCGGTCAGGTCTTTGATGCCCAGCCCCTTGCTAGGACTTCTTGCCCAGTCCTCGACTAGGACTTCTTTGCCCAACTTCCGGTCAAGTCTTCTTGCCCAGTCCTTGACCAGGACTTCTTTGCCTATCCCTTTGCCAGGACTTCTTGCCTAGTGTACCTAGGACTTTTCCTGCACACTCAGTAGTCATGTTAGATCACAATAACACCTTAACTTCTGAACCCTTTTCCATTATCAAAACCCAAGTTTGACTTAGGTGCTGCCTGCACCAACAATCTCCCCCTTTTTGATTTATGACAACACGGTTCAAAAAGTTAAGTTAAAGAAACAGGTAATGTAACAGATTAATTTCCTCCCCCTGGAAGAAATTCTCCCCCTGAGTTTTTCAAAAATACGTGGGGTTTTTGAAAATATTTCTAAGTCTTTGTCTATCCACATAACAAGATTTTTCAGGTTTTCAACGCTTAGAAAATTTTCAAAAAGATTTTCAAGTTAGAACACTTAGAAAATTTTCCAAAAGAATTTTTGATTTTAAACACTTAGAAAATTCTCCAAAAAGAATTTTGAATTAAGTACTTAGAAAATTTTCAAAAAGAATTTTAAATTTAAACACTTAGAAAATTATAAATTAAGTACTTAGAAAATTTTCAACAAGAATTCTGAATTAAGTACTTAGAAAATTTTCTTTTTGAACTGCTTCAGATTTGAAAACATGTATTTTCGAGTATTTTCGTTACTTTACTTTTTGAAAAAAGGAGATGAGAGTTTTTGAAAAAAATTAAGGAGAGAAAAAACTTCTTTTCTCTCCTTTCCTATCTCTCCCCCTTTGTCATATATCAAAAAAAAACTATTATAGCAAAAAATAGAGTAATGAAAGTAAAGTGCTGTATTGAACCAATTCTAAGCATAAACTGGACCAAATCACTTAATCTAGACATGTCAAATCGGGGGGGGGGGGGGTCAAAAGGTTTTATAAAGTATTTTTGATAAAAAAATACTTGCGAGTGAAAGATCCTACTGAATTGAATTTGATCTATGAATCTCACCAACAAAACTTCTTTCCTTTGCAAAGTACTTAGTATAATTTTTGAAAAATATATCATTTTTGACAAAACAATTTCAAAAATCTTCCTTTTTGAAAAGGACTAAATATTAGAAAAGAATTTAGTATTTAAATTGCACCCAAAAAAAATTTTCACAAAGGATTGCATACATAAAAGATTTTTTTTAGAGAAATATGCACTTTTCAAAAATATTTCACTTAGAGATTTTTGCACCTTAAAAGAATACATTGGAAAATATTGTGCAAGAACTTGTACTTTAACAGATGTCTTTTCTTTGAAAAATTTGTACTCTGAAAAGTACGTACTTTGAAAAATCTGTATGTTGAAAGATATTATTCATTTTTGAAAAATATAAGTACTTTTGAAAGATATTATTCATTTTTGAAAAAGTATAAGTACTTTTGAAAGATATTATTTTGAAAACATAATACTTTACTTGACTTGATTTCTTTTCCAATCTGACACAATTCTAGGAAACCTTGTTAACTACAAGGACATTTTCCTAAGTGTCCTGAAAATTCTCTAAATTCACGTAAGTATTATTTCAAAAAGTATTAAAGAAAACAGAAGAAATTTGAAAGTGAAAAGAAATGATACTATATATATATTTAAAAAAATTACTTATGTTTTTAAGGGGATTTTAACAATACAGTGCATGCAAACATATTACTTTGAAATGTTAAATAATTCTTTTAATTTGACCTTCCTCTAAACCTGATACAGTCCTTGGAAGCTTGTTGACTACAAGTACTCTTCCTCTGAGTCTTTAGGATTTGGTTCAGACCAAAAGGATTATCTAATAATTTCAAAAACAAATTGCTAGAAATATTTTCAAAAAATAATAGTCATAAAGGTTTGTTTTTAGACTCCCCCTAAATTTAACACATCCTATGAGTCCTTGTAGATCATGAAGAAGACTTCCTCTGTGTCTTTAGGGTTTATCAAATTTAAAAGAACAATTTTGAACAACCTTCTAAGTATGATAACTTTCAAGGAGATAAATTTTTGAAAACACAACTTGGAATGATAGCACAATTTTCGAAAAATATTTTTGAAATGATGATAATTTTTCAAAGAGATAGTAATATATGAAGGTTTTTGAATCAATGTTTGAAAACCTTATTTTGAGATGATAATAAGTTTTAGAGCATAAGGTTTATGAAAAATCTAAATTTTTTAAAAAATTAAAAAAATCTCCCCTTGTATCCGACACGTCTGACTTTTATCTAAGTGTCTTAAGGGACTTCAGTGTTGACTAGGTTTGACTATGTTGACTTGGTTTTACCAATCAATAATTGACCTAATCAAGTCCTAGGTCTTAGTATAATTCAATCAAGACTTAGTTGATGGATTGCTTGGCGTGCTAGAGGGGGGGGTGAATAACACTTTTTCAGTTGAATCTCTACAAAGTCGTTAGCGCAGCGGAAACAATAATATGCAAAAAAAAATAAGAACAATGCAAACAACCAAAAGTTTACTTGGTATCCACCTAGACGGGTGACTAATCCAAGGATCCGTGCCGTACATCACTTCCACTATGAAAAATCTCCTTCAGGTGGAGAAATCTTTACAGTGGTGATCTTCCTCTTTACAGAATGTAGTGAAATGAGAGAGAGGAAGTCAAGAACGCTTTTCACACGAGCAGCACTTCGTCGTAGTACGGAACCGTACCGCTCACGTGCAAAAATGTGCTCCTTTTATAGGAGAACAGGACAAACTCGCAGTCTGTGCAGCCCCGCACCAGTCGACTGCCTCTGGGGCAGTCGACTGACCTAGCATTAATTGCTAGCCAACGGCTAGTTTTCGGGATATACCAGTCGACTGCCTCTGGGCCAGTCGACTGGGAGAAGGCTGAAAACCTTCTGTGAGTTTTGGCAGTCGACTGCCCTCTGGCTAGTCGACTGCCCACTCATTCCCAGCCAGTCTTCACATAGTCCTTCACATATGCCTTCAGGTTCACTCCTTGGCTCGCCCCTTGAAGTCATCTTCCTCTGGCTCTCGTCTCTCGGATGCGCACACAAGCCTCCTTTGGCTTGCCTCCATGCCACCCTTCACGTGTGCCCTTGAAGTTTACTTCCCGACTTGCCCTTGGAGTCCTCCTTCCTCAGCTCTCGTCCCTCGGATATGCCCACCATGTGTGATTCTCCAAGTCCTGCAAACTCAATCACACACATCAAATACAACATAACACTCTAACCTTAAACATATTCACACACACACATTAAAACCATGATCTTCCAATCATTTAAGGGTCGATTGCCTCAACAATCTTCCCCTTTTTGATGTGTGACAATATGTTTAAGTTTAGAGATAAATAGCAGCAAGCAATAACAATAGCAACAATAGATAGCAATTGAAAAACATAAGACATAGCAAACCTAAGAGGTACTCTCCCCCTTAATTCATGTCTTTTCCCATTTTCAATTCTAATCATAATCCAAGTTAAGTTTCCACTTAACACTAAACAACTTTAAAAATGTAAGACATATCAAAACCTAAGAGGTAACCTCCCCCTTATTCCATGTCTTCTTCCATTTTTAATTATCCAAGGTCTAATTTAGACAAAATACCTTAAACCATCCGTTCCAAGTCAAAATTCTAACTTAAACCACTTATTCTCCCCCTTTGACACCATCAAAATGATTGCCTCAAGCAACCCAACCCTAGGGCATCAAATGAGAGAGGATTCGATTTCTGAAAATTTTCATAGAAGCTGAAACCAGGCGTGCCAGTCGACTGCCCATGGGGCAGTTGACTGATACTCTGTTAGTGGTAAATTTCAGCTTCTGTGCCAAAATTCAGAATCCTCCAGAAAAATCTAGAAAATTCCAAAAATTTTAAAAACTTGCAGACATGTTTGAAATCATATACTCTATCAAGGAAAAATATTAGTCCATATAAAATTTCAAACATGCATGACTTTTGATAAAAATCCAAAATCTTTGAAAACCACTAAGTTTTGTACCAAACTTACAATCTAATTTTGCAATCATATAACATTTAAAAGCATGACAAAGTATATAAAGCATAAAATGGTTTTCAAAGGTTTAAAATGTTCAACTATGATCTTTGGGCAAAGTGTCCATTGATTAAACACTTGTCTTCCCCATAGTTGGTCTAGTTTTCATATTTTGATACTTTTAATGATTCAACAATATGCCACAAGCATAAGTGAACCAAATGTATCACCCTAATGGATCAAGCACCCTTTTTCAAACCTAATATCTCAAAGTTCATCCTACACTTCCACAAAACACATTCCAAGGTCTCTTCTTAAGGATGTAAACTCCGATTCGGGAAGAGGCTTGGTAAAGATGTCGGCTAGGTTCAACTTTGATTCAACATAGTGTAGTTCTATGTCTCCCCTTGTCACATGGTCTCTAATAAAGTGATGTTTCACTTCAATGTGTTTTGTCCTAGAGTGGTGAACCGGATTTTTTATCAAGTTGATTGTACTTACATTATCACACAAGACTTTGACCTTGGTATAATGTAACTCATAATCTTCTAAGGTGTGCATGATCCAAAGGAGTTGGGAAACACATCCACCCATTGCCACATATTCCGTCTCCGTTGTTGATAGGGCAACACATGGTTGTTTCCTACTACTCCAACTAACTAAGGAAGAGCCAAGGAATTGCCACCCTCCACTTGTACTCTTCCTATCTAGCTTACAACCCGCATAGTTCGAGTCGGTGTATCCAATTAGATCAACACTAGGGGTTCTAGGATACCAAAGACCGACATTTAGGGTACCTTTGACATACCTTAGGATCCTCTTGATTACAACCAAATGGGACTCTTTGGCACAAGATTGGTATCTTGCACACATACCTACCGCAAAAAGTATATCGGGTCTACTAGAAGTTAGGTATAGTAGGCTACCAATCATGCTCTTATATTGCTTAATTAGAGTCTACCATTTTCCCTTCAAGGTCACTATCCATTTTCACATTGGTTCCTATGGGGGTAGATGCTACCTTAGCATTTTCTAAGCCAAATTTCTTTAACATTTCATTAGCATTTTTGGTTTGAAAAACATGTATTCCTTCATTAGTTTGCTTAACTTGAAGGCCTAAAAAGAATGTTAATTCTCCTACAAGACTCATCTCAAATTCATCTTCCATACACTTGATGAATTTTGTAAGAAGTCATTATTTGTTGACCCAAAAATGATATCGTCTACATAGACTTGGGCAACAAATATGTCATTATCCTTTGATTTTAGGAACAATGTAGGGTCAATTGTTCCTCTCCTAAACCCCTTAGACACTAGAAATGAAGAAAACCTTTCATACCAAGCCCGGGGAGCTTGTTTCAATCCATATAAGGCTTTTCTCAATTTGTAGACGTGTCTTGGATAATTAGGGTCCTCAAACCCGGGGGGTTGTTCTACATAGACCTCTTCCGTAATGATCCCATTAAGGAATGCCAACTTCACATCCATTTGGTGAAGTGTGAAACCCATGTGAGCGGCATAGGCTAGTAGAATTCTAATAGATTCTAATCTAGCTACGGGGGCATAAGTCTCATCATAGTCTAATCCCTCAACTTGGTTAAACCTCCTAGCTACCAATCTAGCCTTATTCCTAGTGATTTTGCCTTGGTCATCTAGCTTGTTCCTAAAGACCCATCTTGTGGTTACAATGGTACAATCATTGGGCTTAGGAACCAACTCCCAAACTTCACTTCTCTCGAATTGATTTAGCTCTTCTTGCATGGCTAAGACCCAATCTACATCTCCCAATGCTTCATCAATAGACTTGGGTTCTAATTGGGAGATTAAGGCTATTTGACTAGTTTGGTCCCTAAAATAGGACCTAGTCCGTACTCCTTGAGTGACATCACCCACTATTTGGTCAATAGGATGATCTTGGTGATGCCTCAAGGGCCTAGAGTTTGTGGGTTCATTCACTACTTCTTCTCATCCTCTAGGGTACTTCTTACTCCCCCTTGATCATTGTCCTCCAAATGTAGGTCTTGGATTCTTTGGGCAAGAGGTTGGACTTCTTCCATGTCCTTATCAATTGAGGCTTTTCTAGGGTAAGTATTTGTTGATTCATCAAATTTAACATCTGAGGACTCCTCAATCACTTTTGTCCTCTTGTTATAAACTCTATAACCCCTACTAGTTAATGAGTGCCCTACTAGAATTCCTTCATCGGCTTTTGATTCAAACTTCCTTAGATCATCTTTGGTATTTAGAATGTAGACTTTACATCCAAAGACCCTAAAGTAATAGACTTGTGGTACTCTCCCATTCCATAATTCAAAAGGTGTTTTTCCTAGAAACCTATGTACCAACACCCGATTTTGAATATAACAAGCAGTGTTAGCCGCTTCGGCCCAAAAGTAGCTAGGAAGGGAATATGCATTAAGCATAGTCCTAGCATCTTCTTGTAGGGCTCGGTTTCTCTTCTCAACTACCCCATTTTGTTGAGGAGTCCTCGGGCATGAAAATTCATGCTTATATCCATTTTCGACACAAAATTGTGTGAAACATGAATTTTGGAACTCCCCACCGTGGTCACTCCTAATTCTATTAATTTTGAGATGTTTTTCATTTTCTACCCTTTTACTAAATCCTATGAAGAGTTCTAGGGTATCGTCCTTATGTTTCATGAAGAAGAACCATGTAAACCTAGAAAAATCGTCTACTATAACTAAACAATATTTACTCCCTACAAGTGAGGGAGTACTATGACAATCAAATAAATCTATATGTAAAAGCTCTAATGGTAAAGTAGTAGTCGTTAGAGTTTTACCTTTGTGTGATGATTTTGATTGCTTACCCTCTTGGCATGCATCACACAATTTGATCTTCTCATACTTGACCATGGGGGGTGAATAACACTTTTTCGGTTGAATCTCTACAAAGTCGTTAGCGCAGCGGAAACAATAATATGCAAAGAAAATAAGAACAATGCTAACAACCAAAAGTTTACTTGGTATCCACCCAGATGGGTGGCTAATCCAAGGATCCGCGCCGTACACCACTTCCACTATGAAAAATCTCCTTCAAGTGGAGAAACCTTTACAGTGGTGATCTTCCTCTTTACAGAATGTAGTGAAATGAGAGAGAGGAAGTCAAGAACGCTTTTCACACGAGCAGCACTTCGTCGTAGTACGGAACCGTACCGCTCACGTGCAAAAAGGTGATCCTTTTATAGGAGAACAGGACAAACTCGCAGTCTGTCCAGCCCCGCACCAGTCGACTGCCCCTGGGGCAGTTGACTGCCTCTGGGCCAGTCGACTGGGAGAAGGCTGAAAACCTTCTGTGAGTTTTGGCAGTTGATTGCCCTCTGGCCAGTCGACTGCCCACTCACTCCCAGCCAGTCTTCACATAGTCCTTCATGTATGCCTTCAAGTTCACTCCTTGGCTCGCCCCTTGAAGTCATCTTCCTCTGGCTCTCGTCCCTCGGATACGCACACAAGCCTCTCTTGGCTTGCCTCAATGTCACCCTTCACGTGTGCCCTTGAAGTCCACTTCCCGACTTGCCCTTGGAGTCCTCCTCCCTCGGCTCTCGTCCCTCGGATATGTCCACCATATGTGATTCTCCAAGTCCTGCAAACTCAATCACACACATCAAATACAACATAACACTCTAACATTAAACATATTCACACACACACATCAAAACCATGATCTTCCAATCATTTAAGGGTCGATTGCCTCAACATTAGTTTGATGAGTTAATTTTGAAAACAAATGAAATTCAATTTTTGAAAATGTTGAATGGAAAACATATAGAGTTAATTTAGAATTAATTTTAGAAAAAAAAATTGAGTTGATTTTGAAAAATTATTGAATTACATTATTAGGTCCTAGACATCTCACCCAGTTGTACATGACAAAACAGGTTACCTTATCTGTTTTGTGAGATGTTTTATTTTTATCTTCGAATTAGTGTTAAATCTAAGATTTACTTTAAAACTTGTGTTAGATTCAAATTTGACAATAGTAAAGTGAATTTGATTTTCAGTAATTGGCTTCCAGGTCTTGGCGAGGTACTAGGCATTCTTTGGTCGTTGCCTTATTGGATCATCAACCCTTTCCTTGACAAAGCCTTTTATAAAAAAATTCATCTTCAAGTTACTTCTTGAAAGATTTTGGTCTAACTAGTTTGGGTCTTGGATCGGTAGCTTCGGCTAGTTTCACCAAAATGGCTTCCCTAACGTACTATCATCTCACCTTTACCTAATACTAGGTTGTTCAAATTTTAAGTAACTCTTTAGTCCTTAAACTAATCAATCCTAATTCTAAGCATGGAAAAAAATAAAAATAAATTAAAATAAAGACCAACACACAATTAAAGCAAATAATTATCTAAGTAAGGTCACAATTGGAGTAACACTCCGGATTTTCGAAATCAGCAAGATTATGAATTAAATTTTCTAACATATTGACCTTATGTTTCAGGGTTTCATTTTCTTGTTTCAATTTTCTGAAATTTGCCTTAATTAATTTACATGAATCAATCACATTATTCAAGGTAAATATTGGATTTTCAAATACAGTAAATTTACCTTTGTCGATTGTTTGTCCGGCATTCTTGGGAGCTCTTTTTATTGTAGACGGTGAAGGCCAACTCTTATGAGTGGGACACTGGTCCTGGTAATGCCCTCTCTCCCTGCATTTATAACATACTATATGACTGTTAGATTTTAAATATACAATGTTACCTTTTGATTTCTTTTTGGAGGTCTCCCCCTTGATTTTAGCCATCTTTCTTTTGCTTGATTGTTTCTTCAGCATTTTGTAGTGGTCGCGAGCCAACCGGACCAATTTTTGATGATCCCCTTCTTTGTCGTCAAATTTTGAGTCTGAGTCGGACTCAAGTACTGGTTGAGGCCTCTTTTGCAGTTCTCTTGGAGTTTTCCCTACAATGGAAACTATACCTTCCTCGACCATTGCAGTATCAGCTTGATTATCTAACCTTAATTCAGAAAACGATTCAAAATTAGTTATCAATTTTATCTTGGAAAACTCGTCTTCTGACTCTGGTTTGGATTCGGCTTCGGATTCAGATTCGGCTTCGGATTCGACTGTCTGTGCTTGGACCGAGAGTGCAAGATAACTTAGGTGATCTTCTTTTTCGTCTGATTCATCCGATGATTCGAACATCACACCTTCAAAGACCTCAATATCGGAGCTCTCTTCATGTATGTTGATTAGCTTCTCCCACATCTCTTTAGCACATTCGAATGGTCTGATCTGCTTCAATTCATCATTGGTTAGGCTACATTGTAGGATTGCAGTCGCCTTTGCATCTGCCTCGATCTTCCTCAGAGTTGGTTCGTCCAATTTATCCCAGGCGATCGACATTCCATCTTTTGTAGGTACTGTAAACCCTGTTTGGATTATCATCCATAAATCCAGATGGGTCTTTAGGTGGGATACCATTAGACCCTTTCATGTTCTGAAGTTTTCGCCAGAGAATAGGGGTGGACGGACACTATTCCATTCTTGATTGGTCATTTAAAATAATCCTTGCACACAAAAGAAATAACAAAAATGTACCAAGACTTGGTCTTGGATTAGTAGTGCGGGAGAAGGAAAAAAATAAACCAGCAAAAATATTGCACGAATTTTGAGGCAAAATGATTAAAAAAATAATAATAATTGTTGGAAATGGGATGGCTAGAGAGTGGGGGGGGGGGGGTGAATATAGCCAATCAATGAAACCTTTGGCACTTAACAAGTTTCTGCAACTTAGAAGTCAGTAGCACAGCGGAAAGAATAGAAAACAAGGTGTGCAGAAAACTAACACACAAACAAACCAAACACAGCTAGCAAGATCGCTAACAAGGAGGATTTACAAGGTTCGGGGATAACTTGCCCCTACTCCTTGGCGTGCCCTTAAAGTGGGCGATCCCTTGATCGTCGGCAGATCAAGCCCCGGTGATCACCGGATAAAAAGCAACCTCCTTCTCGATGGAGTAACCTCTCCATAGTGTTTCAATCACAGATAAAGTTTAAGCACAAAGAAACAACAAGAAGGATCTTACTCAAACACTTATCAAGAACAAGAACGCAGCAAGCTTCCCTGAGCTCCACCCAGTGGCGATCTCATGCAAGAACCCTTCTTCGTGTCTTCCCACTGTCGGACTCCAAGCTTCTTGTTCTCTCCTTCAAGCGCTCAAGTAATGGATGATTGCTTCTCGATTGCTTGCTCAGAATGATGGAAACTTCAAGAACACAGCAAGCAGTTGTGGAGAACTCAAGGCGGCAAGAACTCAAAAAACAAGCTGTAGAACTCTGCTTCACCGAAGCTATCTCTCGTCCCTTTTGTTTCTCCACTAAGCATCAAGTGACCTCATCTCCAGCAGCCTCCAGCTGCCTCACTGCCAACGCCAGCTACCACTGATCCCTTACTGATCTTCCTGAGCTCCCTCAGCTAAGCTTCAGTCAGCGGCTTCAGTTCTGCAGCTCCAGCCGTTGCAACCTGAGATGAGAAATGGATAAACCTGCTCCAAGGAAAGCCTCCATTGACTTCTCCTTGAGTGTTTGAATCCTCCCCTGTCACCTGCAGCTTAATCAGACTGTTAGAGCAGTATATCACATAGTAAATCAAATATCAGAGGCAAACAGCAGCGAATCGGATACGGTCAGACGCGATCAGAGCATCTGACAGTGCAATTTGAATTAAAGTGATCGGTCACCAGACCGATCAGAGCGACTCCTGATCGGTCACCAGACCGATCAGGCTAGGTCCAGACCGATCAGGCTCTATTCTGATCGGTCCCCAACGCTCAATTAGAAATCGCGATTTCTTTAGGACTCTCTTGGACCAATCACCAGACCGATCCCAAGCTGTGGATCGATCACCCGAACGATCCACCCCTTTATCAAGCGATTTCTGAGCTTCACAGTCCAGACCTCCTGATCGGTCACCGGACTGATCAGGCAGCCTCCTGATCGGTCACCAGACCGATCAGAACATGACCAGACCGATCAGGCTCCGTCCTGATCGATCATAGAGAGGAACCTGCGATGTTTGGTCGTTCTCCGGAACGATCTGCACAGTGATCCTGATCGGTCATCAGACCGATCAGGTGCAGATCAGTAGGGTAACTCAACCTCACTTGTTTGCTCCCTGATCGGTCACCAGACCGATCAGGAGCCAAGCAGTGGGTGAAACACGCACTCCCTGATCGGTCACCGGATCGATCAGGAGCAGTACAGTAGGTTCCTAACCTCACTGTGTGCTCCCTGATCGGTCACCAGACCGATCAGTCATTGCTGGATTGGTCACCTGACCGATCCACGATGGAGCAGCGTGCCAGATTCCCTGATCGGTCACCAGACCGATCCAGGGACTTAAATTTAGCCCTCCAAGCTAAGTTTCCATCCACCTTAGCCCTCCAAGCTAAGGATTTTTCACCTAACCCTCCAAGTTGGGAATTTGCACCTAACCCTCCAAGTTAGGACTTTTCACCTAGCCCTCCAAGCTAGGACTTTTCACCCAACTCTTCCGGATTAGGACTTTCCAAACCTAGCCCTCCAAGCTAGGACCTGACCCTCCAAGCCAGGACTTTTTCACCTAATTCTCCAGGATGGGAATTTGCACCTAACCCTCCAAGTTAGGACTTTTCACCTAGCCCTCCAAGCTAGGACTTTTCACCCAACCCTTCCGAATTAGGACTTTTCCAACACCTAGCCCTCCAGACTAGGATTTTCAACACCTAACCCTCCAGGTTAGGATTTTCCAACACCTAGCTCTCCAGGCTAGGATTTTCAACACCTTGCCTAATCCTCGATCAGGACTTAAACATAATCATCATAATCATCACCCTAAACTTAAATCGGTATCAACACCAAAACAACAACCAGGGCCAGACTGCATCAACAATAATAAGTTTGAGACAAATTTTTTAAAAAAATGAATATTCTGATTAATGGAGAGAAATAGGACTTTTCAAACAAATGAATATTGCTCGAATTAAGGTAGCACGAATTTCGAGAAAAAATATTAAAATAATAATAAAAAGTTTATGACAAATTTCAAAAATTGATCGTTTTATCAACTCTAATTAATGGTGAAAAGATGAAAATTCAAAATTGAAAAAGGCGTCAGAATATTTTACAACCACACACAAATATTATTTATTAGAAATAAAAAGCGAAAAATCCGAAAAAAATCTCAAACTGGTGGTTGCACCAAGTTTGAGCCACCGCTCTGATACCACTTGTTGGATCGAAGAAAATGATAGAGGGGGGGGGTGAATATCGTTGTACAATTTTCGAAGTAGAAGAGTAAATGCGCAGCGAAAAATCACAAAATACACGCGAACACAGATCGATTTTTTACTTGGTTCGGAGTCGCAGTCGGCTTCTACTCCAAGGCCCACGGTCCTTGACCGTTTACTTTGGGCAATTCTATATTCGATAAAGTTTTTACAAGATGATAGTACAGATATAGAATTGGAAATTTAAATCACAACACTTTCGTAAATTGAAATTTTACCGACGCCCGAGGTGGATCGAATTTCGGAGCAGAGGGTCGTCATCAACGCTAGAATCTCGAAATCGAACTTTGCTGGGGCGCAGCGCTTGAGCGAAAGTGTCTGGAGAGTTGAGAGCAAGGGATGATGAAGCCTTGGGGGTGCACCCCCTTTTATAGTGCTCATATGAGCGCCTGTGTCGATGGGGGCGCCTAACACGTGGCCTTCCCTGCGCGAACCCTTATCCGCAGGCTCGGTCAGCGCTTATCCACCTCCACTTGGGCACCTGAGCTGATGGGGGCGCCCGTGACCTCACGGGCGCCTGAACTGCTTTGGTCCAGAGCCTTCTCGGTTGTGTTTTGGATTTTGCCTTCACCCTTGGGCGCCTGTATCCATACGGGCGCCTGAGTTTATTCGGGCACCTAAGCCCAGTGAGGCACCTCACTTGTAGACGACCAGTCCTTCGATCCTGCAACTCAGGTTAGTTTCAAAACATACCAAGTATTAGTTATAGCCGTAGCTGTCTTGGTTCTGATTCCGAGTCTCCCAAATGGAACCCTAGGTCAAACCGACGCCTACTGTTCCCTCGACGGGGAACGCGTCCTCACCTACTCCTCTCAGGAGAGTTTACCTTTTGCCAACCGGCTCCTCCGGTTGGACTTTTGCCCAATCCTCCTGACCAGGTCTTCGTGCCCAACTTTCGGTCAGGTCTTCTTGACCAACTTTTGGTCAGGTCTTCGGTGCCCAGCCCCTTGCCAGGACTTCTTGCCTAGTCCTCGACCAGGACTTCTTTGCCTGACTTCCGGTCAGGTCTTCTTGCCCAGTCCTTGACCAGGACTTCTTTGCCCAGCCCTTTGCCAGGACTTCTTGCCTAGTGTACCTAGGACTTTTCCTGCACACTCAGTAGACATGTTAGATCACAATAACACCTTAACTTCTGAACCCTTTGTCATTATCAAAACCCAGGTTTGAATTAGGTACTGCCTGCACCAACATTCTCCACCCACAAGGAGCGACAAGAGCTAGCCGGAGGTGCTCTGGGGAGTCATCCACCGAAGGATTGGAATCGTCCACCTTATGGACAGCCGTGGAGTAGGAGTGTCATCTCCGAACCACATAAACGGTTTGTGTTAGCATTGTTTTAGGTTATTTTCATTAAGTTTCCGCTTGCCTTGCTAACACGTGTAGGAAGAAAATCGAAAGTTGCTAATCGCCAAGGTCCCAACAGCCATCATGGCACAACCAAGAGTGACGACAAGAGAGGACGCCTGCGCTTGCCCCTAACGCTCGTGTTAATCTCGCAGGCGCAGACATCCTCTCTCGTCGTCACTTTAGGTTGTGTCGTGGTGACTTGTCTTCCTCGTCGTTCGCTTTCGGAACAACCTTGCAGGGGCAATTGCTATTTCAGGCTTCTGTGCATCTACTTGTAGTTTCCCATTTGATTATGTCAAGACACAAATACAGAAGATGCAGCTGGATGCAAATGGGATGTATCCTTACATTGGATCCTTGGATTGCAAAAGGAAGACTTTGAAGAGTGGAGGTCCATTCATGTTTTACATTGGGTTCCCGGTAGGGGCCGAGCTAAGAACGGATTCAATAATTAGAAGTACGGTAGGTTGATCCTGAATTGCCTGAGTCTGTCGAGGATAGTGTATATAGAAAAGGCCTGAGTTCATTTTGCACGAGCACATTGTTAAAAGAAAGAAATAGAAATAGAGCAATAATGAATATGAGCAATGATAAATCTTATTATTCATTTGTGATTGTCCCTAAGGACAATACCCTACATATATGGTATAAAAGTACTTAGTCAATTGACCCATTAATAAAATTAATATAACAAATTCTAATAATTATAAAGGAATTATTCAAATAATTATAACATAATTATTCTAATAATTCTAATGGAATTATTCTAATAATTTAATTTAATCTGATGACTTGATCCGGTCATCTAATTATATTAAATGAATCTCTTTTACCCTCGACAAACTCAATGGGAGATCTTTAATGTTGAGTTTGTTTGCTAGCTTGTTGAAACGTTGTCTCGATAATGACTTAGTAAAAATATCTGCAATTTGATCTTCTGCAGAAATATAAGAGACGAATAACTGTTTAGTTGTATACGTTCTCGAACAAAATAAAAATTAATTTCCATATATTTTGTATGAGCATGAAAGATTGGATTAGCTATTAGATATGCAGCTCTAATATTGTCGCACCAAATTTTTGGTGCATTATTTATGCAAGATGAAGTTCAAAAAGAAGCGATTGAAACCAAATAATTTCAGACGTTGTATTAGCGATTGCTTTATATTCAATCTCAGTGCTTGAATGAGATATGGTAGGTTGCTTTTTGAATTCCAAGAGATAAGATTTCGTCCAAGAAATATTACATATCCACTTGTAGATCGTCTGTCTCCAGGAGAGTTTACCCAATCTGCATCGCTATATGCATGTAAATCTTGAGATAATTGACGATATAAAAGAAGACCATGTAGAATAGTATCTTTGAGATAGCGAAGTATTCTTTTTATATTATCCCAATTTTGCTCATTTGGAGCATGCATAAATTGACAAGCATGATTTACTGCAAAGGTAATATCAGGTCGTATGATATTGACATATTGTAAGGCTTCAACAATGCTTCAAAAAATATGTGGATCAGACAGAGCAGGAGAGGATGAAGTTGTAGAGTTGTTTATAGCAATTAGTGTAGAAATTGGATGTGCTCCATTTATTTTGGCTATTTAGAGAATCTCAGTAATGCATTTGCTTTGAGAGAGGAGATAGTCTTCCTCATGTGGAATAAGTTTAATATAAAAAAAACGAACATTACCCAAATCTCGAGTAGGAAATTCTTGATCGAGAAGACTTAATAAAGTTATCATACCCTTTTTATCGTTGCCGATTATTAGGATGTCATCCACATAAATAAGAAAAAATATCATCGATCCATCATTATATTTATGGAATAGAGACAGGTCAGTCTTTTATCCAGAAAATCCTTAAGCTTTTAACCAATTAGATAATCGATGAAAGCATACACGAGGAGATTATCGAAGGTCATATAAGGATTTCTTGAGTTGACAAACATGAGAAGGAAATTGTGGATGAATGAACCCAAATGGTTATCCCATAAATAAAGCTTCCTTAAGATGATCATGAAGAAATGCATTAGAAATGTCTAAGTATCGTACAAACCAATTACAACTAACAACTATCGATAACAATAGTCTGATAGATTAATTTTGACGACCGGGCTAAAAATGTCATTGAAGTCAATACCTAATTATTGACTAAATCCTTTGGCTACAAGTCGAGTTTTATGTCATTTAAGAGAACTATAAGCTTGATGCTTAAGATGGAATACCCATTAAGAGCCCATAATATTCATTGAGGGAATACGTAGAACTAGGCTCTATGTTCCATTGTGAAGAAGTGCATTAAATTATGTAGTCATTGCACTATGCCAATTCGGATGTTTGTTTGCTTGTGTAAAATAAGTTGGTTCAATAGATTTTGAAGAAACCATTAGAGCTCGTGGAAGGGGATGTTGAGTTGTCATTGTAGACATCGTGCATATATGTCACTTAAGGGAAACATATGATGAGGAGTATTATCATCTGAATCACTTGTTGATGGTGATGAGAGAGTACGCTGACATGGTGATTTTAATGATGGGCTTGTATTATTTGAGGATACAGAATTAGAAAGCATATTATCTTCGACTGGTGAGATTTCTGAGAATGAAGCAACAACTTGATGTGATTCCAATGGTATAGAAGAATTATTAGAGAGCTCCGGAGTAGGATCTAATATGCCATCACTTCTGACAATGTTAGGTGGCATCAAAAAGATGTCACTTGTATCTAGAGGAGTGATTGAAGAAGTTACTAAAAAAGAAAATAGAGACTCATCAAAAGTAACATGTCGTGAAATATATATCCATCTTGTTGGTATGTAAAAGCATTGATACCCATGGTGCAAATTGCTATAATCAAGGAAAACACATTGTAGTGAACAAGAGTCAAGTTTATGTTTAGAGTAGGGGCAAGGATAACATGCACGACCAAAAATTCAAAGAAAGATATAGTCAGGAGTTTAATTATAAAGTTTTTCAAAATGACACTTATGATTGAGTAATATGGTAGGAAGTTGATTTATGAGATATACTGCAGTGCAAACAGCCTCATCCCAAAGTTTATATGAAACAGATACATGATGAAGAATTGTTAAAGCTGTTTCAACTATATGTCTATGTTTTCCTCTCAACAGAACCATGTTGCTCTAAAGTGTGAGGACAAGATACTCGATGAATAATTCCACAAGTGATAAGATGAGGATGAAGAACTTGATATTCGCCTCCCCAATCAGAATGAAACAAGAGTATTTTATGATTAAAATATCATTCAACTTATTTTTGAAAATTATAAAATATATTTAATAAATCAGATTTCCTTCTCACAGGATAGAACCAAGTATATTTACTAAAATGATCGATGAAGGTATCATAATATTGGAAACCTTAGTTAGATAAGATAAGTGTATGGTCCCAAACATCCGGATGAATTATTTCATGTGAAAATGAGAAACATGATTGGATGAAGAAAATGGTAGCTTATGACTTTTAGATTTCATGCAGGTCATACATGAATGAGATAGAGATAAGGTAAAAAAAAGTAGGTAAACCATACCTATTAATGATTGACTGAACAATGCGATGAGAAAGATGACCAAGTCAGGCATGCCAAGCTGGTTTATTTGTGCATTTACCAATAAAAGTTTTAATTGAAGAACTTTGAAAATAGTAGAGACTATTTTTTTATTCTCCCATGAAACATAATAGTATTTGTTCCTCTATCTTTTTAAAGACAATGATTATGACGAAATTCAAAAAATGTATTGTCATCCAGGCAAAACTAACATGCGAAGAGTAAATTTTTAGTAATAAATGGAACATGAAAGATGTTGTGCATGTGAAAAATACGATTAGACAAATGAATATAAGTGTTTTCAAGATTAATTTGCAAACCCGAGCCATCACCTACTGTACCATATCCGAACTAGTGTATGGTAGTATTTTTGTAAAGATATTATAATCTAATGTGACATAATGAGTTACTCCAGTATCAATATACTATTCAGTTGATAAAAATTTTGAAGGTTTGTCATGAGTAGGCATAGATGAGAGAACTTTAGATAGACTTGTGAAGCAGTTGGTTGTCTTAAAGTTACAAGACCACTAAGAAAATTTAAATTAAATCGTCTAGAATATTGAATACTAATATGTCCAATGGAGATAAATTTGATATCTTCTTAAAGTTGAAGGACCACCAATGAAGGTTTTGTCAAGTCTTTTAGGACATTGAATACTAATATGTCCAATTTGAAGATAAATTTGACATATTTGAATATTTGACATTGAAAATAAAAGCAAAAAAGAGAAAGACAAAAGAGAGAAGGAATGGATTTGTGAAAATATTTTCGAAATGAATGGATAAATTATGAAGAGATAGAAAAAAATAGAGGTGGGAAAGAAATAAAAAAGAAGAGCAATTTGAAAAGAAAAAAAAGAAAAAAAATAGAGAGAGAGAGGATATCTTAATCGGGTGAGAAAAACGAAGAGAAGATCACCATTTCAATAGTCGCTAGACTTTTCTTTTGAGCAACGACGATGACAGCACAACTGGTAGAGGAGAATGCCCGTTTGGGATAGCCAGTGTCGCATGAAAAAGAAAAAAAGCATTGATAAAAAATAGGCAGTGTGTGAGGTAAGAAAAGCTTTGGCTCTGATACTATGTTAAAAGGAAGGAATAGAAATAGAGTAACAATGAATATGAGTAATGATACATCTTATTATTTGTTGATGATTGTCTCTAAGGACAATACCCTATATATAAGATATAAAAATACTTAGTCAATTGACTCATTAATAAAATTATTATAACAAAATTATTCTAATAATTATAACGAAATTATTCTAATAATTCTAACAAAATTATTCTAATAATTTGATTTGATCCGGTCATTCCAATTGTATTAAATGAATCTCTTTTATGCATTGTCATCTCACCTTTTTCTATATTTCACTGAATTTTATTTTTTTAATAAATGAATCTTTTTCATTATTTATGAAATTATTAAATTAATTTATCGATGATGATATCTAATTTATAAATGTTGGAAATTTAAAGGTCATGGTGGAAGGCTTGGTCGTTGACGCTAACGTTAGAGTGTGTGCCACCGACGGTGAGTTAGAGGTAGTCAGTAGTCTGGTAGTGGTAGATTCTATTCTCTAGCCTATCAATTACTTAAATTGATTGTGAGAAACTATAGAATAGAAGACTATTTTCAATTATTCCTAATCAAATATGAATATACAAGGGTAATATTAATATAATAAGACTAGCATATAGGTTTATTGATAACTTAATCATACAAGTCATGAATATATAATATTAAGTTAACACAGATATATATTATAGAATATGTACTAAATTGATCCGTTATGAGAATATTTTATGGCTTGTTATATGAGTATCATAAACAATCTCATAGTAACTATTAGTATACATAGTCTTTTGACTTGAAGTCACTATTGTTCCCTACATAAGGAGTTGAATCCTAAATTTTCATGTAGTGAGTTGTGTATTTTAGTATTGACAAATGTCACCTGTAGTAAGGTCGATTATAAAGTCGTTCATTGTGTATGTAATGAATTATGCGAAAAATATATGAGTGATGTAAATGGAATTTGTCCTTTCTATAACTAAAGTGATATATGTAAACTCCTTGATTAAGTAGGACTACTAAAATACATTATCATACTCAAATAAGTCAATATAAGATATTAAACTTATTTAGTTAAGTAAGTCTACTTAAATATCATGAAATACATAGATTGATGAGAGGATGACATGATCTAAGCATCATAAATCAATCTTAGATGTCATGGACAAAAGGACTAAGTTATATAATAAAATAGTCATAGACAGGTTAGGTCAGATCTATGACATTCTCGTCACTTCGGTAGCCATGATATGCATTGCTAGATGTCATTTATTGGTTGTGTCACACCCCGGTTTTGTCATGCCTCTAGGGCCCATACTTGCTCGAAAAATGGACATCTTCCCTGTATGACGGACAATCTGAAACTTATATACATAATTCTCAACACATCTACAATACATAGCTCAGCCAACATGGCTAGTAACACAATCATAACTAAAACAGTACCATAACCACACAGTTAATAATGAAAAAGGAAATCACATAACTCCGAATAAAAACACATATGCCACCGATATACTCACAAAATCCACAAAGACATAATCACCACTTCAAATCCATTGAACTAAATACAAGTTTACTAAAATAAATACCGGTCCACTAAAGACAAACCCACTAAGGAAAATACGAAACAGATAAAAATACTCGACGTTGAGGATTGACAGACGGTTCCTCTCCTGACGATACGAGTCATAACTATCAACTACCTGAAACGAAAATTAAAAAAGAAAGGGTGAGTCTAGACGGACTATATGGGTATAATAGACAGATAAATGTATGGTATAAATAAGATATAACACGTAGAAGGAAATAACAGTATACAGTCTTTGAAAATAAAGCAAAATTTGAACATAATAATTATATGAATACACATACCCAAAATCAATATAATATGCAGGGAATGATCAGAAAATCCCATGATATATCAATAAGTTTGCTCGTGCCTCTAAACAAATCTAGATCATATAACAAGTGCAAATCATAACCGTATATACATGTCAATCAAGTACAGCAATCCTAGCTCAAGCAAATATAGCAAACACAAGCACAATGCATGATGCATTATATGCACATGATGTAATGACATGTGTCATCCCTAGACACCAGTCATCACATCACATCCAATCACATCATATCTGTGTGGTTGACTGGGCAGGATTGACAACTATATGTACTCCAGCTACACTGCTCTGAGTGGTCAGGTGGACAGAATGTTGGGGAGTACACCCGCATCCCAATTTCAAGAAAATGGGGAGCACAACCACTCTATAAGATTCTAAGAGGAGCACAACCGCTCTAAAATCCTAAGAAAAAAGGGAGCACAACTATTCTACCTATCCCTTTAACAACTACAACTGTTTTAGGTGGTTGAGTGGGCAGAAAACTATATGACTAACGACGGACTTAACCACAAGGAAGCCGATATTTATCAACATTCAACAATGTAAATATGGTACATGATACCGATATATACAACCTCAACTAGGTAAATCATCAAGTAATCAATACGAAACACATATATCCAATCAATATCATGATAAATAAACATATAACTAATCTACTAGATAAGGTATATTTAATGTCAACCAAACCCTAGATAGGTCATATAATAGTTTTAAAGTACTCACGTACAAGTGGTACCTTTTAGATCAGAAAATAATAGATGAAACTGTATAGATGAAATCTTTGATTAACTCAAAGGTCAAGCAAAGAAAATATCAAACAGGAAACACAAGAAAAATAGTGTTAAGGTAAATTAACCTACATAGATAATAAAATAACCATGCATTTAAGATAAAAGGAACTACATAATCAAGTAAGAAATACCCGTCTAGTAAATGTATTGTGTGTATCAGAGAGAACCTTTTGCGATCAAATGTGTGATTGCAAAGTCAAAGTCATATATCAAGGACTAAGTTTAGTTATTCATGAAATTAATTAATTAGTTAAACTACATAAAAATAAAAATTAGGATATATCCAAATTGTAACATCTACTTAACTAATTCCTAAAAATTAGGATAAATCCCAATTGTAACATCTACATAACAATCAATTTCTACTTAACCCAATTTATCACAATTAGGTTACCCACAGTAAAGTATCAAGATCAAGGAACCTATGACAATACCTCAGCCAAATCAACCTACATCTATATAACCCAAGAATTTGTTATTTGCTGACCTACGCCAATACTACAAGGTGTCACACAATTAAAAAGTTTGCAAGATCAGATGGGACAAGCTTCAAATAGAAACCCTAAACAACATTCAACCTACTGTTCAATTCACGCTCCATAGCCATCTCTGATCCAAAATCCAACTCAGACAATTGATTCCTTCTTATCTAACTAATACAGAGTAATATCAATCCATCCAACAACATTGATCTAATAACACTCCAATCAAAACCAACTCACGGTATCACCCCCACCAAAACACAAGACCCACACTTAACAACAACAAAATACATTAATATCTACAACAATTCTGATATCCCTTTCATTAAAATCAAATCTACACAATACCACTCTTACCTGATGAAGCACTGGTAAAATTACCCCTGTTCAGGATTTGGCGAAACCAACAACCCTCTTCTTTAGAGAAACCACCTTTAGATCGTCCACTCCAAAACTAGGCAAGTCCTCGCGTGGCTATTGCGGCACTGGATCAGACCCGACGACAATGTTACAGGGGAGATCCGAGAGAAAACTAGAAAATCGGGAAAACAAGAAAATATGTACCCAAACGAAGGCAAACCGACAAGGAGATTCAGAACCGTGTGTAGTGTCATTGCAAGAATCGCTACGCCAAGGGATGCTTGGCGTCGGCTTTGATTGATACAGAAAAAAAAAGAAACTGCAAGGGTGAGGGGGTTGCGACGAAACCGAGAGGGAGAAGAATGGTTTATAAATTAAAGGCAACTTTGCAAAAAGGTCTTCCAAATCTAGATAATTCAAACTCCACCCTTAATTTTGGATTTTACGAGTTCAGACTCTTAAATTTTTTTATATTTAACATTGACAGGTTAGCTTATTTGATTAAGTAAGTCTACGTAATGATCATAAAATACATAGATTGATGAGAGGATAACACGATCTAAGTCTCTTAAATTAATCTAGATGTCATGGAAAAAAGACTAACTTATATAATAAAATAGTCATAGATAGGTTAGGTCAGATTTACGATATTCTCGTTACTTAGGTAGTCATGATTCATTGTAAGATGTCACTTATTGATTTTGTCTTTAAAATATGATTTTAGAGTCACTACCAATGTTACTAAAATTTATTGGATTATATACAGAGAGCGCATCAATTTGGAGTTTGTTTAATTTTAATATAATTAAAATAAAGTTGACCTAAGTTTTAGTCTAAAATTAATTTCGGATCTTAAACTTGTTAAATTAATATGTTAATCTATTTGGATCATATTGGATTACTGGGTTAATCTATTTGGATCTTAAACTTATTAGATTAATGATTAATCCAATATTCGTTTGAGTTTATTTCAAACGAGCCTAAACAAAATGAGACTCATATTTTATTAGTGGGTTGTGATTTGAAGACGTCCTATTAGATAAGACTTTGAGTTGAGGAAGTTACAACATGTCTTATCTAATAAGATTATGTGAGAACATTTGTTATCTGATAAGTTATTGTAAGACCATGTGTTATCTGATAAGATCATGTTAACCCTAAAAATTAGTGTTTGATCTCAACTTGTATATATCTATGCATAAAGCTAGCACTTTTTATGCGTAAGAGATTTATTAAGGCGACTCTAATTGTGCTAGTGAGATGGGCGACAACTGTGCTCGCATGGCTACCGCTAGAGGCGCTAAGATATTGATTGTGCTCAGATCAACTCCACTTTGCAAATCAGTAAAAGTTTTATGCATTAAGAGTAACCTTCTATACCAATAATATAATTATAATTCGCATTGATCTACGGAGGGGTCCTTTTCCACTACAGTTTATTATTTAATTTTTTCTATGGAACCAACGTTTATTTCCGATTATATTCAATTGAATCATTCAATTACTAAGCAATTGCAATGGCATTTCTATATGCTCAAACCATTTTGATTGTGTGTGTGTATATATAGGGGTTTGATATCTTGGACGATGCACATGGGCATGAGTTGAGGCATCTCCGTTCACTGGAGATGTATATTTTGAATAAAAGTAATTTAAAACATATGCATCAAAATAATAATTAAGTGGGTGTTTTGAAGCTTTTAATAAACAATTGAAACAGGTGAGTAGTCTATAATAAATGGAACCAAGTCACTTCTGTACATCGGAGTCTTGTGTCTTGTTAAGTCTTTGTTGGTGGTCTGGCTCGAGTAGAGTTGTGCCAAGGTGGGCACGACCTTGGTGGTGCTCACTTCAATGACTTAGTCTAAGAGTGGTTGGTTTGGGTGCAAGGGAAAATTTGGTACCATTTGATATCTATAAATGGCCATGAAAGCAAAGTGAACGTCACTAGAGTTCGATCATAGGTCAAAGAAAAATCAATATATGGTGGTGAGGCTGGGCGAGGATTAATGCCGCAATCAGATTTATCTCGTAGTAATGACGATTCCGAATATGATCGAAAAAACAGTCAAACTACATCTATAAATGACCATGAGAGATCATTCAAGTTGTTGTCAACCCATTTGATAGTGTTCGTGGAGGTTAAGAGGCACTGAAACTCATTGAGAAAAGAACTTCCTTCTAAACGATCATGGCAGGGCAGTATGGTTTCCAGCCGCAAACCACAGTCAACATGAGCCAGCATGTGTCGTCTCTCTTGCTTAAAGGCTCCCTTGTCAAAGTTTCCAAAGAAAGGGACAACTGTATTGTGAGATACGGAAGTCGCTTATTATCTCGCAACCGAATGGTGTTCCCTGTATTGCACATTGCCTCTGTTTTATCTTAAATGCAGAAGCCCCTATTGTTTGAGGGAAGATGATCCTGCAAGAAAGCCAGAAAATAGGAGGAAAAAGCATAAGATGTGTAAGAAGGATACATGTAAATTCCAAGAGCCTTGGTCTAGCGTTTACCTAGAATTAGCATTAAGCCAAAACCTAACCAATCATCAAGGCCAAAATTAATGGGATAAGAGGGCAAAGACTGTTATTAACATTGGCTTTGGTGAAAATGGGATGAGATTGGGTGATCCATTCTGACCATTCAAATTCTCTTGTTGCCTCATTACAAAAAGGAAAAAGGAACTGGAAATAATGTAATTAGTAGATTCAAGTGGTGCAGTGCACACCAATATCTCTCCTTCTCCAGATGCCAAATACAAACCTTCCCGGCCACTGCAAAGTCTCAAGTTTATGCGTCCCTCAATGTCGTACTGCT
Organism: Boesenbergia rotunda; assembly: GCA_024364735.1. NCBI lineage: Eukaryota > Viridiplantae > Streptophyta > Magnoliopsida > Zingiberales > Zingiberaceae > Boesenbergia > Boesenbergia rotunda. Next base: position 1,090,994 of record JAGFNQ010004569.1, on the reverse strand, counting down.
CCGGCCATTGACTTGAATCTGTGACCTGTTAAGTTCCACAGCAACGATTGGTTTTTCTGTAGAATTTGTACAAACAGATCGATAAAACTAAGAAGAAGTCAGTCAGTGGATTCTCCCCACATCTTTAACAAATAGTCTTCGCAGTTGCTGCCCTTGATGTCTCGCGAGGAGGCCATCTTGACGGGCTGCTGGCTGGCTTCGGGCTTGAGGTTGTGCCTGTATTCCACGGTTACGTGCTCGAAGACCTCGAATTCGAACATGTTGATCTTGATCTTGGGCACCATGAGATCTCGAACGTAGGCGAAGGCGAGTTGGTCTCGGTGGTTGAATGCCTCTAGCTCGTTGAAGAGGAGGCAGGAGAAGAGGTTGCTCCTCAATCCATGCCTCCTCAGTATCAGTGCAGAATCTGGAACATCTGATAAAGGGAAGTGCATGATTTCTTTGTTCATTAAGAAGCAATCAAGGCAGAGTGATCACCTGTTTTGTAAGGAAGCTTGCTGGTTGACCATGGCTGCAGCCCATTCTCGCAGTATGTCTCCATCTGCACCCTCAGCGACTGGACGTCCGCCCATTTCTTCCACCGCGCAGTCGCGACGACCTCCTCCATGGTGTGTATGTTAAACGGGTGTTTCGGTATCGCTGTGTCCGCGTCTGGTAATACAAGAAGGGAGTGGATCAGAAGCAGAGGATCCGCCGTCAGCTGCACCTTGGCGTCGACCCACACGCTGAACTTGGAATTGGGGAAGAGACGGTGCACCAGATGCTTCGGGATCACTCCGTTCATCGCTGGGCTGTCGTAGGGCAATCGCCCACCGTGGAGTATCACGATCCTCCACGCTCCGATCGTGTTCGCTTCCCCTTCCTTGTCGGAGAGGATGTTGTGGGCGACGAGGACTTTGTGGGTGGCGTGATCGATGAACATGAAGAAGCAAACCGATGCGAGCGTGTGAGATCCCAAGCCTATTGGTTGCCGGACTTTATCATGGTCGCCGATGATTGCCGATACGACGACCACGCCGTCGCATTTCTCCATGGCCAACCTATCTGGGTTCAAGAGCACACTAATTTTGTCATGCCAAACGTATAAATGAAAGAACTCAGGAAATCAAGATCATGATCGAACAATAGAAATATCAAAAAAGTAGAGTCCAAAGAATATTATTTTTTATTTATTGGGATTCTTCCAAACGTTTAGAAGGAACGAACCAGATTCCTTAACCGGGAATTCCTGCAAGAATCCGCACGGGATAGCCACCTGATCGCCATGTCTGTGATGGAAGAAAGACTTCCTCTTCTGGGCAGAGAAGTTGCCGGAAAAGCTGTCGCCTTTTCCCTCCAGATATCCCAGAGCAGGGGAGGACGTCGAATTCCGGCAGAGATCGCGGATCTCCTCCAGAACCTTGCCGTAATCTTATCCAACAATCAAGAGAAACCGATCGGAATCAAGTCCCGGATGGAGGAAGCGGAGAAATGAGAGTGGAACGGGAGGTCAAAGGGAGAGCTTACCAGAGAAGGAAACAGAGGAGGAGCAATCAGAGTGGGCGGTGGGGAGGGCGTGTTTGTGCTCGGCGTAGGATGGCGGGTAGGAGAAGCGACGGGAGGTCGGGAAGGGCGTTGGAGATCGGAAGAGGCAGGTGGATTGGGAGAAGGAGACGTAGAGAGCGAGGGGGAGGGTGGTGAGGAGGTAGAGGAGAGAGAGGCAGAGGAGTTTGGATTGAAAGAGGAGAGGGGTCGTCACATGAACAAATGCCATTTTCTTGGCTTCAACTAACTTTCATTTTCTGTGTTAAAACAGAGAAAAAGTAAACCTTCCCCTTTTTTCTCTCGCCCACTCTGTTCTAAGTTATAACCAGGGTTTTCAAAGTTAGATCTGGTTGAAAATGAAAACTGATTTCATCTAAAATCGGTATTAAAAAAAACTAAAAAATAAATCCATACAACCATGAAGAAAGAATTATGTATTATAAAACTTGCTAATCTATCGGAAGAGTTTCTTTGACAGAGGAATTGAGATGCACCTTTAATATTTATGACTGACATAACTTCTGCTCAAAATCGGGCAAGAACATTTCCCTTTCAGCGAATGAAATTTTTATTTTCTGATCTTTGTACAAAGTGATGTAAATATCAAGGTTAGAACTAGAAAACTAAACCTAAAACTTCTTCAAAGGTCAAACTAAGTATCATGGTTTTACTCAGCAAATTTATAGCAGAAACAAATGCTCTCCATCTCTAATGACTTCGATGTCATCGATCTCTGCGTTATCTTGGCTCACCACCTTCGACGGCTCTCGACAGCCAAACTTTTCTCCTGCACCAGGCAGAACTAAGTTCAAACACTATATTACACAGGTTAACAAAAACTAGCCAAGTCGTTCTCTTTCTTGCCTGCAATTTTGAAGAGCTCTTCCAAAGAATCAGGTAAGTTGATGAGCTTCCCAATATGTTCTCTAGAACTCGGTGTCATGTGAATAATGGCTCGTTTTCTGCAAACTGAAGTAACAGTGACGTTTGAACAGTATCCTCTGTTGATCTTTTCATGAAGATTTGAGCGGATAGATTTCTGAACTCGTTCTTCATGAATATGGAATTCGGGCATCCCATTAGCTGGATGTGGATCGTCGATCATTTGATCGGTTTCCTTATCTGATGGTTTCAGTTTCTGCAGAAGGGCAAAAGTAGAGCGTGAGAGGCTACTTTTGCAGGTTGATGATCGAGAGTTTAGAAAGGTAGTGGCAAATAACAATACCTTTAAAAGGTTGTTTGCGATAATTTTACTGACTTCCACATTCTCTTGGAGCATTGTTAAGAATGTATCGCTGCTTAGCCTCAAAATCTGTGAGAGCTCAACGGTGCGTGCTGCATATGGCTGTGGCGTGCCGCTTAAAACTGCTCCCTCCCCAAATACATCTCCTGTAGTCAGCCTTGCACAAATCTGCTAAAAGGTAGGCATATTAAAAAACACACACACACAATCAGCTTGAAAAATAGGGACAAACCGCACCCAACTTACTTGTTCATTTCCATCAGTTTTTGTTCTCAAATCCTGAATCAAAATCAAATAATCAATCAGCCCAACCTACAATTAATTCTACATGGACTTGGTGAATCTGTAATGAAATCAACTAAAGCTTTACTTACGACTGCTCCGGATACCAATATGTAGAGGTGAGTCGGTGCCTCGTTTTGGAGTATGACATCTTCCCTTGGTGGGTAAAACTCAGCCTCCATTTCGGGAATGAGTTGGTAAAGGAAGTCGACGGGAACTCCATTGAAGAGGCATGCTTGCTGCACAACTGGGAAGAACAAGTTGCAGGCTATGCTGGATCGAATACCCTTTGGGAGATTGCTCAAGATCTGTTGCTGCTTCAGTTCCTCGGTCTTGAACCTCAAGCAAATGTGGGACAACATTTGGTTCTTTATGTGCTTCGGCAGCTGGTTCCTCGCTGCAAACTCGATAGCACTCTGGACTGTGTTCCTCTGTTACAAAACTAGCTAGCAGATTATTTAAATGTTCAAAAAAATGTTTCTTAAACCATATAATTATGGCACGTACGAAGTTTCTAGTGCGACTGGTGCCGTGGACGATGAGGTTTGTCATGTTGCCGATGATGTAGGAAGTCAGCGCGAGATCAAACAACATGTAGAGGATGTCAAACAGCATTTCCCCCGTGTTCTCCGCATGCAAATCTCCATAACCGGTGGTTGTTAAGGTCGTCATGGACCAATACATTGCAGTCACATATCTTGTCCACAGGCTCTGCGATCGGAAGTCCGGCATCGCTGCACCTATCCATGTTCTGCTTGGGTTCCGGTACCGATCGGCGATTAGATAGTTGAGGCACCCGGCGCAATGCACGGCAAAGAGAGTCACCTGAGCAGCAAAAAATATAAGGCGATCTTATCTACAAATCGTCGAGGACGAAGAGTTTGGATACTTACAGAAACCAGCTTTGTGCATCGAGTCCAGAAGTAGTCGAATCTGATATCCTTCTCAATCCTATATTTTGGAAGAAAAATATCAGTTTATGCAAGTTGCAAGAACCTTGAGCGTATACCTTTATGCTTACTGACCGCGAGAATAAGGCACTAACTCTCCGAAGCCGCCATAGCCTGAGCATATTCAATATCTTAAAGCCAAGAACATTGTCATTACTTTCGAAGAAATAACTGATTGCTTGAAATGGAATAGTAGACAAGATGTCAAAGATGAACCAGGAGTATAAGTACCTGCAAAATGCATGGTATTCATCATGTAGGGAGGCAACATACCTCAAAATATAAGGTATTAATTAGTAACATATAGATACAAACACTAACCTAGTTGCAATTTTCTTTGGATCATCAACCAAGAGATAGGATCTAGGTTCGAGATAAGCAACAAAAAAGGTCAGAACGATATCGATGGCGAAGAAGCTGTTCAAGATGTTCTCAAGCAACAAGAGTTTAGCAGGCAAGTATCTTAAGAATGCCAGTTCGAACGGACAAATCCACGCTGAGTAAATAACGAGCAGGATTAGGAACAGCTGCCATACCCTGAGCAAATAAAAACAGAGAGCGCTCATTTATTAAATCATCAACGCTCGATAATTCCTTAGCCGAAGATTTGTGAGAAAGGTTTAAGTACCTGTAAAGTGGATCGTAAGGCAAGATTATGAACTTCCTTGGATTAGCCGACCGGTTGATGCTGGCTCCCAGCGACGGCAAGAGTTCGCCGGAGAAGCTGTAGTCGCTGCTGCTGTCGCCGTGGTCGTTAAAGCCAGGACCGGAGAGATTGAGGAGCGATTCTGGCATGCTTTATATGGTTGGATTAATGAATGATGAGCTATATGTTTTGGAGCGAAGCAAGTATATATATATAGCAACTGAGACGCGCAGTTGACCAGTGAAAGTCGGGAAGGCTTGAAGCCTAGCTAGCAAACTGCAGAAAAATAGACTGCTCCATGTACTTCATTTATAACTCGTCTGGTAAAAAGTTCCCCGTGAGCCATGGCATTCATAAACATTTAGATGAAAAGTACTTCATTGTGAATAAATGGAGATAAAAAAGTATTTCATTTAGGAAAGCCAGTAAATGTTGAAGTGAAGGCGCAGATGCTATTCTTGTTTGATAATTGATTAACACGAGACATCTCATTTTCTTGTAAGGTGGTTGGCTTGAGCTAAAGTTAGCTTTAGCTTTTAGTTGAATCTCGTGAAGTTTCTTCATGGCCACAGAGATCTTGTAATATTGTAGAACTCTCTAGGTTTTAAATTTAAAAAAAAAACTGATTATGATTTTATCTGTTTGTGGGAGATTAAGGACAGAAAGTGGAAGAACAAAAGGCATGGATTTATGCAGAAATGGTGTCTGGTCCACTTACCTTCATAATTAATACAGTGCTCTAAAGGGGATTTGTATAGAAATTAAATATTATATCCACTCATCTCAACAACGTAGAAGTGAATCCTATTCAAAGGCATGCTTCATTTCAAAGCATGCTCTTAATTGCAATTTAAAGCATGCATCAAGACATGAAAAATGCACATAATAATGGTTGTTTCTATGTGGGTTACAAAATCCACATCAAAGTACATACTTTGGTCTCAAAGATTAATGGCTAGTGGTTTCGTTTAGGTTTTATCATGCTCTTCATCAATTTGGTGTGGTCCAGGTTCATAATTCAAGCCACCGAAGTGGATTCCTACCACCTTCTCCTTAGTTTGACTCCTTTGCCTGATGATGACTGTATACGCGAAGTAGGTATCTGTATTTGTATCATTTATATCGATATGTACTAATTATATATAATTCGGCAGCCATTTGAAAATTTTTGAAATTCAGAATTTGAGCAGTTAAGCACATTGATATAATCATTGCTACTTGAATAAAATAGTGAGTAAAAATTTATTTACTAGAATTGCATGCACAAAGTTAGATGGGGTTATGAGAAAATTCTATTAAATAATGAAAAGTATAAAGAAATTGATATTACCCTCGAAGCATGCTTCGTGATCCTTTCGCGTCTTCGAAATTTCTGAAGTTCTTCTCTGTATGTATGGAAGACCATATTATATGTATATATTGGATTAGCTAGGGAATAATATAGAATAATTATATTAGGTTAATCGAGTTATAGTATAAATTTCTAAAATTAAAAATTTTCTATATATAAAGATTTCAAAATTATTCGCCTATCTTTACATATAAAATACACCTAACATATTGGATGGGAACTGATCAATCAATTTTATCCTAATCCACGCTGATTAATTACAATCAGTTATTAATATGATTTTATTCTATAAAAGAATAGAATTGTACTTTCAATATCTTATATTTAGGGGCAAGAAATTAGTTAATAACTGAGCCCATCGAACCATTTAAATTGAATCAAATTTTTACCAATGAATCAAATTTTTTGGAACGAATTGAATTTTGTCAAGCTAACCAAACAAAAAAAAAACTTCAACAAAAAAACGAATAAATTAAACTAATAAAATATCAATTATTTCGATCAAAAATTAAAATAATATATTTTTTCATAATCAATTTGATTTGATTTGATTCGATTCGATTCGATTGATATTTTTTATCAATTGATTGATATTAGACAGTCGATTCTAGTGATTAATTATTAATTATTTTTTATTGTTGTTATTAATCAATTATTATTTTTGATTTACTTTTTTAAAAAATAAATTAACCAAATATAACTACTAAATTCGAACGTTGGATCGCTTAATTTGATTTAACTGAACTCACGTCTAAAGTTATATTCACATTATTAAGAAAGAAGCTAATGTTGTCAAACTATAATTAATATTATGATTAACTTAATAAAAACATCATTTATCTTATAGAAAGTTGAAAAAAATATTATACCAGAAAATTACACAAAACAAATCAAAAAGGTTCGAGAGATCTTTATATTTTGAAATTATTAAATTCTTCTCCCACTTTTTTAATAAATTAATAATCAAAATATATTTAAAGTTTCATTTCAAACCGTTTAGGTGAATCATCTTGATCAGTGATAAAATAAACATTCTTACAAATTGGAGCAATTAATGTTTTTTAACTAAGTAAATTATGTGAGTTATTTTTTGAAGAAACACTTTGAGTGATTAATAATTAAAAATAAATAAATATTCATTTTAATTTTAAAAATATAAAATAACATAACTTTATTGTGTCGATCAAGCTATTTGGTGAAACACCTTGACTAACTAAAGTATTTTAAATTAAAAAAATAGAAATAGTATCTATTCTCATTTAAATTATAGTGATATTTTTTCAAATGCCAAAAATATTAATGTAATATTTATCAATTTTTTTAAGAAAAAAAGTACAAGGGTTTTTTTAGAAAAATGACAATTTATTTCTTTTGATAACACTTTTATTTTTTTTATCAATTAATTCTGAGCCCTTGACCAAGATTCTCAATTTTTTTTATCTAATTTGCAAACAACTGTAAACTCTTTCCTAGTTTGTGATAAGTTATCATGGATGGGGTTTTTGGTATATATTCGATAATGGGAATGATAATAAATTTTAATTGAGAAGTTTATGAGTTTAGTGATAATCTAGTGAGGATTGGGTCATAAAATCAAGGGTATCATATCCATATTTTGATTTCAATTCCCGTATACCAAGCATTATAAATGGGAATAAAATACATTTCATTCTCATTCCCGCCTTCTAAACCCTCTTACCAAGCGTCCCTTGATTTTTTATTTAATTTGTTGATAGTAAACGATTAATTAAGGATCGATTAAAACTATATATAGTCAATTATATATATAGTAAGAATATAATACAAGAATTGGAAATTTGTCGTCTCCGGTGGAAAATACTGATAACAAGTAAACTACCTATTTGTGTCTAGGCTACATCACGCACTCACTCAGCTGGTTAATTTCTTCCTTGGTGCGTGAATGATCAACCCAATTCGCACTCATGTAGATTCGTATTAATGCACCATATATATGTAAGTCTTTCTTTTTTTTAATTTTTTGTAATTCAAATACTTTTTCTACTATTGTAGAATGTAATTGATTTGAGATAAACTTTAACAATATTGATTCGAAAAATGTATTAGATTAATCTTGATCTCCAATTCATTCACTGCATTTTGTTATTTATATTTATTAAATAGTCAAAATATTTAGCCATATGCAACTCTTTTGCTCAGACCATTTCCAACCCATGACACCAAATTTGGTGTCAATTTCGCACCAAAATGGTGCAATTTCAGCACCAAACACTATTTCAGCTCCAACCCATTCACACCATTTTACACCAAAAAGGAATATTCCTTAGAATATTCTATTCATTCTTATTCATTTATTCAAATTTAATTATCGAATAATTAATAATATAATGATTATGATAATTATTATATTTAAAATTAATATTTTATTTATATTTAATAAATTAAAATTTTCATATGTATAATCATTATGATTTTCTTTTTTAATATTTATTGTATAATTATTCGAGCATAATATATTTTAAAAATAGTATAAAATCACACATAATTAGGATAAAATATATTATTAATATAAAACAGACAATAACACTTAATTAAAAATACAATATTATGGGAATTTAACATTCAGAATTACTATATTGTTCCCATATATGATCAATTAATGCATTTCGCAGGGCAATATGAGCATCTTTGTCTTTGATTTTTCTGTGTCGAGCTAAAAATTCTTCAAACCGAGTATGATCATCTACTGCTGGCTCGACATCTGGAGTTGATACCTCGAACTGCTCCATGATTGGTGCATTTAAATCACGTTCATCTTCAATTATCATATTATGCATAATAATACATGATGTCATTATATCATGTAAAATATTTTTCTGCCAAAAACGTGAAGGCCCTGCAATAATTGCAAAGCGTGATTGGAGCACACCAAATGCTCGCTCAACATCCTTTCTATATGCTTCTTGCTTCATTGCAAATAATTTATTCTTTCTACATCGTGGATCATGAATCGTTTGAACCAGTGTTGACCATTTTGGATATATACCATCAGCTAAATAGTAACCCATATTATACTCTTTTCCTTGAATGACATAATGAGCAGGAGTAGTAATACCTTCAGCAAGATTAGCAAAAAGATGAGAAGACTCAAGCACATTAATATCATTGTTCGATCCAGGAAATCCAAAATACGCATGCCAGATCCACAGATCATAATCTGCTACAGCTTCCAGAATAATTGTTGGCTTTCCACTACGACCAGAATATTGTCCTGCCCATGCTGTTGGACAATTTTTCCACCTCCAATGCATGCAATCTAGGCTACCTAACATACCTGGAAAACCACGTTGCTCACCAATCAGAAGTAGCCTAGCAACATCTTGAGCATTTGGAGATCGTAAGTACTGCTCCCCAAAAACTTCAACAACAGCACGACAAAATCGTTTCACACTTTCAATGGCAGTCGATTCTCCTATTTTAATGTACTCATCAGTAGCATCTGCAGGTAGACCATATGCCAATATCCGAAATGCAGCTGTTACTTTTTGTAAGCCGGATAAACCAAGTCTTCCAACCCCATCTCTTTTCTGTATAAAATAGTTGTCATGATTACTAACACTATCATAGATACGCATAAATAAATTCCGCCCCATTCGAAATCTTCTTCGAAACATTGCATCATTATATAAGGCATTTTCGGCGAAATAATCATTGAATAGATTACGATCAGCAGCTTCACGATTACGATTGATCACGTTGTGACCATGAATTGAGCCTCGATGCATGCGCTGGCTGCTTTCTTCATTCAGATAATTCAAGATAATTTGATTGGAAGAAATCACCTGAGAGATCAGTTGTTGTGTTGCGCCAAACTGCTTTGCGACAAACATTTCCGCATAGTTATCATCATCAGAGCTTGAAGATGATAAATTTGATGAACCTTCATTGGTGGTATCCATTTTTGGAGATAAGTGAATGAATGAGGTATATGCTGCTTATGGGGTTTATATTTATAATGACAACTTCGAGCCAAGTTAGGCAGGCACAACAATGACTTGGCAATGAAACATTTATTTTTTTTTTGCAGATGACATGACCTAGCAATGAACACATTTGGACAAAATTGCTCAGATGACATGACACAACAATGACAACTTCGGGAAAAGTTAGACATGCGACGTGACTTGACACTGACCACATTTGTTTTTTGTGCAGATGACATGACCTAACAATGGACTCATTTGGACAAAATTGCTCAGATGACAAGACACAACAATGACAACTTCGGAAAAAGTTAGACATGCCACGTGACTTGACACTGACCACATTTGCTTTTTGTGCAGATGACATGACCTAACAATGGACTCATTTGGACAAAATTGCTCAGATGACATGACACAACAATGACAACTTCGGGAAAAGTTAGACATGCGACGTGACTTGACACTGACCACATTTGTTTTTTGTGCAGATGACATGACCTAACAATGGACTCATTTGGACAAAATTGCTCAGATGACAAGACACAACAATGACAACTTCGGGAAAAGTTAGACATGCCACGTGACTTGACACTGACCACATTTGCTTTTTGTGCAGATGACATGACCTAACAATGGACTCATTTGGACAAAATTGCTCAGATGACATGACACAACAATGACAACTTCGGGAAAAGTTAGACAGGCGACGTGACTTGGCAATGAACATATTTATTTTTTGTGCAGATGACATGACCTAACAATGAACACATCTGGACAAAATTGCTCAGATGACATGACACAACAATGACAACTTCGGGAAAAGTTAGACATGCGACGTGACTTGGCACTGACCACATTTGTTTTTTGTGCAGATGACATGACCTAACAATGGACTTATTTGGACAAATTTGTATAAATTTATATTCTTATTTTTCCCTATATAATGGCTTACTAACTATTGGTATAACACATCCTCTGCAAGTATTATCTTCTTCGAATCAAAATGAGTTCAACCCCCACCATCCGACAAGCTTCATACTCAATAGAAGAAGATAAACACTTATGCCATGTTTATCTTCATATTTCACAAAATCCGATCATAGGAATCAATCAGTCAAAGGATCAATTCTGGGCTAGAGTAGAGAAAGAGTATCATGCTGAGCCGAATTTTATGCATTGTAGCCGACCGCCAAGATCATTGCAAAAGAGGATGCAGCTTATGCTTGGTGCAGTATCAAAAATGAAAGGTTGTATACGACAAATCGAGCATTTAAATCCAAGTGGAGCATCAGAGCACGATATTGTAAGTTGTTACGCTCATATTTATTTTAGACTATCTAAATTTTATAATCAAAGTCTATGTTCATTAATAATATTCACTTCATAACTAATGTTTAATTGCTTCCTTGCAGTTAACTCGTGCTAAAGCGTTATTAGCACAAGACCCGAAATATACAAAGGGTTTTAAATTTGATCATGTCTGGGATATTCTTAAAGATATTGAAAAATTTGGCACTGATAATATGAATACTGCAAGCATCAACTCGCGAGGACAAAATGCTCCTGTTGGTTCATCTGAACAACAATTCTTCGAGGAAGAATTTCGTCCACCTTCATCTCCTTGTGTGGCTAGTTTTGATCTTAATATCACTTCTTCAGATAGTGGTGGTAGTTCCAGTAAACGACCTCCCGGGGTGAAGAAAGCAAAAATGAAGAAAAAAAAATGATGATCAAATTGCAAAGGTAATCAATATTAATGCTCAACTTGTTGAGGCAATGAATGCAAACACTGCTGCTACTACGAAATTTACAGATGCTATGATCTACAAGCAAGAAACTAAAATTTTATTCAAAGATTTGAACTCGATCTCTGACCCGATGATGCGTGATTATATTCGCAATGAACAATTTAGAATTATGCAAAAGAGAATGGAAGTCCAGGGATCTCGTCCAGCTGCACATCAAGGAGAAGGATCTCAATCATCACCAATACAGAGAGAAGGATCACAACTCAATCAAAATCAAGATGAAGATCAACAATCTCAGAATCCTATGAATTTTTACAGCCAATATCATAATTACTTGAGTGGAACGGGGAGTGATTTTCCTTAATATTAATATTGTAATATTATTTTAGTTATTTAAAGTTTATGTGTGTTTTATTTGTAGCTATTTGTAAGGTTTAAGTATATCAGTATCGTTTGTATTTGTATCCCTAAATATTTTTAAGTTTATGTCTGTTGTATTCCCAATGTATTTGAGTGATTATTAATAATATTTTGAACTTGTGTCATTACTATTTTTTTTGTATGTCGACATAATAGATAATGCATTTTCAATTTATGCATATTAAATTTTTAAATATTTTGTTATATAAAATTTTAAATTAGTTAATTAATTTATAAATATAATTATAATATATTATAAATAAAAAATTTAATAAATTAATTCTTTATAAATATTTCTTCATAATGAAATTAAAATATGCTATTATATACCTTTAATTTATATTTATAATAAATAATTAATATTACTATAATTAATGAGGAAAAAATAATAATTATAAATTAATTTTTTATTTATAATATTTAATAATAAATATTTAATTATATATCATTTGTTTTTAAATTTAATACTATATTATTTATATTATTTTGTATTTATTGTTTAATTAAAAAATAAAAAAAAATAAAAAAACAGCAGCACCAAATTTGGTGCTGCGCTACAGTGTCGCACCAAATTTGGTGCGACACTGTAGCAGCACCAAATTTGGTGCTGCTTTTTGGGGTATACATTGGAGAAGAAATGGTGTGAGCTTGGCACCAAATTTGATGTTTTGGTATCCGGTTGGAGATGCCCTCAGGACGCCATTTTAGAGCTTCTGCATGTACATCTGCACATGGCGATACAGGACGGAAGCTTCACCACTTTCTCCATTAATTACGTGGCCATATTCCTTCAACTGTCATCGAACCTGTTGGACTAGACGACACGAAGCTTATACTACTTGTGCAAATTCAATATATTTTATTGCATCTTAGATATTTATTATTTGGTGGATCAAATCCGACATGAAGATCTCTTTCAAGAAGGTTAATTATCGGCGTTGAATTTTTGACTCCAAAAATCTTGCATTCGATCTCATAGTTGACTTAACCGAACAGTGAGAACAGACAGATCGACATGGAACCAAGTTGACAAATCTACATATACATCTCGCATCAAATCCACTAAGCTTCACTAATTCATCTGCTTGGACCGCGATATTAACACGACGAAGGTGACAGCTTGTCGACACTCCAATTTGCGTTCCTGTCTCTCTCTCTCTCTCTGTTTGATGTGTGGGAGTAAGTTGGCGTTGGCGTTGGCGATTGAGGTGGGTGGGAAAGCGTGCTGGATGAAGATGATGAAGAGTAAAGCGCCGTCCCGGTTATGGACAAAGTCAACTGCAAGGACACGTGGAATTGCAGGGCCAGAAAGGCATGGTTTCGGAATCTAATCAATATTCTTACACTTCAACACGTTCCCCGCCCATTGGCTCCACCAATTAATGGAGATTCCTGTCGACAATCTACCACCTTTTTATTCATGTAAGAGGTGTTCAAGTTGAGTTTTTTTTTTTTTTAAATTTATATATTCAATTTTTAAATTGATTAATTTGGATGATGATCTACCTGGTTATTAGGATAAATTAAAAAAATACTCGTAAAGATCATCTAAATAATTAAGGTTCTTAGAATTATTATCCATGAAGAAAAATATCTGTTATGCATTACAATTAAGATTCGATTCCGTTTAAAGAGCATGACGCCAAGTTGAGTTCCTTGTGCATCGATGGGGATGTCGCGTGGGTAGATGGAAACATCGTGGCGTTGGGCGGCCACTGAATTAGTTAGTATTCACATCATCGTCGCAACAAAACGTTATGGTGCCCGTCGACGGATGTAAATTTATGGGTCCGAGTTCACCCTTTGGGCCTGCTGCCACGGCGCTTGGCTTCTTGGATTCGACGTAACTTCAAAGGGGTCATGTTTAGCGTGAATTAACGTTTCCCCGAACTAGAACCAGACGATCCTCCACCAAACATTGATCTTTGTAAGTCAATTGGACAAACCTTGGTAGTCGCTTTAATTTGTCACATTTAGATTTCCATACAATCCTGTAGACGACTGATCCTGTCCCAGAGTGAGGTGGACTCTGAAGGATGAAGTGGACCCGAGCAATTCTGATGCTGGTCCGATCTGTAAGAAAATGACCGTCAGCAACCCGCCGGGAAGAATCCCCGGCAATGTACTTCAACGATCAAATCAGTCTCCGGTGGAAGACAAGAAAGCAGAAGAACGATGCAAAAACTCTAATACGCGTACCTGCGGACGGAGTACGGAGGACCTTATATAGCCGAGGGAGCCGACAATTCCTGCCCGCGTCTAACGCCCTTTTTGTCTTATGCGGGACAGGATCGGGAGGGCTGTCAGCTCGCCGATTAGCGCCGCCGGCGCCGCCCAATCTGACACAAGTAGGGGTTGCCGTGGTACGGAGTACTAGGGTATGTTAGGAACGTACTATGTTAGCGGATATTCGCGATTCGGGCACGAATGGATCAGGCCCGCACCAACTCTCGTACCACGTCTGCCAGTATAGTATCAAAGAGTGGGTGTTATTAGGAAAATGACAAATCCCGAGCTAGAGCGCCGACCGGTAACCCCGAGTGAAACTTGGCCATGCGGCCAATACTTCCTAGACTGGAATAAGATACTCTTTGGACCAAGGAGCGCTCGGACTTGGCCCACCCGACTCATCCCAGGGTCGGGCGGTTAGGGTATAGAGAGATTGCCGACAGGATGCCCACCGGATGTGGCTCGGACGTCATTAGGCTCGGCAGTCGATATCTCTCACTAGGGGCTAATGTAATGTGAATATCGGATGACGGACGGGGTCGGACACTCGGCGTTTTCCAAGGGGATCAAGTCGGGGTACATCTGACTGGCCGCTCAGTCGGGCGATCCGGGCCAAGTGGACCTCGAGCTTATGACCCAATCAATTAGATTCATCTACCCGTACCCCATGGCCCGCCCCGTCCTTATGTGGTGCTAGGCTGGCCGATCGAGCTACACGTGAGCTAGGCCAGGATCATAAGCATCCCCTTCGAGTCTAGTCGAAGGAGGCACTGAGTCCGACTGATTGGACCGTTAATTCAGAGCAAGCCTGGCACACCCGAGTAGGTTGCTTGCTCGACCGATCTTCATTGCCCAACGCCCGACTGCCTAGCGGCATGCTCGCATTGCCCCCTTTGCTTGTCTTTTTTGTCTTGTCCCCGGCTCGTGCCGGGGCAATTCGAAACTCCAGTACTAATTACCTCATTAAATGCTGGAGCCACGCGTCGGCCAGCTATTGGTCTCCCGAGTAATGAAACGTCCGCCGCCTGACACAACGAATGGGCGGCACGCGTGTGTGATGCAGTATCTCAGGACTCATCTAGGGTTCGAACGAACGGCTCAGATTTTTTCCTGCCTTTTCCCTGGATCACCATCGGATGGCTGACATCGTCCGCTCGACCCTATATATAGGCCGCTCGCCCTCACCATTTTTATCTTCGCTTTTTTACTTTCACGCCTCTGCTGTTCGTGCGTTCTCTGCTAGGGTTCCGGCGATCTCCGGTGACGACCTCCTCGCGCCCTTCTTCTCCAGTGACCCCTTCTTTCACTCGGTCAGTTCCTCTCCCTTTAATACCTTATGGATCCTTTCTCTTCCCACTCGGACCCGTGGTACACTACCATGGTGTCCGACCTCCACCACCATGACCTTGATCAAGTCCAATCCGATTACCACATTTCCTCCGACCACCGCCTTCGTCTACCCGACCCGACCGACCGACCTGAGAGTGCTCCTCTCAGTTTCATAACTATCTCCCGAGACCATCTCCAGGTCGAGCTTCGTTTCATAATCCATCCTTTCATTTCCTCCATCTTCCTTTTTTTCCAAATTCCCCTCTCTCAATTGGCCCGAACGCCATCCGCCTAATATGCGGGTCGGTGGTTATCTTTTCTCTATACAAAATTCCCCTCCAACCCGAGATCGTCTACTACTTCTTCTACCCCAAGAAACAAGATCCCAGTGACTTCTTCTTCCAAGCCCGAGCCAAAACCTCTTTCCTAGCGAAACTTCCGGCCTCGAATAAGGGTTGGAAGGAGTGCTTCTTCTTTGTAAACACCACCCCGACCCTGAGTTGGCTCACTGCCTGGATGTCAGACCTGCCCCCTTCTCCTCCTCTCCCCAAGAATTACCGATCCCTTCCGTCCTACCAGTCGGCCCTATCCAAGATTGGGGGTTGGCATTTCCATGGGGTCCATCTGCTTAGCGAAGACATTCTATATGTGTTTAGGCTCAGCTAAGTGCCCGTTCGCCGACCCAGATCACTCGGTAAGATCCCTATTCTGTCCTTTGAATATTTATAGCTAACTAAAATTTTGTTATTTTGCAGCAACTATGATGCTCGCGGTAGCTCTGGAGGAGGGGTTCGGCATGGATGATGCCGAGTTGGAGTCACGGGTTGTCAAACAACTAACTCAGTGTGAAGCGACTCCGCTCGCCTCAGCTCACATCACTGTGTCATCTCCCTCGGGCCTGGAAGCGGCGCCGACTGCCGACCCGGAGCACATAGAAGTGGAGGGGCAACCTCTCATCTTAAGGCGCCGACGGGACCGAGACCGCAGCCGTGAGCCAGCGCCCCCGACCGCCGGTCCTGCCGGGGCCTCCACCAGCTCCCGACCAAAGAAAAAGAAGTGGAAGATGGTGGTCGGGCCTTCACCGTTGCCCACAGCTTTGACTCGGGCGGGCTCTTCTAGCGTGTCTGCACCGGCTCTCCAGCAGGACTCGGGCCTACCACCCAGCGAAAGCCAAGCCAACGAGCCGCCGGTGCACCTCCTCATGTCTTCCCTCGCCGACCCCAATATGAGCATGGAACGACCGACTGGGGACGCGCCCGAGCGGTCCCAAGAGATCCATCTCTATGGTCCCTTGCCCGACCACTTCGTCCAGGGGGTCTGGGAGTCAAACTACCGCGGCCTCAACAGCTGGGCGAACGCTTTTTTCTCCGAGGCCACTCAGGTATGCTTATTGCGCTTATGATTCTTTTCTTATGTTTCTCTAACTCGGTACTAAACATATACGTTACTTGTAGCTCTGGGGCTCTTGTTATAGCATGGCTATGGCCATGATAGCCCATTCCAGGGCTTGGTTGTGGGCCGAGTTCATGGTGGAGCAACTGGAGACTCGGCTCCGACACGATGATCTACGGGCAGAGATTATTGTTGAGGCAATCTGTGATCCGGAGTGATCATGAGTTTTGATGTTTGGGTAAAGGGTTTAAGTTAGGTTTACCCTTGTGTATTTGATATGTGTATGTGAGTGTGCAGGATGTACAGGTTACACATATGGACTTGACTGGACGGCCTTAGTACTGTGAAGGGTGGCATGGAGACAAGCCACGGGCTTGTGTGCGCACCTGAGGGACTAAGGAGAGCAGGGACAATGAGCTGAGGGGCGCGGACTTCGAGGCATGCGTGAAGGATGGTATGGAGGCAAGCTGGAGGCTTGCGTGCATCCGAGGGACGGGAGCCGAAGATGAAGAGGGTGCGAAGGCAACAGTCGAGGCTGCTAATGAGGAGTCAGTGAAGTCGTGAGGGTACGAGTGCTGTGTGATTGTACTCGGGAAATCCTAGGGTTCGAGTGCTGAGAAAAGTGTACTCGGGAAGGGAAATCCTAGGTGTATGAGTGGGGCAGTCGATTGCCATTGGGGCAGTCTATTGATAAAGCTCACAGAAGGTTTTCAGCCTCGGACCAGTCGACTGCCCTGGGGCAGTCGACTGGTAGCGACTAGTGAGTTGGCTGAAAATTTGAACGTTGGAGTTGCAACGGTCGATTTTTAGTGGCACCAGTCGACTGGTGGCGAGGGTTTCAGACTTAGTTCTATTTAAAGAGGACTTCGTGGTGGCTGAAACTCTTGACGAGTTTGGTCTTGGTTAAAGGCTAAACGGTAGTCTTTTTGCTCAGGTCGTGTCAAGGTGTTGTGGCGAGGTTTCTCCACTCACAAGGAGAGACGAGGGCTAGCCGGAGGTTATCCGGGGAGTGATCCACCGACGGATTCTTGGATCAGTCACCCGTCCAGGGTGGATACCAAGTAAAATCGGGTTGTTAGCATTGTTTATTGTTATTAGTTTTATTTTGTTTGTATTTCCGCTGCGCAACTAACAACATAGGTGAAAAGAATCGAAGAAACGCTATTCACCCCCCTCTAGCATACGGAATCGATCCTACAATTGGTATCAGAGCGAAGGACCGCTCTTGATTGGACTAACCGCCAAGAAGAGCAAACGCTAGAGGAAAAGAACAATGGAAGAAAAATTTGGGGACGACATCTACACTCCACCGCCCTACGATCATGAAGACTTCAATTTTTGGAGGGCAAGGATCAAGACTTGATTCGGAATGGAGTGGGCATGTAGAATTGTGCTTGAAGAGCCCTTCGAGATTCCATAGGATAAGCACGAGAAGAGGCTTAGGCCTAGATATTGGAATCAAGAACAACAAGATCAAGCAAAAGCAAATGAAAGGTAATTATTATTTTAGTAAATCTTTTGCTTAACAATGTGTTGAGTGATGTAGGGGCATACCAAAATGCATATGAATTGTAGAACAAATTGCAAGAAATTCATGAGAACCCTACACAAGTAAAAGAAGAAAAAGAGCCCAAAGAAATGGGCTTAATGGTCCAAGAAGAGGAGAAAGACCATTCGGATGAGGAGAGGAGTTCGACATCCGAAGAGGAAAAAGAAGGAGAAGTATCAACATCATCAAGTGTAGTAGAAGAATTGAGTGGGAGATCATCCACCTCCTCAAGAGAAGAAGAGGAGGTATCAATCTCAAGAATTGAGGGGGAGGAGAGACCCTCATCCTTACAAGAACAAGAAAGAGATTCAACCTCCACCAAAGCGAAGACCAAGGACCATATCACATGCTTTGGATGCAACAAAAAGGGTCACTACAAGGATAAGTGTCCAAATAGTAAAACAGAGGGAAAATCTAAACCAAGTTCAAGTTCTATTAAATCTAACATGAATTGTAGGAATGGAGAAGCTCGAGAGAAGAAAAAGAAGATTCGATGCTTTACGTGTGGTGAACTAGGACACTACCACACGAAGTGCCCAAAGAGTGGAGAGCTCAAGAAAATGGAGCACTTGAGAAGATGAGAGAAGGAGGAAAGAAAGAAGCAAAGATCACATCAAGGGGGAACTTCAAGGGTAAGGAAGGTAATTTCTAACCCTAGATTAAAATGTAACTCAATTTCAAGTTCCTCATTGCATATTAAAAATAATGTTAATCATCCAACTATGCTTAATAAAAAAATAATCCGGAGTGATCATGAGTGATCCGGAGTGATCATGAGTTTTGATGAGGCAATCTGTGATCCGGCGTGATCATGAGTTTTGATGTTTGGGAAAAGGGTTTAAGTTAGGTTTACCCTTGTGTATTTGATATGTGTATGTGAGTGTACAAGATATACAGGTTACACATATGGACTTGACTGGACGGCTTCAGTATGGTGAAGGGTGGCATGGAGACAAGCCGCGGGCTTGTGTGCGCACCTGAGGGACTATGGAGAGCAGGGATGATGAGCTGAGGAGCGCGGACTTCGAGGCATGCGTGAAGGATGACATGGAGGCAAGCTGGAGGCTTGCGTGCATTCGAGGGACGGGAGCCGAAGATGAAGAGGGCACGAAGGCAACAGTCTAAGCTGCTGATGAGGAGTCAGTCGAGTTGTTAGGGTACGAGTGTTGTGTGATTGTACTCGGGAAATCCTAGGGTTCGAGTGCT
Organism: Boesenbergia rotunda; assembly: GCA_024364735.1. Classification (NCBI taxonomy): domain Eukaryota; kingdom Viridiplantae; phylum Streptophyta; class Magnoliopsida; order Zingiberales; family Zingiberaceae; genus Boesenbergia; species Boesenbergia rotunda. The sequence goes on along the minus strand of JAGFNQ010004569.1, from coordinate 1,071,163 downwards.
GAGAAAAGTGTACTCGGGAAGGAAAATCCTAGGTGTGTGAGTGGGGCAGTCGACTGTCATTGGGGTAGTCGACTGATAAAACTCACAGAAGGTTTTTAGCCTCGGACCAGTCGACTGCCCTGGGAGCAGTCGACTGGTGGCGAGGGTTTCAGACCTAGTTCTATTTAAAGAGAACTTCATGGTGGCTGAAACTCTTGACGAGTTTGGTCTTGGTTAAAGGCTAAACTGTAGTCTTTGTGCTCAGGTCATGTCAAGGTGCTGTGGTGAGGTTTCTCCACCCACAAGGAGCGACGAGGGCTAGCCGAAGGTTATTCGGGGAGTGATCCACCGACAGATTCTTGGATTAGTCACCCGTCCGGGGTGGATACCAAGTAAAATCAGTTTGTTAGCATTGTTTATTGTTGTTAGTTTTATTTTGTTTGTATTTCCGCTACGCAACTAACAACGTAGGTGAAAAGAATAGAAGAAACGCTATTCACCCCCTCTAGCGTACGGAATCGATCCTACAATTATCGCCCTACAGGACCGACTGGCTCACTCGGAGGAACAACTGGAGATCGCCAAGACTCAAGTTGATTCGACGGACACGGCGGTGCCCAGTCACACCTCCGAGTCTCCAATCTGGAGTACACGGAGCGCAAGGCCTGGGCTCTTCAAGCTTAGGCTCAAGATGAACTGACCAAGACGAAGGCCGAGCTCCTCGAGGCGTCGTGCTCTGCTGCGTCCCTGGGCTCTGACCTAGCGACCAAGGAGGAAGAGCGATCAACCCAAGCGGAGAAGGCTAACTCTTTGGTGGCCCAGCTGGCAAGTCGAGACGAAGAGTTCAATGCCCGGGCGGAGGAACTAAGCCGACTCCAAGGACAACAATCTGTTTGGGAGGCCGCCTAGTCGAAGCTCGAAGAACTTCGGGCGTACAAGGCAGGGGAGGCAGCTCGATTGGACGCTCGGAGAGTTGAATATATCAACTCTCTGGAGTTCAGCCTCGAGCTATCTCAGAGGTTGCGCCCGATGCTTAAGCAACAACTGCTCAGTACCTTTGAGCAACTTAAGCAGGGCGGGCATCTTCCCCCTGACCTCCCACTCAGCATGGTCAAGCTGTCCAGCTTGACCCAACAAATACTGGAGGAGGCTTTCTGACCCTTCAAGTGAGGGTCGGGTTTTTGATTTTCTCTTTTCCTTTGTAGAGGCTTGCCTCACTTTGTACTGAACTTATGATTTTAATGCAAATTTACTTCTTCTGTCTATGTATTGTCATGTGTATTTGCTGCCTTTTTATTTCTAAATGTTAGCGGCCCGGACTGATAGTCGGGGTCCCTGACTTATTCCGTTCCTTGCGATGTCGACTCGGGTAACTCAACGACTATCCCAACCAAAGAATACAAAACTCATTTAAGCTAAGGAATGGAACTAGCTTTCCCGTCACGTAGCCGCTCAGCGGGACTAAGTACACTCGGTCAGCTCGCTGCTAAGGAACGTGGGTCACCACATGCCTGACAAAGGAACCCGAGCCCCACATAGCATTGCCTGCTCAGGCGGTGAGAGTTTGTACACTTAGTCGGATCTATCCCTGGGAGCGTGGGTCACCACGCGTCCGATCGGGGAGCCGAGCCAAAGGGGGCATAGGGGCATTCCCACTTATAACTCGCTCAGAGGCGAGAGTCTGGACACTCGATCGGCTTGATCCTAGGGAGCGTTGGTCGCCACGCGTCCGGTCGAGGAGCCGAGCTGAGGGGTGTGTGGGGGCATGCCCACTTATAACTCGCTTAGAGGTGACAGTCTGGCCACTCGGTCGGCTTGATCCCAGGGAGTGTGGGTCGCCACGCGTCCGGTCGGGGAGCTGAGCTGAGGGATGCGTGGAGGCATGCTCACTTATAACTCGCTCAAAGGCGAGAGTCTGGACACTCGGTCGGCTTGATCCCAGAGAGCGTGGGTCGCCACGAGTCCGGTCGGGGAGCCGAGCTGAGGAGTGCGTGGGGGCATGCCCACTTATAACTCGCTCAAAGGTGAGAGTCTGGACACTCGGTCGACTTGATCCCAGGGAGCGTGGGTCGCCACGCTTCCAGTCAGGGAGTTGAGCCGAGGGGTGCATGAGGGCATGCCCACTTATAACTCGCTCAGAGGTGAGAATCTAGAGTGCCTGCAAGTTGAGTGAGAATCTAGGCTTTCCACTATCATTACAGAGTTATGAAATACAATCATCTCACTGATTCTCACTATGACTCTCTATAAGGTTGGAGATGAATGACACTCCAGGGTCGATCCTGTTTCTTTCCTTGCTCGCTCTCCAAGTAATATGCTTCGGACGCCAGCTTCTGAATGATCTTGTAAGGTCCTCTCCATTGGGGCTCCAGCTTGCCAATATCTCCGACCGGCTTTATCCTTTTCCATACGAGGTCGCCGACCTGGAACCCCCTTGGCAACACTTTTTGATTATATCTTTGCTTCATTTTTTGGAGGTAGGCGAACATTCGGGCAGCGACCTTCTCTCGGATTTTTTCAACTAAGTCCAGCTCTAAACGCCTTCTTTTCGAGTTCTCTTCATCATATGCCTTTCGCCGGTCGGACTCACATCTGACTTCAACGGGTACCACAACCTCACTTCCATAAACTAATTGGAAAGGGGTGTGACCTATGGTCTCTCTCGATGTGGTTTGTTGAGCCCAGAAAATGTTCAGCAATTCGTCGACCTAGGTGCCACCCGCATGGTCGAGCTTAGTCTTCAAACCTCTCAAGATTTCCCAATTGGCCACTTCTGCTTGACCGTTGCTCTGGGGATACGATACAGATGTAAAGGCTTGCTGAATGTCATTCGCCGAGCACCACTCCTGGATCTTCCTGCCTTGGAACTGTCTTCCGTTGTCCGAGACCAACTTATGAGGAATTTCGTATCGACACAAGATGTTCTGCCATAGAAACTTGAAAACAGCCTATGTTGGTGCAGGCAGCACCTAAGTCAAACCTGGATTTTGATAATGACAAAGAGTTCAGAAGTTAAGGTGTAAATGTGATCTAACATGCTTACGGAGTGTGTAGGAAAAGTCCTAGGTACACTAGGCAAAGAAGTCATGGTCGAGGATTGGGCAAGAAGACTTGACTGGAAGTTGGGCAAAGAAGTCCTGGTCGAGGACTGGGCAAGAAGTCCTGGTCGAGGACTGGGCACGAAGTCCTGGCTGAAGACCTGACCGGAAGTTGGGCAAGAAGACCTGACCGAAAGTTGGGCACGAAGACCTGGTCAGGTCGATTGGGCAAAAGTCCAACCGGAGGAGCCGGTTGGCAAAAGGTAAACTCTCCTGAGAGGAGTAGGTGAGGACGCGTTCCCCGTCGAGGGAACAGTAGGCGTCGGTTCGACCTAGGGTTCCATTTGGGAGACCCAAAGTCAGAATCATGACAGCTACGGCTGTAACTAATGACTAACACATTTGCTTGTTGTGTTTTGGAACTAACCTTAGTTGCAGGATCGAAGGACTGGTCTTCTACAAGTGAGGTGCCTCACTGGGGCTAGGCGCTCGATGGACACAGGCGCCCGTATGGATACGGGCGCCCCAGTGTAAAGGCAAACTCCAAACCACAGCCGTGAAGCCTCTGAACCAAGGCAGTTCAGGCGCCCGTGAGGTCACGGGCGCCCCCATCAGCTCAAGCGCCCAAATGGAGATGGATAAGCGCTGACCGAACCTGCGGATAAGGGTTCGCGCAGGGAAGGCCACGTGTTAGGCGCCCCCATCGTCACAGGCGCCCGTATGGTTGCTATAAAAGGGGGTTCACCCCAAGGCTTCGACATCAATTGCTGTCAACTCTCCAAACATTTTCGTTCAAGCGCTACGCTCCGGTAAACTCCAATTTCGAGATTCCAGCGCCGACGATGACCCTCTGCTCCGAAATTCGATCCACCTCGGGCGTCGGTAACGAAAAGTGTTGCAAGTTTAATTTTCGGATCTACTTCTGTACTTAATTTGTAAAACTCTTATTGCGATTATAGAATTGCCCAAAGTAAACGGTCAAGGACCGTGGGCCTTGGAGTAGGAGCCGGCCGCGACTCCGAACCAAGTAAAAGCGACTTGTGTTCTTGTGTGTTCTGTCATTTCCGCTGCGTATATTCTTTAACCTTTCGAAAAATTTTATAACGATATTCACCCCCCCTCTATCGTTTTCTCCGATCCAACAAGTGGTATCAGAGCGGGTGGCTCAAATTTGGTGCAACCACCAATTTGAGAGTGTTTTTCAGATTTTACGAAATTATTTTAAATTTTTTTGAATTTTTTTCGTTAATCGAGGTTGGTGCAACACCACTCGATCGTTTTTCATTTCTATTAATTTTCTTTCGCACTACTAATCGAAGACCAAGTCTTGGAACAAATTTTCTCTATTTTTCTTATTTTTCAGAAGTTATTATGGCCATGCAAGAGGGTTTCAGCACAGCCAGACCACCGCTCTTCAGTGGAGAAGATTTCTCCTACTGGAAAAGCCGGATGGAAGTCCACTTGAAAACTCAGGTGGATATGTGGATAATAATCCAATCTGGCCTCGAAATCCCCAAGAACGCAAAAGGAGTGGCACAGCACTACTCTGAATGGAACGCCTCACTGAAGAAAAAGATCGAAGCTGATGCAAAGGCAACCCAGACTTTGCAGTGTGGATAGACCAAGGAAGAGCTGAACCGGGTGGGTCCCTTCAACAGCGACAAAGAACTTTGGAGAAAATTGATTGAGCTGCACGAAGGTACCTCCGACACCAGAATCAGCAAAAGGGATCTGTTGCTGAACAGACTCTACACAATAAAGATGAATGAGGGGGAATCAGCAGCATAGCTCCACGCCAGAATCCAAGAGTTGATGAACGGACTGCACACAATCGGTCACAAGGTAGAGAACCGTGACCTAATCAGGTATACCTTAAATGCATTCCCAAGAAATACTCTGTGGGCATCTATGGTAGATGCTTACAAGGTTTCTAGGGATCTTTCAAAAATTAAATTAGATGAACTTTTTTCAGAATTAGAATTACACGAACAGACTAACTGCACTATGGCCGAGAAAAGTATTGCTTTTCTTGCAGGTAAACCCCAAGGAAAAGTCACCAAGAAAAAGCCTCAACCTGCACCCGAGTCTAACTCAGACTCAGACTCAGAAGATAGTGAAGTGAATCGACCCAAGTTGGTGCGGCTAGCTCGGGATTACTACAAGGAGCTAAATTATCAGACCAACAGAAGGAAAGCAAGCCGACGAAAGGAAGATCCAGCTGAACCTTCAAAAACCAAACCGAATGTCACTTGCTATGAATGCAACAAGAAGGGTCATTACAAATCAGCGTGTCCCAATCTAAAGGAAGCCAAGAAGACTAGAAGGAAGAAGACTCTTCAAGCCACGTGGGACGAATCTTCCTCCGAAGAAGAAGAAGAGGCCCCACAGTCAAATCTTCTCGCCTTAACCGCTTCGGAAGACATCGACACCGGATCGGAATCGGAGCCAGATGACGGAAGGCTCACAATATCGGAAAACGGCCAAATAACGGTAAGAGGTTATTCCGAAACTGAATTATCGAAATTAATAGCTTACTTATCTCGTAACTTGGCGAAAGCCAAAATCCGGGTCGAGTCCCTCCGACAGGAAGTAAAACTCCTGAAAGAGGAAGCTGACTCTAGATCCTTGACCGAGAAGGTTCAAGAAGGAACCTCTACTCAAGTTGAAAAGCTTGAGAAAGAGAACTCCTTGAAAACTCAAGTCAAGGAGCTCAGAGTGGCTTTAGAACGATTTACTTCGGGTTCCGAGGGTCTTGACATCATCCTTGGAAAACAGAAGTCCGTTCTTAATCGATCTGGGTTAGGGTATCGAACCAAGTCGAGACAACGGTCGTATTATGTTGTATTGAACCAACCTTGAGCCAAAGTTCAAGCATGGGTTCCCAAGCTTTGCTTGAACAACCAAGCTGGACCAAACCAGTATTGGATCCCCAAGGACAAGATTCACATCTTGCCTAATCATTATCGTGGCTTTAGTCTAGGGGGAGCCAATATAAAAATAATTTTCATAATTAAATAATTTTTTTTGCTTAATTCTTTAATTGCATGCTTGCTTGTTTATTTCTTTTTGCAAATTACCATGTTTAGATCTAGGACTGGTTAACTAAGGACAAAATGACTTAGTTGAAATTTGATCAACCTAGTATTGGGTGGAGGTGAGATGATAGTACGTTAGGGAAACCATTATGGTGGAACTAGCGAAGCTACCATCCAAAAAAAAAAAAAAAAAAAAAAAAAAAAAAAAAAAATCCAAGACCCAAACTAGTTAGACCAAAATCATTCAAGGAGTAACTTGAAGATGAATTTTCAATAAAAGGCTTTGTCAAGGAAAGAGTTGATGATCCAATAAGGCTACGGCCAAAGAAGGCCTAGTGCCTCGCCAAGACCTGAAAGCCAATTATTGAAAATCAAATTCACTTTACTATTGTCAGATTTGAATCTAAAACAAATTTTAATTAATCTTAGATTCAACCACCTTTCAAAATAAACTTAAAACATAATCAAATTTTTTTTAAAAAAATTTTAAATTAATTCAACCTTTCAAAATTAACCATTATTTCAAATTAAAATCTTCATTTCTATTATAACTTGTCTCACAAAACCCATAAGGTTAACGTGATTGATAACTCTAGATTGGGTGAGACAGATTCGGTTGTGAAAATCAATTTAAGCTATCCTTAATTCTAATTGGATCCAAATCAATAAATACTTTATGTGTAGGAACATAAAGATTTGGACCAATGGATGTTGGATAGCGGATGCTCCAGACACATGACTGGAGACAAATTGAAATTCACCAAACTCAAGTTCAAGAACCTAAGCTCAGTAGCATTTGACAATAATGCTACACTCAAAGTCATTGGGTCAGGTAACATTGAACTCAAATCCGATTTTGTGATTAAAAAGGTACTCTTGGTTGAGAACTTCAAATTTAATTTACTTAGTATAAGTTAATTATGTGATACTGGCTATGTAGTTACCTTTACCAACTCTGACTGCCTAATTAGAAACCTTCAAGACTTAGAAGTCATGCTTAAGGGCACTAGGAAAAATAATATTTATACTATCAATCTACCCTTAGTACCTAAATGTCTCTTAACTCAGTTAGAAGAATCCAACCTCTGGCATAGGAGATTAGGTCACACTAATGTTAGACTAATTTCAAAAATCACCCAACTTTGTCTAATTAAAGGAGTACCAAAAATTAAGAACTATGAAAATACAATATGTCATTCATGCAACCAAGGTAAACAAACCAAGTCTAATCACAAGTCAATTCAATCGGACCTAACTCAAACCACACATGGGCTCCTGCTTAGTCACTAAGCGGAAACCGGTACTGCTTAGTCATTATCGATGATTACTCTAGGTTTACTTGGGTTAGGTTCCTAAAAACTAAGGATGAAATCCTAAACATGTTTATTGACTTATGTAAGATAATTGAAAATCAAAATGATATCAAAATCAAAAGACTTAGGAGTGATCATGAGGGAGAGTTTGAGAATCAAAGGTTTGAGGAATTCTGTAGAATAAATGGGTATATTCATGAATTTTCGTGTCCTAGAACCCCCCAGCAAAATGGGATAGTAGAAAGGAAGAATAGAACCCTACAGGAAGCCGCTAGGACCATGCTCAATGAATTCAACCTAGCTAACCAATTTTGGGCAGAAGCAATAAGTACGGCTTGCTATATCCAAAATAGGGTCCTAATTAACAAAAGACATAATAAAACTCCCTATGAGCTATATTACCATAGACTGCCAAACTTACATTACTTAAGGGTCTTCGGATGCATAGTACATATCCTAAACACTAAGGACTACCTAGGTAAATTTCAGTCTAAGTCAACTCCAGGAGTATTCTTAGGATATTCAACAACAAGTAGGGCCTATAGGGTCTACAATAAACAAACTAATAAAATTGAAGAAACAACGAATTTAATCTTTAATGAGGAAGCTAATCCAAAATCTGATAATCAAAACCTGAACCCATCAAATATTGATCAAGAGGAAAATGAGCATACAATTGAACCATCAGTTGAACCACTAGTTGAACCTCTAAATGAACTGACTCTTGAACCAACTACTGCATCAACTGAACCAATAATTAAACCAACCCAAATAATTGAACAAAATACTGAATCAAACATTCCAGCTGGACCTAAGGCTGAACCAAGTTCTAGAAGAACCAAGAAACCCAGACTCAGTCACCCGTCTGATCAAATTGTGGGTGATCCAACCTTTGGAGTCAGAACTAGGTCTTCCTATAGAAATCTTATTCAGGTCACACTTATTTCGAAAATTGAACCTAAGACTATAGAGGAAGCCCTATCTGATCCTGATTGGATCATAGCTATGCAAGAGGAATTAGCCCAATTTGAGAGAAACCAAGTCTGGGAACTAGTACCTAAACCTGAGGGCAAATCTATTATAGATACTAAGTGAGTATTTAGGAACAAACTAAATGACCAAGGGGAAATAGTCAGAAACAAAGCCCGCTTAGTAGCTAAAGGGTTCAGTCAAGTCGAATGGTTAGACTATGACGAAACCTATGCCTCAGTAACCAAACTTGAGTCTATTAGAATGTTGTTAGCCTTTGCAGCCCATAGAGGATTCAAACTTTACCAAATGGACGTTAAGTCAGCCTTTCTAAATGGGTTCATCAAAGAAGAAGTCTATGTAGGACAACCCCCCGGCTTTGAGGACCTAGAAAAACCTGACCACGTTTTCAAACTTAATCAGGCACTTTATGGACTAAAACAAGCACCTAGGGCATGGTATGAAGGTCTATCAACTTATCTTATTTCTAAGGAATTTAACCAAGGACAAATTGACCCAACTCTATTTGTTAAAACCTTAGAAAAAGACATTTTCATTGTCCAAATCTATGTTGACGACATAATTTTCGGATCCACCAACTCAAACTTTTTAAAAGAATTTGTAAAAATAATGGAAAATGAATTCGAAATAAGCTTAGTTGGTGAGCTCAACTTCTTTTTAGGACTACAAATTAAGCAAACTAGCGATGAAAATTATGTTCACCAATCCAAATATGCAAAGGAGTTAAAATGGATAACTCCAAAAGCATAAGTACCCCTATGGCCACAAATGTAAAAATTGATAGTGACCCTGAAGGTAAACCTGTAGATCTTAAGCTATATCGAAGTATGATTGGAAGTCTACTTTACCTTACAGCTAGCAGACCTGATATCCTATTCTCTGTAGGAATGTGTGTTAGATACCAAACCTGTGCTAAGGAAATGCACTTAGCAGCCCTAAAAAGAATATTTAGATACATTAAGGGCACCCTAAATGTAGGGATTTGGTATCTTAGGACCTCAACCTTTGACTTGTCAGGATACTCTGATTCTGATTATGCTGGATGCAAACTAGATAGAAAGACTACAAGTGGAAGCTGCCAACTTTTAGGAAATAGTCTAGTCAGTTGGTGCAGTAGAAAGCAACACTGCATGGCTCTATCTACAACCGAAGCAGAATATGTTGCTTTAGGAGAGTGTGTAGCACAACTCTTATGGATGATGCACACTCTTAAGGACTTCCAGCTTGATTACACCCAAACCCAAGTCTACATTGATAACATAAGTTCAATCAATCTAACTAAGAACCCAATCCAACACTCTAGAATAAAACATATAGAGGTTAAACATCACTTTGTAAGGGATCATGTAGCTAGGGGTGAAATAGTCCTTAAGCATGTAGACTCAAAGTCAAACTTAGCTGATATCTTCACCAAACCCTTACCTGAGTCTAAGTTTAGCTCACTAAGAAGGCAGTTAGGGTTATGCTTAGTGGAATAGGACTGCTCTACATGTGTTTTTTTAAAAACTATTTTATTTCTTATCTGTTATTTAATATGTTTGAAAAATCATTTTTGTCTTGAAATTTAAAATGATTTTCCGACTTAGTTTTGTTAAAGACTTACCCCCTTCAAAACTAGGGTTTTTTTCGCAAATGGACTTAGCTTAGGCCCTAACCCTAGAACTGCATGCACCTATAGATCTAGAAGACAGCATCTCACAAGCACATTAGGGTACTTTTGATTGACAACCTAGACTGGGTTGAGATGCTTAGGTCTATGCCTTGATTCATGATGCTTTAAGTCAGTGCATTTGCAGTAATTGGGGTAATAAATACCAATTGAACAGTAATCAGGTTAAGTGTCAAGCTTAGAAAATCTAACTTGATCAGATCACTTAACTTGACTGACCCTAGCGAAAGCTACTATTTATGACAATTAGTAAGTAGCTAACTGGGTTAGACAAGACCCGAAAGAGAAGAATTTAAATTGATTTGGTCCAGTTTATGCTTAGAATTGGTTCAATACAGAACTTTACTCTATTTTTGCTATAATAATTTTTTTGATATATAGAAAAGGGGGAGAGAAAGGAAAGGGGAGAAAAGAAGTTTTTTTTAAAATTTTTTTTTAAAATTTTAATTTTTTTTCAAAAATTTTTATCTCCTTTTTCAAAAAGTAAAGTAACGAAAATACTTGTTTTCAAATCTGAAGCATTTCAAAAATGAAATTTTTTCTAAATGCTTAACTCAAAATTATTTTTGAAAATTTTCTAAGTGCTTAACTTAAAATTATTTTTGAAAATTTTCTAAGTGCTTAACTTAAAATCTTTTTGAAAATTTTCTAAGTGCTTAACTTAAAATTATTTTTGAAAATTTTCTAAGTGCTTAACTCAAAATCCTTTTGAAAATTTTCTAACTGCTTAACTCAAAATTATTTTTGAAAATTTTCTAAGTGCTTAACTTAAAATCCTTTTGAAAATTTTCTAAGTGCTTAACTTAAAATCCTTTGAAAAATTTCTTAAGTATTTTTAAGAATTTTTTTTTAGTATCTAACTTGAAAAATCTTTTGGAAAATATTTTTGAATAGTCAAGGACTTAGAAGTGTTTTCAAAAACCCCACTTATTTTTGAAAAACTCAGGGGGAGAATTTTTTCAGGGGGAGGAAACTAAATATGTTTGATACATTGCTTGTTTCTTTAACTTAACTTTTTGAACCATATTGCCATAAATCAAAAAAGGGGAGATTGTTGGTGCAGGCAGCACCTAAGTCATACCTGGGTTTTGATAATGGCAAAGGGTTCAGAAGTTAAGGTATAACTGTGATCTAACATGCTTACTGAGTGTGTAGGAAAAGTCCTAGGTACACTAGGCAAAGAAGTCCTGGTCGAGGACTGGGCAAGAAGACCTGACCGGAAGTCGGGCAAAGAAGTCCTGGTCGAGGACTGGGCAAGAAGTCCTGACAACGGGCTGGGCACCGAAGACCTGACCGGAAGTTGGGCAAGAAGACCTGACCAGATGTTGGGCACGAAAACCTGGTCAGGTGGATTGGGCAAAAGTCCAACCGGAGGAGCCGGTTGCCAAAAGGTAAACTCTCCTGAGAGGAGTAGGTGAGGACGCATTCCCCGTCGAGGGAACAGTAGGCGTCAGTTTGACATAGGGTTCCATTTGGGAGACCCAAAGTCAAAACCAAGACAGCTACGGTTGTAACTAATGACTAACACATTTGCTTGTTGTGTTTTGGAAATAACCTTAGTTGCAGGATCGAAGGACTGGTCTTCTGCAAGTGAGGTGCCTCACTAGGGCTAGGCGCCTGTGTGGATACGGGCGCCCCAGTGTAAAGGCAAACTCCAAACCACAGCCGCAAAGCCTCTGAACCAAGGCAGTTCAGGCGTCCGTGAGGTCACAAGTGCCCCCATCAGCTCAAGTGCCCAAGTGAAGATGGATAAGCACTGACCGAGCCTGCGAATAAGGGTTCGCGCAGGGAAGATCACGTGTTAGGTGCCCCCATCGTCACAGGAGCCCGTATGGGTGCTATAAAAAGGGGTTCACCCCCAAGGCTTCGACATCAATTGCTCTCAACGCTCCAAACCTTTTCGTTCAAGCGCTACGCTCTGGAAAACTCCGATTTCGAGATTCCAGCGCCGAGGATGACCCTTTGCTCCGAAATTCGATCCACCTCGGGCGTTGATAACAAAAAGTGTTGCAAGTTTAATTTTTTGATCTACTTCTGTACTTAATTTGTAAAACTCTTATTGCGATTATAGAATTGTCCAAAGTAAACGGTCAAGGACCGTGGGCCTTGGAGTAGGAGCCGGCCGTGACTCCGAACCAAGTAAAACCGACTTCTGTTCTTGTGTGTTTTGTCATTTTCCGCTGCATATATTCTTTAACCTTTCGAAAAATTTTATAACGATATTCACCCCCCCTATCGTTTTCTCCGATCCAACAACCTACTTAGTTATGCACGCCAGGGCCTCAGCTTCTATCCACTTGGAGAAGTAATCTACGGCCACCAGTAAGAACCTTTTCTGAGAAATAGCGGTCGGGAAAGGCCCCACTATGTCCATGCCCCATTGGTCGAACGGGCAAGAAACTAGTGACGCCTTCATCATTTTAACCGGCCGATGGGGGAGGTTGTGGTGCTTCTGACATGATAGGCGGGTAGAGACAAGTCGTTCGACATCCTTCTGCATGGTTGGCCAATAATATCCCAAGAGCAGCGCTTTCCAAGCCACGACCTTGGCTCCAGCATGACTTCCACAGATCCCCATGTGTATTTCTCTCAACACGTATTCGGCATCCTCTTCACCCAGACACTTGAGTAGCGGTCGGGCAAAAACTCTCTTGTACAGCGCATCTCCAACCAAGGAATACTGGATCGCTCGCTTCCGCAGGAGTCAGGCTTCCTCCCAGTCGGTCGGGAGTGTCCCGTTTGTTAGGTAGGCAATAAGCGACGCTCTCCAGTCCGTCCTGAGCTCTAACTTGGCCTGTTGCACTATGTGCATCACCATCATTGTCTGACTGCTTGGTTGGGGAAGCACCCAAGAGCCTACTGATCTAGCCAACTTGGCTAACTCGTCCGCCCGTAGGTTACTTTCTCTCGGGATCTTTTGTAACTGGACCTCCCGGAACCTAGCTTTCAGCTTCTCATAGGCTTCCACGAATGCTTGTAACCAATCGCTATTGACCTCGAACCGACCAGCAAGTTGTTGGGTGGCCAACTGAGAGTCTGAGTATAACATTACCTGAGTGGCACCTACATGCTTGGTTGCCTGTAGTCCAGCGATGAGGGCTTCATACTCGGCTTCGTTATTCGTGGCTTAGTATTCTAGCCGGAATGACAAATGCAACTGCTCTCCCCTTGGAGAGACCATCAGAATGTCAATGTCACTGCCCTGCCGAGTCGACGACCCATCCACGTAAATATGCCAAGCTTCCTCCGAGTGTAATTCACTTAGAAAATCGGCTAAGGCTTGTGCATTGATAGTCGACCGAGCATGATACTGGACGTCATACTTACTCAGCTTGATGGTCCACTTGATCAGTCACCCAGATGCCTCCCGATTTGAAACTACTTGACCTAGATTACTGTTGGTCAGGACCACAATCGGATGCGCTAGAAAATACGATCAGAGCCACCAAGCAGCTAATAACAGGACGTAAGCTAACTTTTTGAGTGTCGTGTATCGGCACTCGACACCCTATAATAGATGAGCAAAGAAATACACCGGTTGTTGTTCGGCCTCATCTTGCTTAACTAACACCATGTTGATCGATTCAGCCGAGGTCGCCAAATACACATTCAAAACTTCTCCGACCTCTGGCTTGGCCAAAATTGGCAACTCGACTAGATATGTCTATAGTTCTTCAAATGCCTTGTCGCAGTCAACGACCCATTGAAATTTGGTATCTCGGTGGAGGGTCTTGAAGAAGGGCAATCCTCGCTCGGCAGATCGGGAAATGAAGCAAGACAGTGTCGTGATTCGCCCGGTGAGCCTTTGTGCCTCCCTGAGATTCCGTGGTGGGGGCATGTCAAGCAATGCTCGGACCTTGCTTGGATTGGCCTCGATGCCCCTCTCAGTGACGATATACCCAAGAAATTTTCCACTTCGGGCTCCGAAGAGACACTTGGTCGGGTTTAGCTTTAGCCCATACTTGCGCAAGGTCTGACAGGTCTCCTCCGCATCTGACACCAGGTCGGCTGCTCGCCCCGACTTGATCAGGATGTCATCCACGTATACTTCTATGTTCCTCCCGATCTGCGACCAGAATACCTTGTTCATCATCCGCTGGTAGGTGGCTCCGGCAATCTTCAACCCAAACGACATGACTGTGTAGAAATATGTGTCATTTGCCATGATGAAGCTGACCTTCTCTTGATCCTCGGTCGCCAAGGGCACCTGGTGGTAGCCTTGGTACGCGTCCAACATGGAGATGAGCTCACACTCGGCGGTCGAGTCGACCATCTAGTCAATCCGGGGCAAAGGATAGAAATCCTTTGGGCAAGCTCGGTTAAGGTCCTGAAAGTCAATGCAAACTCTCTATTTGTTGTCGGGTTTGGCCACCAGGACCACATTGGCTAGCCAGACCGGGAATTGGACTTATTGGATGTGTCCGGCCTCCAGCAACTTCTCGATTTCAGCTCGGATGACCTTGTTTTGCTCCGTGCTGAAATCTCCCTTCCTCTGCTTGACCGACCTAGCATTAGGGTACACATGCAGGTGATGCTCGACCACCTCTGGTCAGACACCCCGCAGTTCCTTTACCGACCATGCGAGCACATCTTGATTCTCTGCCAAGCACTCCAACAGTGGCTCCCTCAGTTCACTCGGGAGGCCTGCAGCTATTTTGACTCGGGACTCTGCCCGATTAGGGAGCAGTCAAACTTCCTTTTTGTCCTCGTGCAGCTCGGCCCATGGAGAGGACTGTACCATATTGTAGCTAGTGGACATGCGTTGAGCCTTCTGACTCTCGGTCTGCACATCGTCCACGTAGCATCAGCGCGCCACCCTCTGGTCCCCCCTGACTTCCCCGACCCTGTCATCGACCGGGAACTTGATCTTGAGGTAGAAGGTCGAGACCACAGCTCAGAACTCGTTGAGAGTTGGTCGCCCCAAGATCACATTATAGGTAGAGGGGGCGTCTACTATCAAAAAGGTAGACTATTTGATTCTCTTCAGGGGCTCCTCGCCTAAGGAAATAGCCAGGTGAATCTGCCCGATCGGCTGTACTTGATTCCCCGTGAACCCGAACAGTGGTGTAGCCACCAACTCCAGTTGGGATGGCTCGATCTGTAATTGGTCAAAGGCTTTTTTGTACAAGATGTTGACCGAGCTGCCCATGTCCACTATGGTATAGTGGACTTGATAATTGGCGATCACCGTCGTGATCACCAAAGCATCATCGTGCAGGACCTCCAATCCCTGCAAGTCCTGTGGCCCGAAGCTGATCTGGAGCCCTTGTGCCTGAGCGGCACTTGTTCCGACCTGATGAATTTTCAGTCGACGCACTTGCGCCTTTCGGGCTCGATTGGAATCTCCCCCGGTCGGCCCACCTGAGATCATGTGGACCCCTCCTCGGACGGCGTTTTGTTGGTTGGCTTGCTCTTCATCCATTTTTTCGGAGTCGATTTGCTCCTCCTGTGGGAATAAGTTACGAGCAGCCGGTGGGTTTCGTCTAGGCTCCCCGGTCGCTGGGATAGTCGCTAGACTTCCCCTACCCGGGCCTCGTCCCGAGGATATCTGACGCCCCTGTCCTCGTGCGACAGGAGCCCAACCTCTTCCAGCTTGTCAGCACTTCATAGTGTTGTGCGTGTTGCTCTGGTGAAATGCACAATAAGGTCTCCAGCAGGTCGGCAAACACCCCTGGGCCACTTGTTGCACATGTCGGCGCTCCATTCCTACTCAATCGATTACTCCCCGAGGGCTGCGTATGGGCCCGCCCGGAGATCGGCTATTTTGAGCAGGACTCGGGGTCGGTGTGCTAACTGCCTCCTTCTTCCGAGAAGCTTGTGCTTCTTCCACATTAATATACTTGACAGCCTTTCCTAACAGGTTATCGTAGTCCTTCGGTGGCTTCCTGATTAGCGACCGGAAGAAGTCTCCCTCTTGCAGTCCGTGGGAGAAAGCGTTGATCAATACCTCGGGCGTGGTGGTCAGCACGTCCATTGCCACTCTGTTGAATCTTTTGATGTAGGCCTGAAGTGATTCCTTCGAGCCTTGCTTCAGCGCAAATAGGTTGAGGTTGGTCTTGTGATGCCTCCGACTGCTAGCGAAGTGTTGTAGGAATATCCTCCTAAGTTCCTCAAAGCTCGACACGGACCCATTGGGGAGTCGATCGAACCATCGCTGAGCCTGCCCAGAGAGCGTTGTCAAGAAAGCTCGACACTTCACACCCTCGGGATAATGGTGTAGCAGGGCCACACTCTCGAACTTCATGAGATGTTCCTCAGGGTCGGTCATTCTAGAATACTCCAGTATAGTGAAGAACCGGAGATTCTTAGGAACCGAGTCCTCGAGGATCTGCAAGGAGAAGGGGCAGCGCACTAGGGAGCCTGGAGGCGGGTCGGTTGGGGCTTTCCCCTTATCCTAGCGTGGCCAGTGCGTCTGGCTGGATGCAAACGCCTCAGCGGGAATCGAATGAGCCTCGTCATCCCGGGCTCGGTAAAAAGTGGCAGGAAACGAGACCGAGCCGCCGTCTGGTCGGACAACATTTCCCCGACCCCCTGAGTGGCCAAGCGCCGAAGGCTCAGGAAATTGAGTCGCCGGGCTACTAGCCTGCACAGGCCTCTGTGGGGGTTTTTTGAGCTCGGGCAACCAACAAGAGCTCGTACTCTTTGGGAGTGATGGTTACTGTCACTCAGTTGGGATCTTCCTTCTTGCACTCTCGGTCAGGCAGAATATGCCCTCCTTCTAGCGTCAAATATGATCCAATCGCAGAGTGAGGTGGACTCCCAAGGATGAAGTGGACCCGAGCACTGCTGAAGCTGGCTCCGATCTGCAAGGTAAACGACCGTCAACAATCCACCGGGAAGAATCCCGGCAAGGTACTCCGACGATCAAATCAGTCTTCGCTGGTAGAGAAGAAAGCAGAAGAACGATGCAAAAACTCTAATGCGCGTACCTACGGACAGAGTGCGGAGGACCTTATATAGCCGAGGGAGCCGACAATTCCTGCCTGCGCCTGATGCCCTTTTTGTCTTATGTGGGGACAGGATCGGGAGGACTGTCAGCTCGTCGACTGGTGCCGATCGGCGCCGCCCAATCTGACACAAGTAGGGGTTGCCGTGGTACAGAGTGCCAGGGTATGTCAGGAACGTACTGTGTCAGCGGGATATTCGCGATTCGGGCACGAATGGTGTTAGGCCCGTGCCAACTACTAGATAAAGCACCCTGCATGAATGTATTTGCGATTCGGGCACGAATAGCGTTTTCATAATTTGCATGAATGTATTCACGATTCGGGCATGAATGTATTGCATCCTAGCCCTGCATAAAGCGCCCTGCATGACTCAGCGAGATATTCGCGATTCGGGCACGAATGACGCTTTCATAATTTGCAAGGCTATTCACCCTCCCTCCCCCTCTAACCGCCCTACATGGGACCAACAAGTAGTATCAGAGCGAGGTTCGCTTTTGAAGGACTAACTACTAGATAAAGCACCAAGACGATGGCCGGACCGAGTATCTACCTATCAAAGTTTGAGAGAGAGTTCGCGATATGGAAACGCTAGATGAAAGTATTCTTCAAGAATGTCTTTGAATTATTACTAATTATGAAAAATGATTTTGTAACGCCTGAAAATAAGGAAGAGCACTTCTGGTCGAAGAAGAAGCAAGCTAACTTCGTGGCCAATGGAAAAGTAGAGTTTCATCTGCTAACCATGTTACCAGCTCAAGAAGTCATCCGAATCGGTGCATATAAATCAACAAAAGAGCTCTGGGAGAAGTTCCTGAAATTGCATGAAGAGACCTCGAAAATCAAGTTAGTATGAAAAGATCTACTCCGAAACGATCGAGCTAACCAATCTCCAGATGAAAGAAGGAGAAATAGTAGCCGAACTACATGCGAAGATCAAGGTGTTGATCACTGGATTCACAAATCTCAGAGGAAAAGTAACAAATCGAAATTCTTAAGGTATGCCCTGAACGCTTTCCGCAGAACACCAGAATAGATGTCGTTAGTCGACTTTTACTACATTTCCAATGACTTCGAGATAAATACACTAGAAAACTTATTTTTTAGTTTCAAATTTCATGAGTTTGGTGCACAAGAAGAACCAAAAGGATGGCAATATTGCCCTTAACATAAGAAAGGTCGAACTAGAAGCAGAGTCTTCAGCTTATGAAGAGAAAATGACCTACATGGTAGGAAACGTTAACAAAGATATTAAATCTAAAACGTTTAATAAGATGCAGGGCAAAAAGCATTCTTTGGGGAAAATAGTCAAACACTACAATTACCAAGAAGAAAAGCACATAAAGGGCAACTGCCCAAAACTGAAGGAGAAAAAGATAATCAAGTCCAAGCACAAGAACTTGAAGGCACATGGAATGATTTGTCATCAGCTGAGTCCGAGATTAAAGCCACGTTGGACTTGCACTAATAGCAAGTCACCAAGATGATAACAAAACAACATCCGAGATGAGCATCGATAAAGAGAAGCTATTTCAGAAGAAAGCAACAATGAGGGAGAGCTTCCAACTTCAACGTGATATGGTGAGGTATGTCAGCTACCTCCTTATCAATTATATCATGACATCAAACAATTGACTAGGTCATTTGTAAATTAAAAAATAAAAATAATGATCTAAAAAATTAGCTTCTGCATGTTTACTAAAATTGTATGATCAACTAAAAATTGAAAATGCAAATTTGAAACAATAAATAAAATGGTTGAAAAATCATGTTCAAAAGTTTCTAGCTTAAAGGTTAGATATTCAGAGGACTTAATTGATATTTGAGAAATTATAGAGGTTAAATTATAAGAGTACCCAAAATTATATTTCACCTAAGTTTTTAATAAACCGTAAAGATTTATATTGGATATCCAAATCTATTTTAAACTATTAGATTATTATTTTTATACATGCTTAGTAGTTAGAAATAAATTGTTTTTGAAATTCTTAAGTATTATTATTTTTATTCATGCTTAATAGTTAGAAATAAATTGCTATTGAAATTTTTGAGTAATTCAAAAATATGACGATGTTTTAATTTGTTTAAATTTTTTTTATCTACTTGCAAAAAAAATCCAAAAATTTCTAACCAATAAATGATTTTTTTTTAATTTCTCTTGGAAAAATAAATTTAAATACTAAAAATATCAGAAATAATTTTTTTTTATGAAATCATGTTTACGTAACTCTACATTAGATTTCATACATGAAGAAAATTCAACAATTATTTTTGACATATAAAAATATTTTCCCCCTTAGATTTTTTTATATTTTCTAAAAAAATTTATGATATTTTCACAAAACCCCCCATTTTTTAATGTGATTATAGGGGACAATGTAAGGGTTAAGTTAACGGGAGGTTCTAATTACTATATTTTATATTTGCTAAAATGTTTTATTTTTTATATAAAATAATGTTATTTCTATGTTTGTTTATCCTAACTTAACTTTGGTTGATGCACATTCAAAAAGGAGAAATTGTAAGTACCCCAATTGATTTTGATGTGATCATCTAGGTCAAGTTAAGTCCTGATTATTTTTTATCCTTGTGTCTAAGTATGCAAGAACTTAGGAGCACAAGAAGTTAAGAGGAAGATGCAGCAGACGAGAAGGATGATACGAGGAAGGGAGCCGACGGGCTCGATGCATCCGAGAGACGTAAAGGATGTGGAATAGTACACCGATGGACGAGATGGGTGTACGTAATGTCCGAGGAATAAGAAATTGGGGAGGAAGTCCGTTCGAGGAGAAGATCGGAGTTGGATTCGGGTGAGCTCTATTGAGGCAATCTATGGTCCATGGGACCATGTGTTTTGATATTTGGGTAAAGAGTTTAAATTAGGTTCACTCTTATATTTGATATATATATTTGAGTATACAGGTTATGCAGAATACACATAGGCTCAACTTGATGGCTTCGGGTCCAGTGAAGGATGAAGTATCCGAGGGATCATGGATAAGAAAACAATGATGAGCTGTGAGAAGCGCATTCGAGGTATATGCGAAGGATGACATAGAGACGAGTCACGAGCTTGTATGCATCCGAGGGACGAGAGTCAAAGTGAAGAAGACTTTAAGGCAAGAGTCAAGGCTGCGAAAAAGAGTCAAGTGATTGTGAGGGTCTGAGTTTGAATGAACTGTACTCAGGAAGGGAAACCCTAGGTTAAGGTTTTACCAGTTAACTAGTATGAGATCAGTCGACTAGTTGAGGTCATAGAAGGATCAGCCAACTGATCTTCTGTGCAGTCGACTGGTGTCGGCACCAGTCAACTGGTAGTGGTTGGATCAACAATGAGCTCTATTTAAGAGAGATCAATTTACTTGATCAAGGTTGATGAATTGGTCTTGGTTAGAAGTCAATTAGTTGTCTAAGTGCTCAGTATTCTTGGCGAGGTTGTAGCGAGATTTTTCCACTCATAAGGAGCTATACGAGTATAGTCGGAGGTTTTTTGGGGAGTCATCCACCAACGGATCGGGATCGTCCACCTTACGAATAGCCATGGAGTAGGAGCGTTATCTCCGAACCACGTTAAAGGTTTTGTGTTAGTGTTTGTTCTTTCTTGTTTAGTTTGTATTTCTGCTATGCTACTACCTATGTAGGATGAACAAGCAAATTAGTGGGTGATCGGCTATTCATCCCCTCTAGTCAGGCCATTCGATCCGTACAATTGGTATTAGAGCGAAGGTTTGCTCGTTATAGACTAACTATTGAGAGAGCAAAGTGCTAGAGGAAGATGACATTTGAAAAAAAATTGAGGAACGACATTGCCATTCCACCTCCATAGATCGCGACAACTTCGATTATTAGAGGTCGTAGGTGAAGACTTGGTTCGACATGGATTGGAACATAATGATAGTCATTGAAGAATCATTCGAAGCCCCAAAAGACAAGCATGAGAAGAAGCTCCAACCATGCTATTGGAACAAGGAGTAACAATCACAATCAAAGGTAAATGAGAAGGTAATCTCAATTTTAATTAATATTTTGCCTAATAATATGATTACGAGTGTAGGCGAGTACAAGTGTGCTCATGAGCTATAGAGCAAAGTGATTGCTCTACATGAAAGCCCTACACAACCATAAGAAGAAGAACTCAAGAAGATGGGTTTAATGGTCCAAGAGGAGAAGAAGGATCAATCAGATGAGGAGATGGGCTTAACATCCGAGGAGGAGAAAGAAGAAGAAGAATCATCCACCTCCTCAAGTGAAGTGGAACAAGAAGGTGCGGATGAACAACCCACATCTTCAAGTGAGGAAGAAGAAAAGTAATCCAAGGTGGAGGAGATCTTGGAAGCTCAACCCTCAACCTCAATCACCGGAGGTAAATCAAAGGATCACATCATATGCTTCAGATGCAATAAGAAGGGACATTACAAGGACATGTGTCCAATGGGTAAGAAAAAGATAACTCCTAAATCCAAGTCAATTCCTTTGAATTCTAACATAGGTTATAGGTGTCACGCCCCGAGACCCAGGAGCCGCTGATCCAATATAAAATCGGACAGCACCTCCCCTGTCCGGCGGACAATTTACACATACATACAATCTATATAACAATCCACGCAATATATATTTGCACAACCACGCAGTTTAAAGGGCCACAGGCCTCAGATATAAGCAGAAACAACAGTTATATGATTATAACTATCGAAAAACCAAATCCGAACTCACCTGAGCTGCCAGGGGGCAGGAACAAAACCAAAACCAATCGAAGTCCAATATAGGACTCAAAAGTACAATACCATCAAATAAAATGTGCATACATGTTCAAAACAAAATAGCGGAAGCATAGTAAATACTACAGGGTCCATAAATGAAACAACGGAAAGCCAAAAAGAGCTCCGCTGGAGCTGGGGACTGGAGGCTCGGGATCTCCTCACAGACATCAACCTGAAAATAAACATATATGGCAACGGGGTGAGTCCATAGCTCAGCGAATACCCAGCAGATATGCATAGTATGTTATAATAACAATAGGAGTCTACGCTGATACCGTCTCATATGAACAACAGGAAAGGGTATACTGAAGATACTAAATCAAGATACATACCTGAATCCATCTAACCTGGAAAGAGGGTAATAAATACCAAATGGAACAACAATAGACATATAAGCAGGATAACAAGTCTCCAGTATATGCAATGTCAAACAAGTGCAAGAATCAAGTGCAGCAAACAATGCACGATGCAAAGTATGCACATGGTGCAATGACATGTGTCACCCCCTAGTCCCAGTCAGGATATCGTCCACGACGTCCGCGTGGGTAGAGCTGTGACAACCTGTACCCAGTCAGGACATGGTCCACAACGTCCGCGTGGGTCAGCATGCAACAATGCAAGGATGGTGCATGCCCCAAACATATAAAGCACCCTGATGCAATGACATGTGTCACCCCCTAGTCCCAGTCAGGATTGTCCATAACGTCCGCGTGGGTAGAGCTGTGACAACCTGTACCCAGTCAGGACATCGTCCACAACGTCCGCGTGGGTCAGCATGCAATAATGCAGAGATGGTGTATGATAGATACACATACCTCCCTCCCAAGTCCTCAGTATACTAAGTCTCAGTCTGAAATCCTATAACAGGAAATACAGGTAACTTACAAGGTATACTGACCGGAAAACTACCAATCCCTCAAGGTCAAAGGCAGGAGATACACCACTATCTCTAAGCATATATATAGATATGACAATATCCGAGACTGTATGGAACAAACAGCATCATAACTCAGGGATAAACTACATGTATCCAGAACAGGCACAATAACTCAGAGATGAACAACAAGTATCCAGAACAGGCATAATAAACAGGGATAGCGTATAATCTTACTGCTATCTATAACAGTCTATGCATAATCACATGACAATATCAAAAGAGATAAGTCAAAGGGTACCCGCCTCCAAGTTAGAAATCCGTATCAAATGAGAACCTCCCGTTCAGAAGTCCAAAGCAAGTCAAGGTCCTGCATCAGTAGGTATTATTTAGCTACTAATATAAGAATTAAATAGCTAATCAAAACCTAGCTCCACGGTAGACCGAACAACACAAAACAATCCCTGACTAAACCCACCTAATCTCAGCACTGTTTCAAAACAAACTACAATTCTATTCTCACATTTGAATCAGTCCAATCCCCAAGGGGGTGCCCCATGGCAGTGGCCATCCAAGATCACAAATCCCAAATCATGAGAACATAATTCATTCAAGACCAACACGCCATGATCCACAAATCTAACCAATACTGATCTTTAACACAATAGTTGAACAGTAAGAACTCAACCTAAATCAATTGGAAGGAAGCCAAGTTACATCCACTGATCCAACAGAAACCATAAGCACATTACATCCCAACTTGGTGTTAAAGAAAATTCAACTCTAATCAAAGAAACCCACGGCAGAACAAGATTCAAACCTACAAACAAGTAACAAGAAGTAATCCCAATATAACACATAAAATCCCAAAACCCAAGCTCCTAACAGCTAACTCAACTCAATAGCATCATTAAAACATTTAAACAACTCCCAATTTAAATCAAACAATTTCCAATTCAACTTGTCCTTACCTGGTTTGGCTGTGTCGACAGTGTCCTTGCCAAATCCAAACTTACCTAGCATGATCACCAGCCGAAAACCCAAACTCAGCAACAGCAAAAAGGAAATCCGCAAATCTCAATCCATTTGGATAACAGGTCATCCAAAATCCAATCCAAGCAAACTAAATCTCACCTAGTGAAGCAAATGGCGTTGACTCGTTGTGATTAGTCACGGCAAGGTGCAGCCACAGCGAGAAGTCCCTCCCGCTCTAGCGTGGACGACTGAAGAGGGCGCTACACTGGCATTTGCTTGCTCGCGCGAGGAGTTGGAACTTGCGGCGGTGGCTGTCGGCTAGGGCACGCGAGAAGGAAGAGAGGAAGGAGCGGCGTCGGCCGTGGGCTAAGGCTCGCGATGAGAAGCAACACGAAGGGCCGGCGCTCGGCGTTCGATCGGGCAGAGAAGAGAGACTGCGGCGGACCAAAGCCCTAATCGGCTATTTAAGTGGCATTTTTGCACTTTAGTCCACCTAATTTCCATCTAATTACCAGATCACCCCTAGGTCTAAGGTTATATACTCTCTAGTCCTTGTAACTATTTGTTTTATTTCATTTAACTCCTTAAATTTTGTCTAAGAGCCCAGATAATTCTAGGGACTTTTCGAAAATTTTCCAGAGTGGAATAAACGTGTCGGATTTTACAATAGGAACGAAGAAGCCCAAAAGAAAAGGATGAAGATTAGATGCTTCACATGTGGTGAGTGGGGCCACTTCCATACCAAATGCTCAAGGAAGGGAGAATTCAAGAAGTTGGAGTATTTGAGGAAATGGGAGAAGAAGAAGAAGAAAAACTCACATCAAGGGGGAGCTTCAAGGGTAAAGGAGGTATACCCTAACTCAAAGCATAATTCAAATTTAAATTCCATCATACATGCTATGAATAATTGTCATTATTTACCCATGCATAATTTTGGATTTAAATATCATGATAAGAATAGGGTAAATATCTATCAACCCCTAGCCCTAGAAAATCATTTCATGATAAACCTAAAATCATTAGACCTAAAGATCAAGGTATTAATCCTAAGAAAGGGAGACACATGTCTAGAAAGATGGGCAGGTCTAAGAATGTCCAAGGTGGACATGTCGATTCTAGGTTTAGAAACCTAGAAAGGGAAAATCCTAGCTAGATTCACTATTAGATCTTAGATAAATTGTTGGGAGTCAAAACCCCAACAATGATAGATCAGGTTTAGAATATCGGTCTAAGTTCTTCAATGCTAAGGAAAGTTATATGCAAGAGTGTCATATGACTATAGCAAGGAGAAATCCAAAAATAGCGAGGGAGTGTCATTTAAGGGCAAAAAGACTTTAACCAAAGACAAGGTATCCAAAAACAAATGTTGGACCAGGTAGCAGACGAACCTAGGGTGACCGGCCCGACCCCACGAAAGTTTCTCACCGATAATGACAAGGTATCCATGGTTAAAAGGAAGAAGACCTTAATCAAGGACAAGGTGTCTAAGATTAAGAAGGTTAGATTTATAAGCCAAGAGTCACCGGAGATACACCGGTGTGAGCTAGTGGTTGTAGATGAGTCATTTAGGGAGGTGACTAAGGCTAAGAGCTCAAGGGGAAGCTCTAAGAGGTAAATTGGGACCATGGTCAATGGATTTCTGTAGGATATCTCTTGGAGGTCTAGATGGACTACAGAATGTGCCAAAGGGTTTGGAAATGGATTTGAGTCTCAACCGTAGGGATTTGGCACATTTGGGTTGTGTTTTATATATGAAAATATGAAATGGGATTCATATTGCATGATAATTTGGTGTCTGATATATAGATGTCATATAAAGCAATGTTAGGGATGCATTGCAGTTTGTATGGGCAGATACATCAAGAGGAAGTCAAAATTAGGACTTTAGGTCAAGATTCAATTGAACCATTTAGATAATTTTGGATTTGGTGTCAATCTTGGGATTGGTCATAGATATATTTTTGAATGTATTTTTCCCAAGCAGACACGGGTACCACAAATCTTCCATAAAATTTGAGAATTTTTGGATATTTATAAAATTTCTGGTGCATTTCTGAAATTGGGTTCAGAATGTAGAAATGAGTTGATTTCTGAGTATCAATCGACTGGTGCAGAGGGCAGTCGACTGATAATTTTGTGAGATGCTTTTCGATAGGGATCAGTCAACTGATAACTGTCTCTCGACTTATACATGCTAAAATTATTTTCAGCAAAATCGAAAAGTATCCTAATTATGTCAAATATGTGTATAATCTTATGAGGGTTATTACACAATATTTAGGATCATTAGATGTTAATGATTTTAATAGTTGGGATATTATTGAAGTTCTTTTTGATGTATAGCAAAGGGGGAGAATTAAGATTTAATTGGAAAAATTTTATGTACCTTTGCAAGAAATCCTAGCTCAAGGAGGAGCTTAGGTAAAGGGGGAGCATTGTTGCTCATTTATTGGCAAAGGGGGAGCCTTGTGACAGTTCTTAAAAAACCCTTGGTAAGTTCAAGTGTAGGGGGAGCCTTGAAGAAATTCTTAAAAGGCTCGTTGATGAATATCCTAACTCAATGGGGAGTTTAAGTGTGGGGGATGCTTGTGATAGGATTCATGCATTGTTTGCATTGCATTTGCATATGCATTGGCGATGTAAGTTCAAGGTATAGTCTTGACAACGTAAGTCCAAATGTTTTTAGCATTGTTTTTTACTATATGTTTTCCCTAACTTAAATGTATTGTCAAACATCAAAAATAGAGCGATTGATAAGGCAATCTATGATTCGTGAGACCATGTGTTTTGATGTTTGGGCAAAGGGTTTAAGTTAGATTCACCCTTATTTGAAATGTGTATTTGAGTGTGTAGATTATGTAAGATACACATAAATTCATCTTGATGGCTTCGGGTTCGGTGAAGGATGAAGCATTCGAGAGATCGTGGACAAGGCAGCAACGGTGAGCCGAGGGAAGCACACTTCGAGGCATACGCGAAGGATGACATGGAGACAAGCCACGGGCTTGTATGCATCCGAAGGACGAGAGCCAAAGCAAAGAAGGCTTTAAGGCAAGAGTCAAGGCTACGAAGAAGAGTCAAGTAAGTCGTGAAGGTTCGAGTGCGAGTGTACTGTACTAGGGAAGGGAAACCCTAGGTTTAGGATTTTACCAATCAACTCTTATAGGATCAGTCGACTGATTGAGGCGACAAAGGATCAGTCGACTGATCTTCTGTGCAGTCGACTGGTGTCGGCTGTATTCGAACGTTGGGCTGTAATGTTCGAATTCGACAACTGGCAGTCGATTGGTGTTGGTACTAGTCGACTGGTAACGGCTGGATAAGCAACGAGCTCTATTTAAGAGAGCTCGGTTTGCTTGAGCAAGGTTGACAAAATTGATCTTGGTTAAAGGCTAATTAATAGTCTAAGTGCTCAGGTGTTCTTGGTGAGGTTGTGGCAAAGTTTCTCCACCCACAAGGAGCTACATGAGCATAGTCAAAGGTTTTCCGGGGAGTCATCCACCGACGGATCGGGATCGTCCATCTTATGGACAGCTGTGGAGTAGGAGCGTCATCTCTGAACCATGTTAAAGGTTTTGTATTAGTGTTTGTTCTTTCTTGTTTCGTTTGTATTTCCGCTACGCTACTAACCGTGTAGAAGAACAAGCGAATTAGTGGGTGATCGGCTATTCACCACCCTCTAGTCGGGTCATTCAATCCGTACAAGTTCAACTCTAAATGGCTAGAAATCACCCACACAGATGAAAGGTGAAAAAGTCAACGTGGATGCTAACTATGACCAAATGGTCAACTGAGCCGCCTCAGTTGCCTTTGAAGGCACCTCAGTTGAAGAGATTATCTTTTGCGTAAAAGTGGAACTAAGACAACTTGGTTGGAACCCGATGTGCCTCAAGTCGCAACTGAGGCATCTCGGGTTGAGGTGCCTCAAGTTGGAACTGAAGCGTCTCAGATCAAAAACTTATCAACAGTTACCATTGGCGCCGTGAATATCTTATCCAACTGAGGCACCTTAGTGCCACATCAACACAATGGTAACTTCCTATTTTGAGCTATAAATAACCCCTAGAGCTAGGAATGAAGAATAACAACTTGTACTAAATTTCCTAATCTATTTCTATGCTTTTCAAAGAGTGTAAGAGGCTTCTCTGCTTATAACGAAGGAGCATTTTTACAGAGCATTCAACAGTTTTAGATTAGCAACCACCCTGCTGATTGCAACTAAATAAATTTATTTATCTAGTTTCTTACTTATTTGAAGTTATTAATTACTATTATAATGGTATAACCTGTCTTTCTTTGCTAAGACATTATAAAATATCTAATTTAATTTATAAGTTTATTCATCTCCTCTAACTGGCTACACGGGACGACATAGTGCTTTGGATTTATGTTATTTGATCATTTGACTACATATCGATGGCTTAAAGACCTTTATTTTCCAATTCTGATGATGAATTATACTTAAATTTTTAGTGTCGGTTGCTTAAAATGCTGATCATCTATGATTCGTATAGATCTTACTACTGTGCCATTCATTCGGGTAATAATTTAAGTTTTGTTTGATCCATCTCTATCTGAATTACTATTTTGATAAATTTAACTTATTCAACACATTATCATAAGTTATTATTTATTAGAGTTACATTTTTTTATTAATTTCAACCATCCTAGCATTATGAAAGTTCATCTCTTTCTCTTTTTTTTTTAATGTTTTATTAGGTTTTGGTTTTTATGTCACGCCCCTGGCGGATCATGTTTTCTTGAAAATCGGGCAATATCTCCCCTATATGACGGATACGTTGGGACAAATATACATCACGCACATCACTTAAGATGGCTCAGCTATCATAAATGTAATATAAATATGCAACCACGCAGTTTATATCAATAAAAATGATAAACATAAAATAAACTTAAACATCGCAGACCGTTAATATCTTTTAACAGAAATAAAACTAGCGGAAAGTCCGTATACAGAAGAAACTCTAGCAAAAGTCTAAATCGAGCATAACAGACCAATAAGAGATAAACAGAAATCTTCTCAGATACCATATCAACAAAATAAATACCAGTATAGGAGATAAAAGCGGAAAGAAAATAGACATTAAACTAAACTCTAAAAGTGAGTCGACACAATGAGACTGACAACTGGATCCTCTCCTGACTCCAAGTAGCACATCTACCTGCTACCTGAAACAAAAGTAAATAGTAGCGGTGGTGAGTTCGGGCGGACTCTGCGGTATATGAATAGACAAATACATGGCATCAAAAGATATATAAAGTAACAGATACAACGGTGTACAGTCTCTAGGAAACAGAGGAGCATCTAAGCATATATAAAACAACGTGTAACATAATATCAAACATACATGCATGTCAACCAAATGCAGCAATCATAGCTCATATAAATGCAACAAATACAAGAAAATATATAAATGCAATAGATGCAATGTCATGTGTCACCCCTGACGTCAGTCAAGCTGCCATCAATCACATCTGTGTGACTGAATGGGTAGGGTTGTGACAACTATACATACTCCAACAAATACCACTAGTATATGTGGTTGAGTGGACAGGTTGCTCGCATTCTAGCAACTACTACAACAAGTGGTTGAGTGGCAAAGCAACTAAATGACTGACAACGGCTTAACCACATGGAAGCCAATAGACGTCAGTATGCAACTGTGCAGATATGGTGCATGGTACCAATATGCACAAACAACCGAATAACAACGATGCAAAGATAAAAATAACAAATACTAGAAACTAATATGCAACTAAACTACTAGGTAGGGTGTCTCTAATGCCAAGCATCCTAGTGATGTTTAATGAACATCTAAGTACTCGCGTACGAGCAGTACTTTACAGAATAGAAAATCAACGAGAGACTGTATGAATACAAAATTTTCGATTAAACTCGAAGACCAAGCAAGAAAGGTATCAACGGCGATATTAAAATAACCAACAACAAAGAACAAGATCAAGCAATCATACTCAGACATAAACAGTCAGGCATTTAAGTTAAAGGAACTACAAAAATACAAAGGAGAAGTACCCGCCTTAAACTATAGTCCGTATACGCGAAGAGAATCTCCCACGATCAACCGTGTGAGTCCAAAGTCAAGGTCCTATGTCAAAGACTAAATTTAGCTATATATACAATTAAATAAATGAACCAAATAAAATACTAAACATGATTAGGATACATCCTAATCAGAACATATATTTAAATAAATCATCAATAATAGGAAGTTCCTTCCTAACATAATTATCACCATCAGGTTATTGAGTTAATTCCCGAATTAACCTAAGGAACTACTGATAAGTGCTATTTTATTGATTATTTCAGATGCCAAAATCCATGTTTGACCCATGTTTTTCTTGCTTAATTGTGAATTTACCCTAGGTTCTAGGACTTACTTCTATTTTGGACTTAATTGCAAATCTTGATATTTTTGAATTATTTGGCCACTAAATTTTTTTGTAGGCATGAAAGGATCATGGACCTAGGTCGGGCTGGGTCAAACTTGAGTCGAAAGTGGACCCGGATCGAGTGATCACGTTTCAGGTTAATCTGGGCCGTCCGATTCAAAAATGGCTAGATCTGAGCCATCTGGGACCATCTGAGGCAATCCGAGCTAGGGTTAGGGCTGATCAAGCACTGAGGTCAAGATCAGAGATTTTCATCCAAATCAGAGATCATCCCGCCGTTGGATCAAGCCAAGAGGATCTACATCGTCCATTCAAAGATCGGGTTGATCTGGGCCATCTATTACAAATCTGGAAGATCCGAGCTACCACAAGGCAGATCCTGACCCTTGATCAACACCATCAAAGTTTGAGTCAAATCAGATGAAGATCAGCCGTTAGATTGAGTTAAAGAAATCTGGGCCGTCCATTGCTAAGTATTTAATCAAAAATCTCCACACTTCTTCCTCGTCGCGTTTTCGCCGCAAGCCTTCGTTTTTCTTCACGTTTTCAGTAGTTCTTCATTATTTTTCAAGTTTTCTTCAATCTGAGGGCGCGACCACTCAATTCCTCATTTAGATCAAGTATTAGATCCTTGGGAAGCTGCTGCCGTGAAGAATCCAGCTCCGAATTGGCCAAGAACAGAGCCGAGAGAGGGTTTCTTCGGTTCTGCCATTGATTGCCGCGATCTTAGTTTTGTTCCATCCTTCATCCATTCGAGCTATCTGGAGGGGTTTTCTAGTGTGCTTGGTTCATCCCCACACCATCCGCGCGATTGGACAAGGCGAGATTAAAGAAATCGAATGGGATTTCAGCTTGGATCAGAGTGTGAGCTGGATTGAATCGCAGAGGCTGTTTTCCATTGATTTGATGAGCTTAGGGGTTCGAGGCTTGCCCTTGCATGACGAACAAGGAGTACTTGAGCTAAGGGAGTGGTTGAGGATTCGTTTACTTAGTTAATTTGCAATTTATTACCTGTAATTCAATTGCTACAACCCATTCTGATTTCTGAACTTTGTATCAGTTTTAATTAGTGTTTCTGAATTTCAATTTCTGCAAACTGTTCATTAGTGTTTTAATTCAGAATTCTTATTAGCTAAGTTGATGTTTAGTTAACATTTGAAATTAATCTCAGTTTCGTTTTGCAATTTAGCTTAGTGCTGCGTATCAATTTCCAGTTTACAGCTCACGTATCAGACTTTTAATTCAGCGTATCAGTCCTTTAGTCCCTGAATTTTGTATCAAGTTAGTTCTAGCTTTTGTGAACCTTTTCTTACTTTGGATTAGTGCACTAGACTTAAGTTTGCATATGTTGTTTCTGTTCAAGTTCGAATCTGAATTCTGCAAGTGAGCTATTTC
Source organism: Boesenbergia rotunda (assembly GCA_024364735.1). Taxonomy (NCBI): domain Eukaryota; kingdom Viridiplantae; phylum Streptophyta; class Magnoliopsida; order Zingiberales; family Zingiberaceae; genus Boesenbergia; species Boesenbergia rotunda. The sequence continues at coordinate 1,039,759 of JAGFNQ010004569.1, read as the reverse complement.
ATTCTGGCACATCATATTTGGTTTCTGAAAATCTTGTTTCACTTGAGTTAGTTTCTGCATTTATTGGCTGATGAATTCTGCACCTGATTTGGTTACTTCACATCTAATTGTTTCATATCAGCTGCTGGTTTGATTTGCAATCAGTTCATAGCTGCATTCCTGCCCTTTAAGTTTCTGAAGTTTTGCAGTTTATTTCTGCAATTCTGCAGTTTTTGGTTGTGTCAAGTTTCTTCAACGTCCTGTTTTGATCAGTCTTTCAAAGTCCGAATGTCTTCATTTATCCCTGCATATCACTGCATTCATAACTGTGCTTTCCAAGCTTAATCGATTCGTTTCAATTCTGAATTGTTAGCCTCACCCTTGGCACAAAAGCATCGGCTTTGGCACAAAGGTTTCCTCGGCGTGTCAAGCTGTTTTGGCACTATTTGTGTCAAGACTAAACCTATTTTTAGTGTATTATTGTGCTTGAAACCATCTCATTCTCATTGGGTTTGTTCTGAATTGTATTTTCAATTTTACAATTAGGTTCAAAGTGCTAGCATTTGGTTTAGTCGAAAACTGTCAAAATCTGTTTTGTTTCATTTGTTTCGCATTAGGGTTGCCTTTAGTGGAACTTTCCAAAGTTGAACACAAGCTGTAGTGAACTCTTGTATTTTGAATCAGTTTAATTCCCGAATTTTGCAACATTGCATTGGTTGATTTAATTGCCCATTGGTTGAGTTATTAATTGCTATCACCTTGTTTGGTTCATTAGTTTGGTTCCTTTATTTTCATTGCGTTTTCATTTATAATTGAACCAAAACCCAGATTTTAATTTGAAACCCAAAAATATCAATGACACATAAATCCGAGCTCGAATCAAGCACTTTCAACTAGCCCTAGGAAAAATACGACCTGTGGCCCCTTTACTACGTTTTCATCTTTGATTGCAAAAAGGGTTTCCAGCATACACATATCTAAATTTTGAGACCCACATTCGTAACACCTAGTTAGGGTCCATCAAAATTTTTGGTGCCGTTGCCGGGGAACTACTAGTTGAGTTGTTTGATTTTTGCTTGTGTACTTATGGGCATATCATTTGATTCTATTTTCTTGTGCTTTATCTTTTGTATACAGTTGCTGCCATTTTACTTGTTTGTTTTGTGACAGGACTGCAGATGCAAAATGTTTTCGAATGCTTATTCATCTCCGCACCAGCGGCCTTGTCAACAATTTCAGCAGCCCTATTCAGATTTGCAGCAGTACCAAACTTTCAATCAGTCACCACAGCAGTTTCAACCACAATTTCAGAATTTTCAGCAAGGGTGCAATCCAAATTTTCAACAAAATTTTCAACCATTTCAGTAGTCTCAACAAAATTTTCAGCAACCTTTTAATCAGTCACCACAACAAGATTTCCAACAGCCCTATTCGAATTTTCAGCAAACAAATCAGTTTCTTCAGCCACAATTTCAACAATTTCAGCAAGATTTTCAGCCAAGTCAGAATTGTCAGCATGGGCAGCCACAATTCCAAAGTTTTGAGCAACCAATTCAGCAATTTCAGCCCCAATTTCAGCAACCCTATCAACAAAATCAATTACCTTTTCAAGGAATTCAGCAAGGGTACCAAGTTAATTCGAATTTCCAGCAATCATATCAATTTCCATAGCAATTTCAGCCTTGCAACCAGAATTTCCAGCCACAAAATCAGAGTTTCCAGCCCACTCAATTTCAGTTTTCACCACCATAATTTCAACCTCAAATCCAGGATTTCCAGGGCTACAATTCTCAGCAAATTCAACCATCATTCCAGCCAAATTTTCAACAGTTTAATCAGCCCATTCAACCATTTGAGCAGCCCCAACAGCTCCCATTTCACAATGCACAGCCTACTCTTGGTCTTCAGCAGCCTTATGTTACATTTCAAGACCAACAGGAGTTCCACACTAACCAAGGAGGCTTTGAGAATCCTAATGAGAATGAGGCTCAACAACAAAGGATGATAGAGATGTTGCAACAAATTATACAAATGAATCAAATGCAAATAGAACAATTATCTTCTCAAGCTACTCAAGATTTTAAGGGGTATGATTGTGATATAACTTTGGGGAATGAAGAGGTTGTGTCAAGTTCAAACACTCCAAATGCCGTATTTCCTGAAAAATTTCCAGCATCCCATTTTACCATTCAAAACAGCCCGGGAGTTGAGTTTATATCAGTTCAAGGTGACCCTAGTGCATGGCCAAGTCCTTCTTCAAGTGATCTTGCAAATTTGGTGGAAGAAGAAGAAGAAAACATCAAAAATAGGGCACCTACAGCATGCATTCCTCCTGAAGTTCTTGTTCAAAACTCATTTCCAAATTTTTCAGCTCAAGAAGAAGATTCTGAAGCACTACAGGACCCTTCTCATCTTTTATTTTGTGATGATAGTATCATTGATGGTCCTAATTTTTTTGATATTGTTGTTGCAGATATTACAGAAGGAGCATGCATAGGAGATGATTCTACAGGTGTAGGGGATTGCACTAAGCCCCAGGGACCACCAACAGTGATGGATACATTAGAAGATTCAGAGGACAAGCCAAAAAGTGTAGGGACTTGCATGGTGGAAGCAAGAACCCAAGAATCACCTGCTTTAGTTGAGTGTCTACCAGAACTTAAGCCTGAGATGGAACCTATACTTGACCAGGAGGAGCCAATAATTACATATATTCTTATAGAACCTCCAGGTATTCTTCAGGTAAGTATTCCTCCTATTTCTTCTGAAAATTGCATAGAGGTACCTCAAACTGATTTCATTGGTTGTGATACACTTATTGATACATCTTTTCCAGAATTCGATTGTGAAAAGTTTTTAGAGGTGCCTCAAATTGATGTTGTTTGTTATGATGAATCTCTTGATACATCTTTTGTGAAAAATAATTATGAAAATTTCACAGAGGCAACCAGGCTTGATTTTATTTATTGCGATGATATTCTTGATACATATTATGCTGAAACTGATTGTGGAAAATTTTTAGAAGTGCCTGAAATGGATTTTGTTTATTATGATGAATCTCTTATCATATCTTATGCTGAAGTTGAGTGTGAAAAACTTATGGAGATACCTGAGATTGATTTTATTGGCTGTGAAACATTTCTTGATATACCGTATGTAGGAACTGATTGTGAAAGACTGATAGAGGCACCTAAATTTGATTTCATCGGTTGTAATGCATTGCTTGATACATCCTTGGTGGAAACTAATTGTGAAATTTCAATTGAAGTACCAAAAATTGATTTCATTGTTTGTGATGAGTTTCTGGATGCATTTTTGTAGAAAATAATTGTGAAAAATTCATTGAGGTACCAAGAATTGATTTCATTGGATATGATGCAGTTTTGGATATATTTCAAGCAGAGACTGATATTATTTCACTTCTTTCTTACCCTGCACGCTTGAGAGAGGTATTACATGGTTTTGCAGGGTCCAGAAGACTTCTACAGTGGGTGCTCCATCTGAACAGACTCCAACCTCCTGGAAGAACTTTCAAAAGGCATCAAGAAGGAGGAGATGATATTACTTTAATTCGAAGCACTCCACCTCTTACATGGGTCTTGTACCTAAATCGCCTGCGGCCACCTGAACATTCTGTTGTAAAATTTATGTGTGGGGGAGTAATGCACCATAACACTGATCAAATGAAGGAAGCTCTCTCAGCCACCCAGACTCCTCCACTACCACGATGGAGGCTACTTCTTGATAGACTCCGTCCACCAGAAATAAAGGGGAGTTTGTTCTTTCTTGCATTTTCCTTCATTGCCTTTTTCATTTTTATGCTTCCTAGAAGTAGAATTTTCTTTTAAATTGAGTCCTTGCTAATAAATGTGTGAGTAGAGTAGAATAAATAGGAGTCATTGTAGATACCATGCTAGTTTTCTTAGAAATTTATTTCTTACATGAGTAGAAATAAAGTTATCCCTCTAGGTTATTTTCATGTCATTTTAGAATCTCTTGAAAATAAATTAAATTTGATTGTTAAAACTTAAGGTTGAGCTAATGGATGAAATCTTGGATGCTTGAGTACTACTTGGCTTTAGATTCTTAATTGATGACTTGAGATGGATTATTTGCACCTAGTGAGAATTAGCCTTATTTTTGTGACACACATATGTGATTGTACTCTAGAACTTGCTTAGGTTCTTTCAAAATCATATTTCAATGATTGGATCACATCTATAGAGGCTAAACAATTTGTTTCCCATTCCATATCAATTTTTGGCAATAATCATGTTTATTCTATTTTTCTTTCCTTATTTCCTACTCTTAACCACACTTTTCTATAGACTTGTTTGCTTGGGATGTTTCTTACTGCTACTTTGCCCGAGATGGACAAAGGATTAAGTGTGGGGGAGCGACTAGTGTTTTGGAAATAGTTGGTATCAAAGAGACATTTCATGTCAAGAAAAATTTTTTTTGTGAGGTTCATTTGTGAGGTTGACTCAAAAAGGTGCCAAGTGAGTTGAATACATTGAAGATTCAAGTGGCAAGCAATGGACCAAAGACAAAATCTGTGTCATTTCAAAAGAAAATTCTGATACAAAAGTGGAAAAGAAGTGGTCAAGAGATTGAATCCAAAAGTAAAGAATTCAAAGAAGAAAAAAAATTTTGTTTCGGTATCACTTGATTGCAATGGGCACAGTTTAGTATCTATCTTAAACTGCAAATTTGGTTTTGGAAATCAGTGATGCAGTGCCAAAATCAAGTGAAGCATTTATGAAGGAAATTCTGCATGAAGAAGGAAAATGGCACGCAATGGAAAGAAAATAAAATTCTGCAATGAAGATAAATAGGGCACGCAAAAGCAAAGTGTGCCAAAGTGAAGGAGAGTTGAATTGCAGTTTCACTTGGCTGTAAAATCAGAAACATTGTGAGAAATCTAGAATGCAGCTGTGCAAGGTTTGCTAGCAATTGAAGGAAACAGTGAGTATCAAACACATTAACAGAAAAAAATCAGTGAGAGTGCTAGAACTAAGGATGTGTCTCCATGAAGCAATTTCGGCACAGTTGGTATCAATCTCAAACTGAAATTGGGTTTGGAAATCAGTAATGCAGTGCTGAATTGACACAGAATTTGCAGAGTGATCTTAATTGGACTAAACTTCTTGGGAGCAGAATTTGAACTGCTGAAGGAAATCAGCAGTGAAGTGTTATTGAAGGAATTGTAGTGCAGTGCCAAAATACCAAGTGAGCATTTTATTCTTCACTTTCCATTCGATGCAAGCTTCTATTGATGTTAATTGTTTGAGAAATCATAGAATTGCAAGGAATCTTCCGTGGAGCAGAAACATTGAAACAGAAAAAAAAAGTGATGGAAGTGTGCAAATTTGAAGAGAATGTGTATCAAGAGTGATTTACTAATTGCATTTGATGTATCAAACTCTGATACTAACTGGTTTGAAGTGTCCAAATGAGATTGCAGGGAAGAATGAACAAGGAGAAGTTGCAACAAAATCAGGGAGTCAGTAGTGAACAGAAAAAAAAATAGAAAAAAAAAGAACAAAGAGTCAAATGACACGCAATTGAAGTTGGCACCATGAAATCAAGTGAAGTTTTTCATCATCCGAATCAAGCCTTGCTCCAATTCCATTCTGATTTTTACTAGAGAGAAAGAAAGCAGCTGATATAAAGAGAAATTCATTTCTGCAGTTCTAAAAAAAAAAGAAGAGAAGAGAACAAGGAAAAAAGAAGGAAGCAAGGTTGGCACAAAAGGGCAAACTTGGCACATTGAGACTAATAGGGTTTTCATTCACCCAAATCAAAGGCATTGTTCAAATTTGACTTCACCACACTTTTTATTTCACTAGAGGACTGACAAGAGGAGCAAAGTACATTGGAAACATCCTTGAGCAACCAAGTCTTCCACTTCATCAAATTTTCTATTTTCTTGGCTTCCACTTCATTTTTACCATTTTCTATGTTTTTCACTTGTTTTTGTAGATGTTGATTCTAATCATGAATAATGGTGGAAAGCAGATAACAAGCAAGCCTATGGTAGTGCAAGAAGCATGTGTGTTTGAGTGAGCTCCACTTCCATCATCAACTTAGAACTTAAGGAGAGAGCCACCAAAACTTCCCTTGAAAGGCTTAGTGAGTTAAATTCATCTCAATGACTCATGAAGGATGAAAAGGCTAAGTTGTTGATTTAAGGACAAGATACTAATCCATAGTGCTTAGATTTTTGAGAATTGATGACCCTAGGTAATTTCTTTTCATTTGATTCTAATTATGCTTGGAAAGAGTCTAAGGGATACATATTTAGTAGTTTCGCGAGACGCTCAAGCTTAAGTGTAGGGGAGTTGATAAGTGCTATTTTATTAATTATTTCAGATGCCAAAATCCATGTTTGACCCATCTTTTTCTTGCTTAATTGTGAATTTACCCTAGGTTCTAGGACTTACTTCTATTTTGGACTTAATTGCAAATCTTGATATTTTTGAATTATTTGGCCACTAAATTTTTTATCTATTTTTGTAGGCATGAAAGGATCATGGACCTAGGTCAGGCTGGGTCAAACTTGAGTCGGAAGTGGACCCGGATCGAGTGATCACGTTTCAGGTTAATCTGGGCCGTCCGATTCAAAAATGGCTAGATCTGAGCCATCTGGGACTATCTGAGGCGATCCGAGCTAGCGTTAGGGCTGATCAAGTACTGAGGTCAAGATCTGAGATTTTCATCCAAATCAGAGATCATCCCACCGTTGGATCAAGCCAAGAGGATCTACATCGACCATTCAAAGATCGGGTTGATCTGGGCCATCTATTACAAATCTGGAAGATCCGAGCTACCACGAGGCAGATCCTGACCCTTGATCAACACCATCAAAGTTTGAGTCAAATCAGATGAAGATCAGCCGTTGGATTGAGTTAAAGAAATCTGGGTCGTCCATTGCTAAGTATTTAATCAAAAATCTCCACACTTCTTCCTCGTCGCGTCTTCGCCGCAAGCCTTCATTTTTCTTCGCGTTTTCAGCAGTTCTTCATCATTTTTCAAGTTTTCTTCAATCCGAGGGCACGACCACTCAATTCCTCATTTAGATCAAGTGCTAGATCCTTGGGAAAATGCTGCCGTGAAGAATCCAGCTCCGAATTGGCCAAGAACAGAGCCGAGAGAGGGTTTCTTCGGTTCTGCCATTGATTGTCGTGATCTTAGTTTTGTTCCATCCTTCATCCATTCGAGCTATCTGGAGGGGTTCTCTAGTGTGCTTGGTTCATCCCCACACCATCCTCGCGATTGGACAAGGCGAGATTAAAGAAATCGAATGGGATTTCAGCTTGGATCAGAGTGTGAGCTTGATTGAATCGCAGAAGCTGTTTTCCATTGATTTGATGAGCTTAGGGGTTCGAGGCTTGCTCTTGCGTGACGAACAAGGAGTACTTGAGCTAAGGGAGTGGTTGAGGATTAGTTTACTTAGTTAATTTGCAATTTATTAGCTGTAATTTCAATTGCTGCAACCCATTCTGATTTCTGAACTTTGTATCAGTTTTAATTAGTGTTTCTGAATTTCAATTTCTGCAAACCGTTCATTAGTGTTTTAATTCAGAATTCTTATTAGCTAAGTTGATGTTTAGTTAACATTTGAAATTAATCTTAGTTTCGTTTTGCAATTTAGCTTAGTGCTGCGTATCAATTTCCAGTTTACAGCTCGCGTATCAGACTTTTAATTCAGCGTATCAGTCCTTTAGTTCCTGAATTTTGTATCAAGTTAGTTCTAGCTTTTGTGAACCTTTTCTTACTTTGGATTAGTGCACTAGACTTAAGTTTGCATATGTTGTTTCTGTTCAAGTTCGAATCTGAATTCTGCAAGTGAGCTATTTCATTCTGGCACATCATATTTGGTTTCTGAAAATCTTGTTTCACTTAAGTTAGTTTCTGCATTTATTGGATGATGAATTCTGCACCTGATTTGGTTACTTCACATCTAATTGTTTCACATCAGCTGCTGGTTTGATTTGCAATCAGTTCATAGCTGCATTCCTGCCCTTTAAGTTTCTGAAGTTTTGTAGTTTATTTCTGCAATTCTGCAGTTTTTGGTTGTGTCAAGTTTCTTCAACGTCCTGTTTTGATCAGTCTTTCAAAGTCCGAATGTCTTCATTTATCCCTGCATATCACTGCATTCATAACTGTGCTTTCCAAGCTTAATCGATTCGTTTCAATTCTGAATTGTTAGCCTCACCCTTGGCACAAAAGCATCGGCTTTGGCACAAAGGTTTCCTTGGCGTGTCAAGGTGTTTTGGCACTGTTTGTGTCAAGACTAAACCTATTTTTAGTGTATTATTGTGCTTGAAACCATCTCATTCGCATTGGGTTTGTTCTGAATTGTATTTTCAATTTTACAATTAGGTTCAAAGTGCTAGCATTTGGTTTAGTCGAAAACTGTCAAAATCTGTTTTGTTTCATTTGTTTCGCATTAGGGTTGCCGTTAGTGGAACTTTCCAAAGTTGAACACAAGCTGTAGTGAACTCTTGCATTTTGAATCAGTTTAATTCCCGAATTTTGCAACATTGCATTGGTTGATTTAATTGCCCATTGGTTGAGTTATTAATGGCTATCACCTTGTTTGGTTCATTAGTTTAGTTCCTTTATTTTCATTGCGTTTTCATTTATAATTGAACCCAAACCCAGATTTTAATTTGAAACCCAAAAATATCAACGACACATAAATCCGAGCTCGAATCAAGCACTTTCAACTAACCCTAGGAAAAATACGACCTGTGGCCCCTTTACTACGTTTTCATCTTTGATTGCAAAAAGGGTTTCCAGCTTACACATATCTAAATTTTGAGACCCACATTCGTGACACCTAGTTAGGGTCCATCAACTACCACCCATTCAAACTTATCAAAATGAGATCTATCATCCAAATACTCAATCCAATATCAAACTAAGGGAGTTCCACTACACCTTGAATCCAATAAGGAGAAGAACAACTACAAACTTACCTCTTACAAATCCAACCAAAACCCATCAGTAACCATATCCAAAATCACAATTCTATTTCAACCTCTTTAGCTTATGGCAGTGGAACCAAATCAGAGAACTATACCAATATTCAACCCTACTGTTTAGAATCAAACTACCACAACCCATCCAAAAATAACACTAAAATTAATACAATTATACCTAATGAGAATCCACACCCGCCAAGTCATAAGCTGCAGCCCACAGCAAGGGGAAAAAACTCAAGAGCAAGCTCTAAACTGATCATACATCAAAACTCAACCCTTACTTCAAATGATTGTTGGCGCAGCAATCCCTTGTCCAACCCTAGCTCAACTACTGAAGAGGGCAAGACCTCCTTTCCAAAACACTCCTTCACAAATCCTAGACCTGCTCTAATGGATCAAGCACCCTATTGCCATAAGGAAGAAGATATTTTCTGTTAAGGCAATCGGCCCTGAGATGATCCAGAGGATCATAGGGTTTTGATGTGTGTGGGCAATATGGTTAAGTTAGGGTTTATTGTGTTCTCATATATGTACATGAGTGTGCAGGTGTACAGGTACACATGGACTTGGTTGATGCCTTCGGGTGAATGATGGCATGGAGGCAAGCTGGAGGCTTGCGTGCGCATCCGAGGGACTGTTGGATAGCAGGGACGATGAGCCGAGGGATGCGGACTTTGAGGCATACGTGAAGGGTGGCATAGAGGCAAACTAGAGGTTTGCGTGCGCATCCGAGGGACGAGGGCCGAAGATGAAGAAGGCGTGAAGGCAACAGTCGAGGCTGCTGGTGAAGAGTCAACTGAGTTGTAAGGGTCTAAGTATGTGTGTTTGTACTCAGGGGCTAAGCCGGAAAGGTTTGAGTGCGGAGAGACTTGTACTCGGGAGTGAAACCCTAGGCTTAGGTTGGACCAGTCGACTGGCCAGGGGGCAGTCGACTGGTGTAGGCTGGAATAGGCTGGCAGATTCGAACGTTGTACTGTAACGGTCGAATCTGAGTGGGACCAGTCGACTGGCCATAGGGCAGTCGACTGGTAGCGGTTGTTTCAGACTCGAGCCCTATTTAAGGGAGCTCGTTTCCTACTATCTTTCTTGACGAAACTCGCTTGGGTAAAGTGAGTTAGTAGTCTTTTGTGCCCAGATCTTGTCAAAGTGATTGTGGTGAGGTTTCTCCACCCACAACGAGCGACGAGGACTAGCCGGAGGTTATCCGGGGATTGATCCACCAACGGATTCTTGGATTAGTCACCCGTCCGGGGTGGATACCAAGTAAACCTGGTTTGTTAGCATTGTTTTCTACTATTAGTTTATTTTTATTTGTATTTTCGCTGCGCTAACAATCTTGTAGAGAAAACGATGATAAAGTGCTATTCACCCCTCCTCTAGCACGCTATTCGATCTATCAGTTGGTATCAGAGCGAAGGACCGCTCTTGATTGGACTAATCGCCGAGGGAGCACACGCTAGAGGAAGAAGAACATAGAAGATAAGTTGGGGCAAGACATCAACACACCACCATCCTACAATCATAAAGAATTCGACCATTGGAAGGCAAGGATGGAAAATTATCTAGGAATGGATTGGGAGTGTAGAATGACCATTGAAGACCCTTTTGAAATTCCGAGAGACAAGCATGGGAAAAGGCTTCGCCCTAGATATTGGACAGATGAACAACAAGAGCAATCATGGGCAAACGAAAAGGTAATCAATATTTTAATTGATATTTTGCCTAAAAATGTGTTGAATTGTGTAGGAGAATATAAGAATGTGTATGAGTTATGGAGTAAACTAGAAGAACTTCACAAGAACCCTACACAAGCTCAACTAGTAGAAGAACCCGAAGAAATAAGCTCAAGGGTCCAAGAAGACCAAAATGAAGGAGAAGTGTTAAGCTCATCAAGTGAGGTTGAAAATTCAAGTGAGGAGCCATTCACCTCATCAAGAGCGGAAGAGGAAGTATCAACATCGAGAGTTGAGGGGGGAGAGAGACCTTCAACTATACAAGAGCAAGAGAAAGCTCTCATCTCCTCCAAAGTCAAATCAAAAGAGCATATTATATGCTTTGGTTGCAATAAAAAGGGGCACTACAAGGATAAGTGTCCACTAGGTAAAAAGGAGGTAATTCCTAATCCCAAATCTATTCATTTAAATTCTAATATAGGTTGTAGGAATGAGGAAGCTCAAAAGTAGAAAAGAAGGAAAATTAGGTGTTTCACATGCGGGGAGCAAGGGCACTACCATACAAAGTGTCCAAGGAATAAAGAGCTCAAGAAGATGGAGCATCTAAGGAAATGGGAGAAAGAAGAAAAGAAAAAGGAGCTCACATCAAGGGGAGCTACAAGGGTAAAGGAGGTAATCCCTAATTTTACTTATATTCAAAGCTCTTCCATGAATGCTAGGAATATGAATGATTGTTTGTCTAGATGTAATTTTGGTTTTAAATATCATGATAGGAATAGAAACAAAGGTGAATGCCAAAATATGCAAAATTCTGTGTTTCATGATAAACCTAAGAATTCTAGGACCAAGGACCAAGGCATAAACCTAAGAAAAAGGGAAATATGTCTAGAAAAATATGTAGATCTAGAAATGATCAAGTTAGGTCAAATGATCCTAAGACTAGGAATTTGGAAAAGAAAAATCAAGTTTTGAAAGCAAAACTTGATAAACTGGAGAAAAATCTAGATAGACTTATTAGGGGATCAAAGGGATCAAGGATAGTGCAAAAATATCAACCTCTCAAGAATGGTAGGTCAGGTTTAGGATATCATTCTAGAAGGGTAAATGTTGATAAAATGTCATATTCAAGGATGCCCTATGACTATGGTAAGGAGAAGGTCAAACATGGCAAAGAAAAGTCATTTAAAGTAAAGGAGAAGGAGTTGACTAAGCAAAAGGTCTATAGGATTAAGAGAGTCAGAGTAGAAGGTCAAGAAGCACCGGAGGAGCACGGTGTGGTCTTGCACTTGTAGATAAGTTACCTAGGAAAGTAACTAGGGCTAGGAGCTCAAGGGAGAGCTCTAGAAGCCAAAATGGGATCCATGATCAATGGATCTCAGGTGATCTTCCTTCTAGGAAACTAGATGGACTATAGGGTGTGCCAAGAAGTTTAAAAGACTAAGGTTAGTCTTAATCCTAGAGAATTGGCACACTAAAGGAGAATTATGGTGAAAAAGGAAGAAATTGGAATTATAATTGAGGAGAATTGATTTTAATGCTTAAATATCATATAACTTGATGTTATTAGTAGATTATGAATGAGCATGGGAAGAAGGATCAAGGTGAAGTCAAAATTAGAACCTCTGGATTAGTTTCATTGATATAATTTAGAGAGACTTGAAGTTTGTACTAATCTTGGGATTCGGATAATTTTGGTTGAAATTATATTTTTCCCAAATAGACTTAGGATCCACAAATCTATCCTCAAAATTTCAGATTTTTGGAGATTTGTGGAATTAGTTAGACATTTCTGAATTTCGACCTGGAAACTTAAAAATCAGACACCAGTCGACTGTTAATCTGGCAGTCGACTGGCACAGGAGAAATTCGGCACAGAACCATTCTGTATGGTTTGGCAGTCACCTGTAAAAATCATAGTCGACTGTATCGACTGGAAAAATATTCTGTGAGTTTTACCAGTCGACTGCCATTTTGGCAGTCGACTGGTACACGGGTTCTATAAAAGAAAAAGGCGCGGGGGGCAGCCCGAACCTAGGGCTTTCAGTGCACCCCCCCCCCCTGCGATATTTCTCCTCCCCGACCTCTCCTTGCTCCTAAGGCCTTCTCAAGCTCTAAAAACACCCTCCTAGCCTCCTCCATCTCAGATCCACACTTAGGGTTAGGGAAAATCTCTCTTTTGGAGTGAATCATCACCATCATTCCTCATGGAACGCTCTAAGAAGAGGTAACTATGTGTGAAGTGTATTTTTCGATTGGGTTCATGTTTTGAAACTAACCTATCTCATTTTGCATGTTTTTCCTTGTTGTTTTTCCTTTTTGGGTGGGTTTTGTGCATGCATGGGTAAAATATGTGTTAGGATGGCACATAAGAGGAAGGTGGGTGAGGGATCATCCCGCCGGGGACAAGTAGATCCTGAGGGACCTCGTTTTAGGTCCGAGGAGTGTCAAAAAGTGTTTGAGAATGCGGGCTTTCATATTAATGGATTGCCGCTATCTCAATCGATCCTACTTCCAGGACATTTCCTACATCACTGAAATCATTGCTTATTTCGGGTTGCAACAACTGGTTTACTGCCAACACTTCATCAATTTTGATGTATGCAAAGAATTCTACGCCAACCTCTCATCAACCAATGCCCAAAACATGATATATGAGTCAATGGTCCAAGGGATCACTATTCCGTTTACACCTGATGAGTTAAGGTCATTCTTAAGATCTAAAGTGTCAAATAGTCTGTTCACATGCTTCCCCACCATTGTTGACCCTCTAGATTTGCCAGGTGTTACCATAGATTAGATTCATCGGCACTATTTTGGTAGACCTCGATGTCTAGGGACCGCATTTTTGATGCAAAAGACATGAGTCCTATGAGTAATGTTTTGTACAAGGTGGTTCTAGGTTGCATTCTTCCAATCATTACAAAGGGGCGGTCGAGGATTCGTCTTCCTTATTTAGTGTTAATGTATGCCTTAGAGAGACGATTGGACATTGACATAGCTCGTCAGGTTTTCACATCTATTACCTACTTCTCCCATGAAGTCAACAAGAAACTATACATGTCATTCGGTCATGTTCTAACGAATTCCTTAAGTCTAGAGGGGTCAGAGTCGACAAGGGTCAAATGCATGAGTTATCCAAAGACTATGACTAAATAGGTTCTCGACAGCTTTCTTTGGCCGGGATCGAGAAGCATGACGGGGAGATTATCTGGCGTCGTCGACCTGCTCCTGTGCCAGCTGATGATAAGGAGGAGGAGGATCTTACAGGAGGAGTTACATGGGAGGAGTTTTCTCAACTTCGGTCTGAGGTAGAAGAACTGAGGGAGGACTTTCATACGTTCCAGCAGCGCCAGATGGACATGCAGATGCAGCAGCAGGAAATGTATGAGATGATGCAGCAGTGACATCTAGCATATCAGGGTCCTCCTCCTCCTCCAGGGCCGAGATGTAGTCAGCTTGACTTGGTGGTTCTAGTGTTGAGAGTGTTCTGTTTTGATGTTTTATTATATCTCTCAAACACTTTATTTCAGGGATTGTAAAACTCTAACTATTTTGGGGTCACGACCCATCTGACTTTCTTTATGTTACCATGTATGAACCATTTGTCTATCTTTCCATGAAAATTTATGTCATGACTTGATGTTACTTTATATTACTCTTATGTCTTGCTCTGAATAGTGTTTGAAAATTCACAATCCTTGTATCATGTTTTTACTTTATAATTTAATGATGGGTGAATGAAATAAGGGTGTTTTGATATAATGAGAATTAAGGAAGGTTGATAAGTACATGTTCCTAGGTTAAGAGTAAATTAGGGGGAGGTTTGTGTCATCTTGAGGATACACATGAAGAAGGGAAGAATGGAGGATCATTTCATGTGTGGAATAATGATGATAAGGGCTGGAAATCACATAAAAGTATGGATGGAATTGAAAGTTGATACATATATGCCAATTTTTGATGAAATTCAAGTTTGTACCAAAAGTCAAGCATGGTTGATGTTTTTCATGAACCAATATTTTTCTAGGGTAGGGAATACCTTAACAAGCGTGCTTGCAAAATTTTATATTTTTCGGATTTCGGAATTTTTTACGCGTTTCTGAATTTCGACTGAAAATTCTGAAAATTGCGTATTAGTCGACTGGTAGGTTCGCAGTCGACTGGGAGTGTGGACAGATTGTGACTTTGTGATTTCTGAAGGGTTTTTAGAAATCTGGTTGAAGTTCTATTTGGCACCAAGGGTAGGGTTGCTTGGAGCAATTTTTTGATGGTGTCAAAGGGGGAGAACTTGGGTGTTAAGTTAGGTTTGGGTTGAAAGTTAGGCTTGGATTGAAACTCTGGTTGATTGATTGATGATACTATGGAGTTAAGTTAGGAAAACTTAACTTGGAATTAGCAATAAGGATTGAAAATTGGGAGAAAGCATAAGTTAAGGGGGAGGTTGCCTCTTGTGTGTTATGTTTTGATTTTCAATTGCTATTGCTTTCGTTATTGCTTTTGCTATTATTATTGCCATATATTTGTTAGGATCGTTTCGGTACGCTAGAGGGGGGTGAATAGCGATTTTCCGAACCCCCTTGTTCCTGCGTTGTTAGTAGCACAGCGGAATATACAAAAACAAACAAAAACAATGCTAACAAACCAGGTTTAGTTGGTATCCACCCCGGCCGGGTGACTAATCCAACAATCCGTCGGTGAATCACTCCCCGGATAACCTCCGGCTATCACGTGTCGCTCCTTGTGGGTGGAGAAACCTCACCACAACACCAACCAAAGCTCTGGACACGAAGACTACTAACTTGCCCTTAACCAAAACAAGTTTCGTCAAGAAACTCAGTCACCACGACGTCCTCTTTAAATAGGACTCGGGGCTGATTTCTCGCTACCAGTCGACTGCCCCCAGGGCAGTCGACTGGTGCCAGCCAGATTCGACCATTGCACCTCAACGTTCGAATTCTCAGCTAGCTCACCAGCCACCTACCAGTCGACTGCTCCCAGGGCAGTCGACTGGTCCAGGCCTGAGACCATTCTGTGAGTTTTACCAGTCGACTGCCACAATGGCAGTCGACTGCCCTACTCACACACCTAGGGTTTCCCTTCCCGAGTACACATCTCTCAGCACTCGACCCTAGGACTTTCCCGAGTACAATCACACAGCACTCGTACCCTCACGACTCGACTGACTCCTCCCCCGCAGCCTCGACTGTTGCCTTCGCGCCCTCTTCATCTTCGGCTTCCGTCCCTCGGATGCACGCAAGCCTCCAGCTTGCCTCCATGCCATCCTTCACACATGCCTCGAAGTCCGCGCCCATCAGCTTATCGTCCCTGCTCACCAAGGTCCCTCGGATGCGCACGCAAGCCTCCAGCTTGCCTCCATGCCATCCTTCACCGTACCGAGGCCATCCTATCAAGTCTATATGTGTAACCTGTACAACCTGCACACTCAACATACACATATAAGAACACAAGGGAAAACCTAACTTAAACCCTTTGCCCAAACATCAAAACCCATGGTCACTCCGGACCATCTTAGGGCCGATTGCTCCAACAATATTTACCTAACTTAACATATTGTCACACATCAAAAAGAGGGAGATTGTTGAGGCAATCGGCCCTGAGATGATCTGGAGGATCATAGGGTTTCGATGTGTGTGG
Organism: Boesenbergia rotunda; assembly: GCA_024364735.1. NCBI lineage: Eukaryota > Viridiplantae > Streptophyta > Magnoliopsida > Zingiberales > Zingiberaceae > Boesenbergia > Boesenbergia rotunda. Next base: position 1,023,462 of record JAGFNQ010004569.1, on the reverse strand, counting down.
GCAATATGGTTAAGTTAAGGTTTATTGTGTTCTCATATGTGTACATGAGTGTGCAGGTGTACAGGTACACATGAACTTGGTTGATGTCTTAGGTGAAGGATGGCATGGAGGTAAGCTGGAGGTTTGCGTGCGCATTCGAGGGACCGTTGGATAGCAGGGACGATGAGCCGAGGGACGCGGACTTCGAGGCATACGTGAAGAGTGGCATAGAGGCAAACTAGAGGTTTGCGTGCTCATCCGAGGGACGAGGGCCGAAGATGAAGAAGGCGTGAAGGCAACAGTCGAGGCTGTTGGTGAAGAGTCAACCGGGTTGTGAGGGTCTAAGTATGAGTGTTTGTACTCAGGGGCTAAGCCGGAAGGATTTGAGTGCGGAGAGACCTGTACTCGGGAGTGAAACCCTAGGCTTAGGTTGGACCAGTCGACTGGCCAGGGGGCAGTCGACTGGTGTAGGCTGGAACAGGCTGGCAGATTCGAATGTTGTACTGTAATGGTCGAATCTGAGTGGGACCAGTCGACTGGCCATAGGGCAGTCGACTGGTAGCGGTTGTTTCAGACTCGAGCCCTATTTAAGGGAGCTCGTTTCCTACTATCTTTCTTGACGAAACTCGCTTGGGTAAAGTGAGTTAGTAGTCTTTTGTACCCAGATCTTGTGAAAGTGATTGTGGTGAGGTTTCTCCACCCACAAGGAGCGACGAGGGCTAGCCGGAGTTTATCCGGGGATTGATCCACCGACGAATTCTTGGATTAGTCACCCGTCCGGGGTGGATACCAAGTAAACCTAGTTTGTTAGCATTGTTTTCTACTATTAGTTTATTTTTATTTGTATTTCCGCTGCGCTAACAATCTTGTAGAGAAAACGACGATAAAGTACTATTCACCCCCCCTTCTAGCACGCTATTCGATCTATCATTTTCTTCTGAAACAAATTCGACGAGGTTGTTACCGGTCAGAATAGAAGGGACTCAAAAGATACCAAACGATGCTTGGAACCCAAGTCTTACCAGCACGAAGGTCGGCCGGCTCTCGACGTTGGCTGGCAAGGTCAGCGGCATCGGCAAGTTTGGGATTCGTGGGAAGAAAAATGGGGAAGGAGGGGTCAGCAGTGGCAGCCAACTCTGAACCCCCTCTGTTTTGTTGTGCTCCAATGGAGAGAAGAAATCGGAGATCGAGAAGAGGAAGAGTAGAAGAAGAAGAGGAGGAGGAGAGGTTAGGGCTCGGCGGCGGCGGAGACAGAAGCCGAAACCGAATCGCGAGAGGGGTCAGTTTTTCGGAGTAAAAGGAGAAAAAGAAAGGAAAAGGAGATTTTATAACTATTGGCCTTTTGCAATAAGACCCCTCTAATTTGATTAATTCCAACAAACCCCTAATTTTCATTTTTTTTAACTATTCTAATTAATATTCTCCCCACTAACAAAAATTTGATCCCCAAATTTCGTTAGCAAACCACAACAGGTACTAGTCAATCGCAACAGGTATCAACAACTCAGATATAATATCAATAACGAATGCAACTCAACCATACGCACCTCAGGTAAATAGATGAGGGTAGCGCGCTCTGATCGTATTCTCAAGTTCCCAAGTAGATTCCTCATCAGAGTGGTGCTGCCAACCAACTTTGATCAACCGGACTGTCTTGTTCCTCAATCGATGCTCCTTGCGATCCAGAATCCACATAAGTACCTCCTCTGGCTGGAGTGTAATCGACACCTTCGATAAAACATGTGTAGGATCTGGTATATATTTTCTCAGCATGGAAACATGAAACACATCATGAACTCCAGCGAGAGACGGTAGTAATGCCAGCTGATAAGCTACCGCTCCAATCCGCTCTAGAATCTGAAACGGTTCAATGTAATGCGGAGCTAGCTCACCTCACAAACCAAACCTCTTCACCCCTTTCGTGGGTGATACTCGTTAGAATTCATGATCGCTCACGGAGAACTCCAAGGGTCCGTGTCTTCGATCTGCATAACTCTTCTAGCGATCTTGAGACTCTGACTGACGGCGTCTGATAATACGGACAAACTTTACATCACGCTGAATACTCTGAGGTCCTAGCAACTGAGATTCCCCAACCTCTTCCCAGAGGGTGGGTGTCCTGCAAACCCTATCATACAACGCCTCAAATAGTGTCATCTGAATAGCCGAATGATAGTTATTATTGTAGGCAAACTCAACCAAGTGCAGGTGATCCTCCCAGTTGCCTCCAAAATCCATAACACAAGATCTCAATAAATCTTCTAGAGTCTGAATAGTATGCTCTAACTGTCCATTCGTCTGCGGATGAAAGACTGTACTGAATCGGAGCTCTGTTCCCATAGCCTGCTGCAAACTCAGCCAAAATCGCGAAGTGAAACGTGGGTCTCTGTTTGATATGATGCTCAGAGGGACACCGTGTAGTATGAGAATCTCATGGCAGTACAACTCTGCCAGCTTGTCCAGTGAATCTGTCCTCTGAATCCCAAAGAAATGAGCGGATTTGGTTAATCGATCAACGATCACCCAAATCACGTCGTGTCTTCTTCGAGACCTCGGTAACCCCACAATAAAATCCATAGTGATGTGCTCCCATTTCCACTCAGGAATAGGGATCTTCAGCAATAATCCAGCAGGTCTCTGATGCTTAGCCTTCACCTACTGCACACCAGACATCTAGCTACAAAATCCGCGATGTCTCTCTTCATACCGTTCACTAGTAGGAACGTCTTAAATCTCGGTACATACGGGTTCCACCAGGATGTATAGCAAACCGAGATCGATGAGCCTCCTGAAGCAACTCCTCCAAGACCGGATGTGACCTAGGTACGCACAATCTCCCTCGGAAATATAGAATACCCTCATTATCATGTGTAAAGTTAGACTGTTACTGTGAAGCTATCCGGTTGCCTAGGAACTGCAGATGCTGATTACTGGCCTGAGCCTCTCTGATCCTCATCCTGTTCAAAGACTGAGCAACCATAGTCACCAATAACCCTTTCTGAGAAGCTCTGTACTAAGTATATGATCATAACCCGGTGACAAGCCAGAACACTCCGGGATTTTCTGCTCAGTGTATCTGTAACCACATTAGCTTTCCCTGGATGGTAACTAATAGTACAGTCATAATCCTTCAAGAATTCCATCCATCTCCTCTGACGAAGATTCAACTCCTTCTGAGTGAATAGATACTTGAGTCTCTTGTGATCCATGAAAATCTCAAACGTGACGCCGTAGAGATGGTGTCTCCATATCTTCAGGGCAAAAATAATAGTTGCAAGCTCTAAGTCATGAACTGGATAGTTCTTCTCATGCTCCTTTAGCTGACGAGAAGCATAAGAGACTACCCGTCCATGTTGCATCAAGACTGCGCCCAAACCCGAATGTGATACGTCAGTGTAGAGTACGAAACCGTCTTCTCCCGAATGTAATACCAAAACAGGCGCAGATACCAATCGCCGCTTGAGCTCCTAAAAATTAGTCTCGCAAGCCTCTTTCCAAATAAATTTCACGTCTTTTCTGTTCAGACGTGTCAACGGTGAAGCAATGTTGGAAAACCCCTCAACAAATCGTCGATAATAACCAGCCAATTCGAGAAAACTGCGCACCTCCTAAACTGACTTCGGCTGCTCCCAACTGGTGACAGCCTCGATCTTTTGGAGATTTACGGAGATACCTATACTGGAAATAACGTGTTCGAGAAAACCCATAGAAGACAACCAGAAAATACATTTGCTGAACTTCGCATACAACTGCTCCCGTTGGAGCGTCTCTAGGACGATGCGAAGATGGCACGCATGTTCCTCCTCGGAACGGGAGTAAATCAAGATGTCGTCGATGAAAACAATAACAAACTGATCTAAATACTTCATAAACACCCGATTCATTAAATCTATGAATATTGCAGGAGCATTGGTAAGCCTAAATGGCATTACCAAAAACTCGTAATGTCCATACCGGGTGCAGAAAGCTATCTTTTGGATATCTAAATCTCTGATCCTCAGCTGGTGATATCCTGACCGCAAATCAATCTTAGAATACATTGATGTATCTTTTAACTGATCAAACAAATCATCGATATGAGGCAGGGGATATTTGTTCTTGATGGTCACTGCATTTAACTGCCTGTAATCGATGCATAATCTCATAGAACCATCCTTCTTCTTTACGAACAAAACTGGCGAACCCCATAGAGATACGCAAGGACGAATAAATCCCCTGCCAAGCAACTCTTGAAGTTGGACCTTTAGCTCGTCCAACTCCTTAGGCGTCATACAATAAGGAGCCTTTGATGCCTGAGCTGTCCCCGAAATCAACTCGATCATGAACTCGACTTGCCTTATGGGAGGCAAACCAAGAAGCTCCTCTGGAAATACATTTGAAAATTCTCGTACCACTGGAACATCCGAGAGTTGAGGGTTCCTGCTGTCATCAGTGCTGATCAGTGACAACAGAAAGCCTTGACAACCGTGCGACATAAGCATCTGGGCCTGAAGTGCAGAGATAATCGAAATCCCATTATCTCTGGTGACAATGAATTCCCACAAGGGTTGGTTCGGGGGTCAAAATGTGACCACCCTCACTTGGCAATCAATTGTGGCATGATAAGCCGCCAACGAGTCCATGCCCAGAATAATATAAAACTCTACCATCTCGAAAACTGACAGATCCACGGTGAGAGTATAATCGTCGGAATCCAATGGACACGCCTTGACTTCCTGCGTGATATCCAATACCTCACCGGATGGTAGAGACACTGATAGACGTTGTGATCTAAGGGTAGGCAACCAACTAATCTTTCCCATAAACAACCGTGATATGAAAGAACTAGAACTACCGGTATCAACAAGCAATTCAGCAGGAAATGCATAAACTAAAATCATACCACAGAAGACTGATCCATCGGGCCACTGTGCCTCCTCTCTAGTGACTGCATAAACTCGACCTGTCTCTGGAGCTGGAGATGGCAATGCCAAAATCTACTGCGGCTGAGATGATGAAGGTCCGGCAGTCTGCTGTGGCTGATATCAGAAGGCTCAACCGACTGCTGAGGCTGATAACCTGAAGCTCCAACCGACTATTGATGCTGATATACTACAGGCTGGTACGCTGGGTATGGCTGCCGATAATACGACCCCGTCCCAGAATACTGAGACGCCACTGATGAGGGGTACTCATGCCAAGGCATACAATAATCTGAACTGGTGGACGAACTGTCTGCTGCTGTCGGGATGACGTCTGAGTCTGACGGCCGCCTTTTTGTGGCCTCTGCTGTCTTGATCGACCTCCTTGGGGAGTAACTGCTACAGATTTATGTTGAGCCTTCAAGGGACAACTTTAACTCTCATAACCCTCAAGCTTACAATAATAACAGATGGGGCGCTCTAGGGGACAATCTAGTATGCTATGGTCCTAGATCCACACTAAAAACAATGAGCCCCACTAGTAGTAGACTTCCGGGTCTGTGAGAACCCTGTGACGATCCTGCTGAAAATCGTCTAGACTTCTGGGGTCGAGGATGAGGCCCAGAAATCTTCTGCATACTCTGACTCCTGCTACTGCGCTTCTCTCTAATAGTCTGTTGTTTCTGAGTTCCTACTGAATCCCGAATTGTCTACTTTCCTTTCTTCTTATCACCATGCAACTGATGTTGGATCATCTCTAGGTGTAGAGCCCGGTCCAAAGCCTCTCGATAAGAAGTCGGAGCCCATCCAGACATACGTAGCTGAATATATCCAGTGAGACCCTTCGTAAACTATGTCGTTCGCTCATCCATTGTAGCCACCAACTGAGGACAAAACTCCGCCAGACGATTGAATTCTGCCTCATACTCCAAAACTGAGTAATCCCCTGGTGAAGACCAAGAAACTCCTGCCGTCGAGCCGTACGAAACATAGCAGGATAATTATTTGCCCTCAAAAGCTTCGCGAAAAGAAACCCAAGTAATTGGTCGTCCACCAATAATAATCTTCTGCATGTTCCATCAAGTGACGGCCTGATCTCGAAGGTGATAAGTAGCCAACTCCACCTTCTCTATGTCTGTGAGAGTCATATAGCTGAAGGTGCCCTCCAATGTCTCCAACTAGGCACGAGCAGCATACGGATCTGGTTCCCTATGGAATAGTGTGAAACGACCCTTCACAGATGCTGCCAATAATGGAATCCGGGCCCTATCCAGAATCCAACCCGCCTAGGCAGGGGGTACCACTGATGGCACTCCAGGAACTCTCACTGGTGGCACTGATGGACTTGCCTCTGATGGTACTACTAGAACTGCTATCGAATAAGGAGGAGGTACTCTCAGTGGTGGAGGTCTCAGCTCACCCAAAAGGTCCTTGTGAGCTGATCCCCGACCAGTCGGCTCTACCTTGGTGGGCCTCTCAACCTCCTGACTCGAGTCTCTCTCGACCTCCTCTGGCCTCCCCCGTGATCGTCATCCACGACCATATGCACAGGGCGGAGACAACTCAATACAACGAGGCATACGTGTTAACAAAACCAACACGCATTTCTTAGATATAATTTGATCAAAATTTAAAACCAACTTACTTATTATTTGCCGGGAGAGATCTTGTCGCTGCTAAGTCCCAAAACACAATCATGTCAAGTAAATGACTCCGCAAAAATATAAACAAATCCGTAAATACAAATAGACCTCATAAAACAACTCTGTAAACCCACAGACACAAAAATATTGCAAAACCTGGCTCTGATACCAAAATTTTTATGCCCCAGAGGATAATGCTTGCTCGAAAATCAGACAACATCTCCCCTGTATGGCAGACAAGTTGGGACAAATATATATCACGCACATCACATAAGATGGCTTAGCCATCATAAATGTAATATATATACACAACCACGCAGTTTATATCAATAAGAATGATAAACATAAAATAAACTTAAACATCGCAGACTGTTAATGTCAACATAAGTCTAAATCAAGCATAACAGACCAATATGAGATAAACAGAAATCTTCTTAGACGATACCAGATCAACAAATCAAATACCAGTATAGGAGATAAAAGCGGAAAGAAAATAGATACTAAACCAAACTCTAAAAGCGAGTCGACACAATGGGACTGGCAACTGGATCTTCTCTTGGCTCCAAGTAGCGCATCTACCTGCTACCTAAAATAAAAGTAGATGGTGGCGGTGGTGAGTTCAGGCGGACTCTACGAATATATGAGTAGACAAATGCATGACATCAAAAATATATGAAGCAACATATACAACAGTGTACAATCTCTAGGAAATAAAGGAACATCTAAGCATGTATAAAACAACGTGACAACATATATCCAACATACATGCATGTCAACCAAATGCAACAATCATAGCTAATAAAAATGCAACAAACACAAGAAAATACATAAATACAATAGGTGTATATGATGCAATGACATGTGTCACCCCTGACACCAGTCAAGCTACCATCACATCACATCTGTGTGGCTGAGTGTGTAGGGTTGTGACAACTGTACGCACTCCAACGAATACCACTAGCATATGTAGTTGAGTGGATAGGATGTTGGGGAGTCAACTACTCCAAACCCCCAAGATAAAGGGGGGAGCCACCAACAGCTCTGATATCCCTCAAAAACAATGATGAGAATGTCAAATGCTTGCCTACAACTCTAACATCCACTGTACATGAGTAGTCGAGTGTGGCGTAACAGGATGGTTGCTCGCACTCTAGCAACTACCACAACAAGTGATTGAGTAGCAAAGCAACTAAATGACTGACGACGGCTTAACCACATGGTAGCCAATAGTCGTCAGTATGCAACGGTGCAGATATGGTGCATGATACTAATATACACAAACAACCAAATAATAACGATGCAACCACAAAAGCAACAAATACCAGAAACCAACGAATATGCAACTAAACTACTAGGTAGGGTATCTCTAATGCCAACCATCCGAATGGTGTTTAATGAACATCTAAATACTCGCGTACGAGCGGTACTTTACAAAATAGAAAATCAACAAGAGATTGTACTGATACAAAATTTTTTATTAAACTCGAAGACCAAACAAGAAAGGTATCAACGGCAATATTAAAATAACCAACAACAAAGAACAAGGTCAAGCAATTCTACTCAGACATAAACAATCATGTATTTAAGTTAAAGGAACTACAAGAATACAAAGGAGAAGTACCCGCCTTAAACTGTAGTCCCTATACGCGAAGAGAATCTCTCATGATCAACCGTGTGAGTCCAAAATCAAGGTCCTGTGTCAAGGACTAAATTTAGCTATTTATACAATTAAATAAATTAACTAAATAAAATACTAAACATGATTAAGATATATCCTAATCACAATATATATATATTTAAATAAATCATCAATAATAGGAAGTTCCTTTCTAACATAATTATCATCATCAGGTTATTGAGTTAACTCCCAAATTAACCTAAGGAACTACCACCCATTCAAACTTATCAAAATGAGATCTATCATCCAAATACTCAGTCCAATATCAAACTACGGGAGTTCCACTACACCTTGAATCCAATAAGGAGAAGAACAACTACAAACTTACTTCTTACAAATCTAACCAAAACCCATCAGCAACCACATCCAAAATCACAATTCCATTTCAACCTCTTTAGCGTATGGCAGTGGAACCAAATCAGAGAACTATACCAACATTTAACCCTACTGTTTAGAATCAAACTACCATAATCCATCCAAAAACAACACTAAAATTAATATAATTTATACTTAATGAGAATCCACACCCACCAAGTCAGAAGTTGCAGCCCACAGCAAGGGGAAAAAACTCAAGAGCAAGCTCTAATCCGATTATACATCAAAACTCAACCCTTACCTCAAATGATTGTTGGCGTAGCAATCCCTTGTCCAACCCTAGCTCAACTACTGAAGACGGCAAGACCTCCTTTCCAAAACACTCCTTCACAAATCCTAGACCTGCTCCAATGGATCAAGTGTCCTATCGCCACAAGGAAGATCTTTTCTTCTGAAACAAATTCGACGAGGTTGTTACCGGTCAGAATAGAAGGGACTCAGAAGTTACCAAACGATGCTTGGAACCCAAGTCTTACCAGCACGAAGGTCGGCGTTGGCTGTCAGGGTCGGCGGTGTCGATAAGTTTGGGATTCGCATGAAGAAGAAATGGGGAAGGAGGTGTCGGCAGTGGCAACCAACTCTGAACCCCCTCTGCTTTGTTGTGCTCCAATGGAGAGAAGAAATCGGAGATCGAGAAGAGGAAGAGTAGAAGAAGAAGAGGAAGAGGAGAGGTTAGGGCTCGGCGGCGACGGAGACGAGAAGCCGAAACCAAATCGCGAGAGGGGTGAGTTTTTCGGAGGAAAAGGAGAAAAAGAAAGGAAAAAGAGATTTTATAACTTTTGACCTTGTGCAAAAAAAAAGACTTCTCTAATTTGGTTAATTCGAACAAGACTCCTAACTTTCATTTTTTTAACCATTTTAACGCCTTTTATTTTCGATATTTAACATTTTAACTACACGACGATTTCTATACACAAAGTATATATGATCATATTATATTCTAAAGTAATTTTTTGTCTTTTCCCCTCAAAACGTCAAGAATAACAAGGTGTCAAAAATGGGTTCGACCTAACTTGAATTAGGGTTGAATTGGATTCGAATTGATCTGAATTTAGGATGGAGAAGTGGACTTAGAAAGTAATTTTGTGAGGCGACTTTTTGATTTTAAATCGATGTGATGGATTGATTGTAATATTTATTTTGTAAAAAATTTATATTTTTTAAATAATTATTTCTTTTACGTACTAATTAATAATTTATATAATTAAATTTTTAAATTTAAATATTTAAATCCATGAAATACGATTATCATATTTAGCTAGACAAGATGAGGTTTGTTATTTTGTATTTAAATTAAAATATTATTATATATTTTAAATTTTTATTTAATTATTTTATTAAAGAATTAATAAAAAAATAATATCATATAGTATAAAAATCAGATCAAATGGTCAAGGTATTCGTGTTAGTCATATTTAAGTTTAAAGTTTTTAGAGCTATTCGAGTTTGGGATGAAATTTATTTTATAACACCCTTATTTCAATCCGACGCGAATCAATCGAATTGACACTGATAGAAATTGTATTTTCACCTAACCATATTAATTCTAGGAATGAAATAAAAATTTGAAAGAGAAAATACAAGATATAAGAATATGGATCTAGTTATAGATTTAAGATATGACATAATAACATAAGTCATAAATAAAATACGATAAGAAATCTGATTAAAGAGTCATGTCTTTATCTTTAGCGTTGTCGATTTAAATATCTATGGAAGAAGATGGAGCGGAAAGAAGAAAGAGGATCTTCCAAGGAGCTTAGAGTTGATGGCGCCCAAAAATTCTAAGTCAATAGGGAACCCAAAGCTCTGTCAAGATCATACATTAAACCCTTGAGGACTTCCTCTTTATACATGAATCTAATATGTTGTCAGCCTATAGATAATAACAGATTTGGTTAAAGGGTTTTACATATTGAACCCACATTCAATAATTCGAAAATAATAATCATAATTAAGTTAGATCGCTATAAGAGATTCATATTATATTATATTTACATCTGTAACTTAGAAAAGCCCACCAAATAAGGATAATAATATCCAACGGACACCCCCAAAGAATACTTGTATAAATAGGACTTTAGAATGACCTTCATGTTTGTGTCAAAATAACTCACTCGTCATTATTCTAATAATGAAATGTTTATCGATATCACCCACTTGTTGAACAATATAATGCATCAAGAAATTAACACGCAAAAATTCCTCGCACATCTTCTTCAAGTTTTTCCTGAAAAGTCTTCTGTACGTGAATATAAACTGACTAATTCATAATATAATATGCCTTACAATAACCAACAACTATATATATGGCAGAGTGGAGTCAGACCTAATTAATTACACGCTCGATGAGCTGAGTGGTTTCAGCGAGTCTGATCATCTCACAGCTGCTGCAGCGTAAGCATTTCAACAAGACTTTGGGTTGCCAACCAACGTGAAACAGTCCTGCATTTGTCTGCTCACTGTCTTTTGGTGGCTCATGAGTGTACCCAGACCAATAAAAACCATTTCAGAAACATACAAATAATTTCACTGTTTAATATGTACTAATTAATAATTTTATTGTCTGATATGAATGTTTGATAAATTCTCAGCTATTAATTTAAGGGAACCCTCCAGTAGTGATCGGAATTATAAACCTGGCTGAAGGCAATGGTAGAAAGCTTCACCTCCTCCTTTGATCCTTGCTAATTTCCTAACTTCCACAGAAAGAGTAGAGATGGCCTTCTATTTTATTTTCTCACCTTATTTCTTCCACGCAATGCAATGATTGTTGATTTTTGCATACATATATTTATCCATATGATATATATTAATAAATTTTCAAAAGAGAGCTTCCTTTCGTTCCACTCATAGATGACTATGAGATTGGATTAGCTGCCGACTCATTCATCCACATGCCGAACAGTATAGGAATTTGTTTGGTTGATGAGTGAATGATGCGGGAGACCAGTCGGATCTCATATGTTGTCTTTGCTTGGACTGAAGGGAGCTCCCTTCTGCATTTCATCCCCATGAACAATATTGGCACTCTGCAAAATTTATTAATTAAATGGCACTCTCTATGTGGCAAAAGGTGACCCCGGACGTCCCACATGATTGATATCACAGTCATTTATAGAAAGGTAAATCATGAAGGACTTTGCCCTTGACACAGTGGCCCCTTAAATTGCACTCTCTAGCTCTAAGCATTGTGTAAGTGGTTTTCATGATCTCAAGTGCCCTACTGTTACATGGTGCATGTTCTCTACGGTCGTTTATTTTCTTTTTCTTCTTCTTCAACTAGATATCCTTTTTTTAAAAGAAAAAAGAAAAACTGAATTTCATAATGGTCGGATTATATTGTTGATGCAGTATAATTTAAATCAAGCAAAAGGATTTACATTAACAATAATGCCTTCTAGCTTCATGTAATTTCAAATTTGTATGTCTCAGTGCTGCCTTTTGACTAAATTGTTGCTGAAAATATAAAGCCCATTATCGTAACTTAGTTTTACAGAGTTTGCCGGGTGAAAAAACAATGCACTTGAAATTTTTCATCAAATTTTTATTAATGTATTTCAACTTGCATTCTTTTTTTTTTGTTACGTTTTTAATTGCGTAACCTTTGTTTTCTGTTAATTAATTTGTCATAATTTACTCGATCGGAATTTTTTTCCAGTGTTAATGGTTCTTGTTTTTTTTATTCCATCAACATTTTAGGACAGTTGGTGCACTAATTCTTACTACCTACCAATCATGCAGATGCTAATTAGAGATTAGTTAGCTATGGGTTGACAGGGACGCTTTAAAATCGTCTTTTGTCACCTGTTAGCTAGTTAGTAGCGTATAATATATAGGACAAATAATAATAGAAAGTGTCATATCTTTCATCAGGATCTTGTTATCTGTGCTTTCGTCTAGATAATTAATTAGAAAACTAATTATCATGATGATCAGGTACGTCTTTAATCTTTGAACTCTACTTTTTCTCAAGGAAAAGTGTGGTTCCAGATAAGTGTCATGCTCTCTAAGATCAGTTGTGTGCTGTGCTCACTCGAGGAGGAGAGTTGTCTGCTTTCTTTTTCTTTTTTGTTTTTCAGTTCCCTTTTGCAGCGTTCACAGAACTAGTTAGTATATATTGTCTTGTTCATAACTGACACTTTCAGAATTCCCGTTGAAAATTCATGCAGGCAAAGTCTGAGATCAGATCAGGCAGTACCGGCGGATCCCCTTACGGAGCACACATTCATTATTGTACCCTAAATCAATACTCGGTATAAATATCGTAACTGTCGTGACTCACAGTTTTTGTAGTTATTTTTAGTCATGTAAATTACACCTTTTTTTTAAAAAAAAAATTGATCTGATCATCTATAAATTCACATTTAATACATAAACTTGGATTATTTTTCAATTTCAATCTTTTTTTATCTAGAATTCGAATTGATTACCAATAATTATCTAACTAGCAGCGGCGACGGCGATACTAATACAGAAAATAAATTTAGGTATTTTTGTTTTTATTGGCAAATTGTCTATTGGATAAATTTTTTTAAGTTTGTCTAAGTATTAAAATAAATGAGGAATACAAAATCACATCATCGTAAAAATAATCTTTTTGGATATAATTTTTTTGGATCATTAGTTTGGAAAAAAAATGTGATGGGTGTAATATTTCTTTTAGAATTTTATTTGATTGATTTGGTTTTGAAGGTAATGTGATTTTGATTTTATGTTCCTTATTTAATTTAATGTCCAGGTAAACTTAAAAATTTACAACATAGGTGATTTATCCATCGGTAAAAATGCTAAGCAATTATCGCACTGCCAGCTAGGCAATGTCGTCATTTTCCATGTGAGCAATATCGTCACCGTCAGCTAGATAATTATCGATGATCAATTTAAATTATAAAAAAAAATTGAAATTAGAAAATTATGTAAATTAATATATTAAGCATGATCAAAATTTAAAAAATACAATTTACAAGACTGAAAATGTAATTGTTTTTTCGTGTTGTATGTGTTGATCTTAGACATCTAGGACATGAATTTTCTTTTCAAAATGGGATCTCAGTGACTTGAGAAAAGAAAACAGTCCAAAGATAGTCTCGTTGACTACTTTGCAATCGTTCATTGTTCCGTTTGTGTCAAGATTGTAGTTTAAATTGTACGATTATATGATTTGGAAGTATCCAATTGATTCGGAATCATTTGGAATCACCTTTTGCGCTGGAATCAGGACCTGCTGCCGCCCGATTTCTTAGAAAGGCCAGCTCATCAGAAACGCACGGAAGAGAAGCGCTGAGGCAACTTTCGAGTAATTGTTGACGGATTGCCCAAGTCACCCGGAAAAGAATAACATAAGTCAGGAGGACGGCCGAAAGGATCTCCAGTACAACCTCTCTGATGCTTAAGTCAGATGTTAGCGAAAAGGATATAGGCTCGTCGAAAATCAAGATTTTTTCACATATCTTTTTCTCTGTAAGAAGTATCTATTTATAGGGGAATTGAATGGGAGGATCACGTATTCCACTAATCCAGGATTTCCGCCCTATCTATTACTCTCCTTCATGGCACTTTGAATGACGAGTAAAGGGGTAGTTTTCATGGAGCCATGTTCGCCGTTCTAGCCACCTTCCTAGTGACGGTTACTCCTTCATCAAAGATGGTAGTCGGGTAGACCCGAGGAGGTCCAGTCGGGAGATCTAGTCTGGAGTTATCATCAGCCCAAGGAAAAATGAGGGTCTTCGGCTTGGGGCCCGACTCCTCGGTGATCAAGCTGGGGCTCAGGCTGTTAGGACCGGTAGGAGAGCTAGAGAAGGGGTGATTAGCTCCGATCTTTGCTCGTTGAGAATTTGTTGCAGCGGAAGACTTGAGCAACCCTAACACCTTGATTTTACTTGGTATTCACCTCCTTGAGGTGACTAATCCAAGGATCCGCTCTCCTCACTCTCTTATACACTATGAAAGATCTCCTTCTTGAGGTGGAGAAACCTCTTACAATCTTACAAGAAGATACAACAAGAAACTCAAGCAAATACAATAGAAATCTTACAAGATTTACACAACTTAGTTCTCTTTGCTTTTTTTGCTTTCTTCAAGCTTGGAATCGCCTCTTGATCCTTGAAAATGCAACATCACTAAGTGTAGGATCGTTGTCGGTAGATAGAGGGGGGGTGAATATCGACTCGTAAAATTTGTCGAAATTTCATCGCTTACTCGTCTTTCTATCAGGGTTAGTACGCAGCAGAAATAATAATAAAGAAAGACAAAATAAATACGCAGAGATACGTGGGTTTTACTTGGTTCCCAACCCCCCAGAGTCAGTACGTTCAAGGCCTAAGCACTTAATCATTAGTCCACTAAAAGTCTCCTTTCCGGACTTTTCGGAGGCGGAGAAACTCATCTTACAGTTATGTTTACAAGCAAGGAATAAAAGAAATTAATACATAAATAAAAGCAAACCAAAACAACTCGGCCATCTCTGGAAGTCCGAAGCGCCGCATGCTTCTTCCTGGAGCCTCCTTGGTCGCAAAGCTTCGACTTGAGCGCTTTTTCTTTGCAGAGAATGCTTAGATTGATACAGAAGTTGATGTTCTGCAATGAGGGGTCGAACCCCTTTATATAGCACCTTCTCGAGCACCTGTGATGTCTTGGGCACCTACCACGTGTCGGTCAAAGCTTTATCCAGCACCGAATTCGTGGAAGGGATAAAACACCCCTTCCCAGGCACCTGGGAAGCTTGCCAGGCGCCTGGGAGAGGGCTGCCCAAACTAGGGCGCCCACATGCCTGGGGAGCCTGATTCAAGTCAGGCGCCCAGGATGTCCTTCCCAGGTGTGTTTTCTCTTGTGTTTGCTTTCCAATCTTGCCTCCAACTCCAGGTACCTGCAAGACAACAAACACAAGACAAATATGCAAATAATCTTAGCCTTAAATATTGGTTCTGACTTTGGATTTCACCCGAAACCCTAGGTTGAACCGATGCCTAATGTTCCCTTTCCCGGGGAACATGTCCTTACCTACTCCACACTGGAGAAGTTGTGTTTGCCAACCGGAACCTCCGGTTGGACTTTCTCTCAGCCTCCGAGAACCTGAATCTCGAGACGTCCAACCTCGACCCGTCTCTACTTCTGTTCACGATCCTCGCTCGACTAAAGCTTTTGCCACCGGGACCTCCGGCTGGACTTTTGCTCGGCCTCCGAGAACTCAGATCTCGAGACGTCCGTTCCTCGACCCGTCTCTACTTCTGTCCGCCATCCTCGCTCGGCAAAGACTCCGTTGCCCGATCCCCGACCAGGACTTAGTGTTCAGTCCCCCGGACCAAGACTTCGTGTCCAGCTTCACTCACCAGGACTTAATCCAACCTAACTTCACTTACTAGGACCCAGCTTCACTCATCAGGATTTACTTCACCTAGCTTCATTCACTAGGATTTCCTTCACCTAGCTTCCCTTGCTAGGACTCGGCTTCACTCACCAGGGTTTCTTTCTATTAAATACTGAATTTTTAGGGTTGAAAAGGTAAGTTTTCAAAAATAAAGGGCCTAGTTGGAAATTTTCAAACTTGGAGGGCCTTTTTGCAAAAAGTCAAAAACTATATTAAAACCCTAAAAGCCCTCCCCGGAATCAGTTTTATTCCTCTCCTCTTTGGCCCGTTTCTATTTCCCCGATTCCCCTCTCTGCCTCGATGCCGCAGCCCTAGCCGCCGTGCCTTAGCCGTTCCTTCTCGCCCGTCGCCGCCACCGTCGCCTTTCCCCGACGCTATCCCTCTCCCCTTCACCCTCTTCTCCTTCTTCTCCGGTGCGGACAAGCAGAGCGCCGCCGCCTCACGCGGTGACGCGGGTCGCCAATCATCCACCGTAGGAAAACCCCCAGCCTACCTCTGTTCCTCACCGTCCGGTTGCTTGCGTCGGCCATCCATCAGGTAAAAGAATTATAATTAGGTCTTTGATTAGGGATTGCCTTGTGCTAAGTTTGTGCCTCTAATTTCTGTCAAGAAGTTTGGTGGAGGTGCTGCGAGATTGCAGCCGTTGGTTCTCCTCTCTACCGAGCTCCTTAGCTGGCAAGCCTCTAGGGTTTCTGTGAGCATCCCATAGGTGCGTGTGGATGTCAAATCTGAGTTAGAGGCGACCACGCCGGCACTGATCAGCGAGTAATTTCGACCAGTGCATCACAGAAGGTAAGTTGTTGTGATCAGATGTTTTGGTAGAATTGGAATCTGAGTTAGATTTATTGTTGTTCAGTGATCGTGTTTCAGATAGTTCTGTGCTCTTGAGAGTTGTTTGGAGTATTAGGAATATGGGTTCTTGGTATTGGCACTTGGTTTTGGCACACTGCCGTAAGTCTTATTTTTAAGTTGGATTTGATTTTAGGATGAGTTGTTGAAGCTATGTTCTTGAATCAGAATGCTCTATTAGGTTGCTTTTTGATTTGATTGTGTGCCCTTGGTAGTTTAGATTTTGGATTTAGATTGTAGTCGGAGTAGAGTTCCTTTGATTAAAATGTAATGTTTAACCTAATCTTGATAAATTAGGTTAAGGAGTTTATCGTCGTTTAAGGTTTAATTAAACGGATGTAGTAACGAGAATTTATTCTAAATTGTTATTTAGCAGTTTAGCTAATTATATAATTCTATTAATAGCTAAACTTACACATTGATACAGGACCTTGATTCAGACTCGTTCAGTTGACCGTGGAAGGTCTTCCCGTTTACGTTCTACATAAAAGGCGGGTACTTCTCCTTTATACTCGAGTAGTTTCTTTTACCTTAAAGCATGACTATTTTATGTCTAGTAGGTTGCTTGACTTTATTCTTTGTTGTTTATTATTTTAACATCGCCGTTGATACTTATTCTTCGTTGATCTTCGAGTATTCCAAATTCGTATCTGTACAGTTCTCTATTGATTTTCTATTCTATAAAGTGTCGCTTGTACGCGAGTACTTAGAACTCCATTAAACACAGATAGGTTTATTTGGCATTAGAAATATCCTACCTAGTAGTGTAGGTGCATAATCGTTGGTTTTTGATTTCTGGTTGGTTGTATCGTTTACTTGTTGGATTTTGGTTGCATCGTTGTTTCTCCGGTTGTTCGTGCATCTTGTAGCATGCATCATATCTGCACGTTGCATACTAACGACTGTTGGGCTTCCATATGGTTAAGTCGTCGTTAGTCATTTTGTTGCTCGATTCACTCAACCACTTGTTGTCGTGGTAGTTGTTAGAGTGCGAGCAACTGTCCTGTTATGCCACACATGTTGTAGCTGTAGGCAAACAGTGACACCCTCACCGTTATTTTCGAGGGATATTAGAGCTTTGTGGCTCCCCCTATGTATCGGGGTTTTTGGAGTAGTTGGCTCCCAACATCCTGTCCACTCAACCACACCTTTTTGTGGTATTTGTTGGAGTGCGTACAGTTGTCACAACCCTACTCACTCGGTCACACAGATGAGATGTGTTGGCGGCTTGACTGGCGTCAGGGGTGACACATGTCATTGCATCATATGCATACGTATTTCGTTTATGCATTTTCTTGTGATTGTTGCATTTATATGAGCTATGGTTGTTGCACTTGATTGACATGCATGTATATCTTGGTTTTATTGTTGTTGCGTTGTTTTATACCTGCTTAGTTGTTATTCGATTTTATAACATGTTGTTCTATATATGTTATGCATGTTTATGTGTTCCTATATTCCTTATGGACTGTACCCGGTTGGTTCTCTACTTATTTTACCTTTTGTTATGTCATGCTTATTGTCTACTCATATACCCGCAGAGTCCGCCCGGACTCACCACCCCTGCTTTCTCTTTTTGTTTCAGATAGCAGGTAGTTGCGTTTCTTGGAGCCAGGAGAGGATTCAGTCGCCAGTCCCTCAGTCCCACCGTGTCAGTTTGGTTTGGTTTGATTTAGTGTCTGATTTATTTCCGCAGTTATTTTTATTTGTCAAGTATCGGTTTGGTTTTGTCGTTATTACTGGTATGTAGACTTTCTGTATGTTAATGATGGCTGAGCCATCCATTTATTTTGTTTCGATATAAACTGCGTGGATGTGTCTTTTATTTATTATTGTGATGCCAGCCGCTTGTGGTTGAGCTATATTGGTGGAGTGTATGTATATTTGCCTCATCTTGTCCGCCGTACAGGGGAGATGCTGCCCAATTTTCGAGTAAGCATGTGCCTCTGAGGTCGTGACACTTTTACCAAAATCACTTCTTTGTTAGTCATCACGATCCTGACTAGACTTCCTCTAATATAATTTCACACCTCAAATCCGGTGTGGTTTAATCCTTAGGCAAACTGACCAACCCTGGGTATTGGTTCACTCTGCCAAACATCATATCATATTTGGCTAACCCTTTGTCAAATTGATCAAACCTGGGTTAACCCTATCAAACATAAGGTCCTGTTTGGTTTAACCCTTGATCACTTTGACTAACCCTTTCCTTGTCTAACATATATTGTTACTAACTTAAATTTATTATCAAATATCGAAAGCCTAGAGGATGACTGTTCATTGCATTTTGCACCAATAATCTCCCCTTTTTGATGTTTGACAATATCTTAAGCTAGATTAGGTCTACTGGTTCTAGGTTTAACACTTTGGGAGAAATCGAAAAAAATTTAACTTAAGCCCTCTCTCCCCCTTTGTCACACATCAACAATTGGAAAATAAAATAACTTAAGTCTTTCTTCCCCTATTTAAGATAGTCTCTCTCCTCCTTTTGAAAATACTTAAGATATATATATTTTGAAAAATATTTTTCAAAATTCTCCTTTTTTAAAAAAAAATAAGTACTTGTTCTATAAAGTATTAAAAACAAACACTAAGTACTTAAATTGCACCAACAATATATGACAAAAAAATGAACTTCCCTAAATCTAACACAATCCTAGAATCTAGTTGACCACAAGAAAATTCATATGTGTCTTAGAGATTTTCCATAAATGAACAACTTTAATGAAATTCAGTTTTTAAAAAAATATAATATTTTTCTTGATTTGATTTTTTTTCCAGTCTGACACAATCCTAGGAAAACTTGTTAACTATAAGAAAATTTTCCTAAGTGTCTGGAAATTTTCCAAACTCAAGTAGAGATTATTTTCAAAGATATTCTAAAAACAAAAAGATTTTCGAAATAAGTTTTGGAAAATGATAGTATGATATTTTCAAAAGTATTCAAAAAAGATAGTAAATTTTGTTTTGAAAATATAATTTTGAAATTTCTGATAGATCTTTTAATTTGACCTCCCCTGAACTTGACACAGTTTTAGGAAGCTTGTTGACTACAAGTGATCTTTCTCTGAGTCTTAGGGTTTGATTCAAATGAAAAGAATAAAAAAACATTTTGAAATAATCAGGAATGATAGAAATAAATTACTTTCATTTGATTAGGACTCCCCCTAAACCTGACACAATCTTAGGAATTCTTTTAGATCATAAAGAAAATTTCCTATGTGTCTTTAGAGTTTATCCAAATCAAAAGAGCGATTAAAATAATTTTTGAAGAATACGTTTGAAAAGTATGATAATTTTCAAAGAAATTTTTGAAAAATATTTTGTATGATATAATAAGTTTTTGAAAAATACTTTTCGAAACACATTTTGAAATGATAATAATTTTTTAAAGCACAGACCATTTTGAAAGATATGAATTTCGAAAAGAATTATTTTTGAAAAATAGTTTTCTAAAAATATGAATCCGCAAAAATCTAGGTATGAGTTTTCTAAAAATAGGTCGAGCTTTGACTATTTTTTTTTACTCCCTCTATCTTTTTGTTGTGTGACAAAGAGGAAGAATTGGAATTGGATAAATTAGATGAGTTCTATGATCATATTCTTTTAATGCTTTCTGATCATTATATATATTAAAGACCCAACTTAAACAAATTTGTCAAATATCAAAAAGAGAGAGATTATTGGTGCAATCATGCTCTAAACATTATTTACGTTTGATGTTTGGCTAAATGAGTTTAAGTTAAGCAATGTTGATGATCTAACATGAAACTTGAGTAAGCAGGTATAAAGGAAAATCCAGGTATGAAGACTTAGCAAAGGAAGTCCAAGAAGATTGTCTTGGCGGATGAAGTCCCCGGGGTGCAGCCTCTTGGTAAAAGAATACTTAGCATGACAAAGCCGAGGGAAGCACTTCAAGGCAAGCGCAAGGATAAGGAGTTGAGGGCTCGGAAGCATCCTAAAGCAGCGAGGCTGATGGAAGGTGTTTGAAGGTTTATGTCTACGCTAAGGGAAAGCAGAACCTCACATTCATGATGTATCATCGATTGATGAGAGGATCAGTCGACTAATACACCAAACAGAGAGATGAGTCACTGTTAAGAGGAATCAGTCGACTACTACCTAACTTCAGACCAATCAGAAAGATCAGTCGACTGGATCAGGTCTCAGTCGACTGATATATTACCATTGTAGGCTGACGGTAGAAAATCAAACACAATCTACAGTGACCATTTAAGCTTATCAGTCGATTGATCATTATACCAGTCGACTGATGTCGAGGGTAATACAAAAGCAGATTTTAGAGCTTGAAGAAGACACAACTTGATCTTCTCATTTTTCTTACACGTTCTGAAGTCTCTAAGCTTTCAAGTTCTCAATTTCTTCCTCCAAAAATCATTCTAATCTTGTAAGAGGAAGAGATCATCTTGTAAGGATTTCTCCACCTTCAAGCTTGATTTGAAAAGGAGAATAGCATAGTGGAGATTGATTGTGTGGGTGTGCATCCTTGGATTAGTCATCTCAAGGTGGTGGAGATCAAGTAAATCAAGGGAGTTAGCATTGTTTTAGTTGTTTTTGATTTTGTCTATACTCTTCTTGTGCTTCCGCTAACCATTTATAGACAAAATTGAAGAGAAACTATTCACCCCCCTCCCCTCTAGCTAGACGCAAGGTTCCTAACAAAAAGAACGCAAGAGATACGACATGAGCTCGACCCAAGGAGCAGGTGAGGTTGATACCACAGCCTGAGGATTTCGACCATGACTATCTCCGAGTCGAGGGAGTTTGTGCCCTGAGAAGGATGCAGGCAATACGACATGAGCTCGACCCAAGGAGCGGGTGAGAGTGATGCGACAGCTTGAAGATCTCGATCTCAATTATGTCCAAGTCGGGGGAGTTTGGGTCCTGAAAAGGACCAAAAAAGGACGCAGGCGATAC
This sequence comes from Boesenbergia rotunda, assembly GCA_024364735.1. Taxonomy (NCBI): domain Eukaryota; kingdom Viridiplantae; phylum Streptophyta; class Magnoliopsida; order Zingiberales; family Zingiberaceae; genus Boesenbergia; species Boesenbergia rotunda. Next base: position 1,001,730 of record JAGFNQ010004569.1, on the reverse strand, counting down.
GGCATGAGCTTGACTCGGGAAGCGGGTGAGGATGATGTCACAACCCAAGGATCTCGACCCCGCCTATGTCCAAGTCGAGGAATTTAGATCCTGAAATGGATGCAGGCAATACGGTATAAGCTCGACCTATGAATATGGCATGAGCTTGACCCGGGAAGCGGGTGAGGTTGATGTCGCATTCCAAGTGACCTAGAATCTAAAAAAGGATGTCCTTTGTTCTTTACGTAAGAAAGTAGTACACTATCTTTTTGGTTGAAAAAACAAAGAAACGAAGAAGGAATGGTGTAACTGTGATAGAAGCTCTCATGAGCTATAGGGCTTTAAATGATTTATGTTCCAGGGTCGTTCCGATCTTTTCCTCTTGTCATCTTCTAGGAAATATGCTCCTGAGTTGAGCTTCTCCACTACTCGAAAAGGTCACTGCCATTGAGGCTCCAGTTTATTAACCTTCCTGGCGGGTTTAGCTTTTTTCCAGACCAGATCGCCTTGTTGGTAGGAGTGAGTGATGACTTGCTTATTGTAGTTCAAGCGCATGCGCTAGCGATAAGTGTGGAGTTGAGCCAATGCTTTTTTTTTAGTTTTGGTGATAAGATCTAGGTATAGCAGACGCAGGTTGTCGTCCTCCTTCCCATAGACACTTCACCTGAGGGATTCATCTCCTACCTCCATAGGGACAACCGCCTCCCCACTATAGACAAGGTGGAATGGCGTTATCTAGGTACCCTCCCGAGGTGTGGTTCTGTAAGCTCAGAGGATACTTGGTAGTTTGTCCACCCAGCTTCCCTGGACATGATCCAGTTTGATCTTTAATCCCCTGACTATTTCTCTATTTACCACTTCTACTTGTCCATTACTTTGTGGATAGGCTACTGAAGTGAAGACTTATTTAATGTCGAACTCCTCACACCATTGTTTGAGGCGGCGACCATGAAATTGTTGGGCATTATCAGATACGAGCTTGTGGGGGAGTCTGTGCCGACAAATAATGTTCTATCATAGGAATTTGATTACTTCTCTTTTTGTAATTCGGTTCGAGAAGTAATTCACTGCTACCAAGAGAAATTTTCTCTGCTGTGGGCCTTGAGGCGAGGGAAGGGCCTGACGATATCTATTCCCCATTGGTCAAAGAGGCAAGCGACAGTGGAAGTTTTTAGGACCCTAGCAAGGCGGTGAGGCAGGTTTTGATGCCTCTAGCATGATATACATGCAGAAACTAGGGTAGTTGAATCCGCTTGCAGAGTCAGCCAAAAATACCCAGCAAGTAGTACTTTGTGAGCTAAGGGGTCCTAGCCCCTGCATGATTCCCACAAGTGCTTTCATAGATTTCTCTTATAACATAGTCGACGTCTACCGACCCAAGGCACTTGAGGAGAGATGAGAAAAAGACTACCAGTATAAGGAGTCGCCTATGAGCATGAACCAGACCGCTCTCCGTTTTAGTACCCTGGCTTGCTCGAAGTTTTCCGGAAGGGCCCCCCACGCCAGGTTCTCAATGCGGGGTGTCCTCCAGTCAGGGGTGGCATCTAGATTTGCAGGGTACTGTACCTGGGATATAAGCAGAGTTTGTGAGATGCAGTCTATGGTTTTCCATTGTGATAGGGCATTGGCTAGCTTAGCCAGCTCATCTTCTTTTTGGTTTTTAGCTCAAGAGATTTTCTGGAGGTTGATTTCCTGAAAGTGCAATTGGAGTGTCTTGAATGCTTTGGCATAGCCTCGCTACTTTTCACTCAGAATCTCAAAATTTCTGACCGTTTGCTGGGTTACTAACTGTGAATCTAAATAGATGATAACACGGGAGGCCCCAACTTACTTGGCAGTCTGGAGTCCAGCCAGGAGGGCTTCATATTTAGCTTCGTTATTCAAAGCTTAGAAGTCAAGCCTGATAGAAAGGGAGAGAATGTCCTCCTGAGGAGATATGAGGAGGACTCCTACTCCGCTCTCCTATTGGTTTGAGGACTCATCCACATAAATCTTCCATTCTTTACTCGCTATGGTTCCTGGACTTTTGGGTAGGAAATTTGCTAGTGTTTGAGCTTTTATGACTATTTGAGACTAGTACTGAATGTTATATTCACGTAACTCCATGGTTCATTTGACCAATCTTCTAGAAGTCTCAGGATTGGTCAGGATCTGACCTAAGCTACTGTTGGTGAGGACAATGATAGGGTGAGCGAGAAAGTATGCTCGCCACGGTCAGGCTACAAGGGTTAGCCCTAGTGCTAGCCTTTCCAGCATAGTGTATCTCTTTTCTATGTCTTTGAACACATGGCTGAAGAAGTAGATAGGGTGTTGTACCTTATCCTCCTGCCAGAGGAGGACTATGGCTATTGTTGCATTCGAGGTCGACAAGTACACCCATAATACCTCTTCAGCTATTGGCTTAGAGAGGAGAGGTAGTTGGGTTAAATATACTTTTAGCTCGAGGAACCCCTTGTTGTACCTCTTATTCCATTCGAATTTGGTCGCCTTCCTTAGTATTTTGAAGAAGGGAAGACTCCGAGTTGCCGAGTGGGAGATTAATCGGTTTGGATGGTTATCCTCCTGACCAGCCTTTGTGTCTCTTGTAGATTACGCGGTGGTGACATGTTCTACAATGCCTATACCTTCTCGGATTAGCCTCGATTCCTCGTTTCGTGATGATATAACCTAAGAACTTTCCACTGGTGACTCTGAAGAGGTATTTATGAGAATAAAGCTTGAGCCCATATCACCGGAAGATATTGTTGCAGGTCTCTTCCACATTAGAGATGAGGGTTTCAACCTATTGCTATTTGATAAGGATATCGTCGACGGAGACTCCAATGTTTCTCCCAACTTGGTTCTTAAAGATACAATCCATTAGTTGTTGGTGCGTTGCTCTTATATTCTTCAGGTCAAATGACATAATGTTATAGCAGAGGTCCCATTAGGAGTTATGAAACTGACCTTTTCTTGATCCTCTCGAGAAAGAGAATCTGATGATATACTTGGTAGGCATCCAACATACAAATGAGCTCACATCCTGCGATAGAATTGACCATCTGATCGATGCAGGGCAGGGGATAATAGTCTTTGGCGCATACTTTATTGAGGTCCCGGAAGTTGATGCATACCCTCCACTTGCCTCCGAGTTTGGGGACAAGGACCATGTTGGATAGTCAGGTCAGGAACTAGACCTCCCTTATGTACCCAGCAGCTAGCAGCTTGCCCATCTTGGCTTGGATTACCTGACCTTGTTTAGGAGAGATTTTTCTTTTCTTCTACCATACCTGCTTGACCTCAGGTCGAGTATTCAATCGGTGCACCATTACGGAGGGCGAGACCCCCTTGAGCTCCTTGTCCACCACGTAAAGAAATCATGATTGCGCCTGAGGCATTTCACTAGCGCTTCTTTACGGGCCACTTCCAGATCCATGGCTATTCTTGTGACTCCTTCCGATGAGTGAGAGTGGATCCTTACCTCGTGATGTCATTCCTCAAGCCAGAACAAAGGATATCACTTGGATACCTGCATGAGGTGTGCTGGGTCTTGTGGGCTTTTCGAGTGTCGACCTGAATTATGTCCATGTAGCAATTTTGAGAGGCCAATTGGCTCCCTTTGACTTCCTTGACCCGAGCTCCAATTGAAAATTTGAGCTCTTTTGATGAAAGATGGAAACCACCACCTGGAAAGCGCCTAGGGCGAGTCTGCCCAGGATTATGTTGTAGGTTGATTCGGTGTTGCCACTAAGAATGGAGTGCATCTGGTTTGCTAGACTGATTCTTCCCTGAGGGATAAGGAGAGATGAATCTATCCCATTGGCTCCACCTAGTGTCTTATAAAATCGTACAAGGGAGTATTGCTGGGGGTTAATTCTTCCCCCTCTATCTAGATCTGGTCAAAGACTCTATGAACACTCGTTTTACTATGTAGTTAGCGACTAAGGCTTGAATTATCAACGCATTCTCATGCGGGGTTTTGACTCCCTCTAGGTCTACAAATCCAAAGGAGATCAGGGGGCCATCAGTGGAGCTCCCCCTTGAGCTGATTTCATAGTTTTCCAATCGTGAGCATGGGATTTGCGAGCCCGAGTGGAGTCTTCATCCTTGGTGCCTGCGGATATAATGTTGACCAGTCTGGATGGTCCCACCTTTTGTTTTCCCTTGGCTTTCTCTTGTCGTTCTAACTTGGACAAAGCCTAAACACGACATTGCGAGTCGCGATGTGGCTCCAAGGATCGATCTCGTAGGTCGACTTGGGTCGAGTGTCCCTTTGTTTGTGCTATGCCGTCGAGGGTAGGGCTCGGTAGAGCTCTTAGCCGTCTATTTTCGGTTCGCTTTTCTTTTGTCAGCTAGCATTCATAGTTCCTCGGCGTACGGCTGACAATCTCGAGTAGAGTGAGTGTTGATTTGATGGAAGTCGCAATAAATCTCAGGTCAAGATCCAGACCACGAGTTGTGAATCGGGGAATCTATCATCTAGACGGTCCTCTCTTTTGAAACCATGAACTCTCTGCTTCAAGGAGGGGGTGGAGCCCTCCTTTCCGCCAGAGCGTTTGAGGGCATGGAGACTGACCCATCCTTTTTCTTTGCTAGCTATGTCTCCTCTACCTGAACATATTTGAGTGCTCTTGCCTGTAGTCCATTGAACTCCTGGGAAGGCTTCTTGACCAGAAATCGAAAAAAATCCACGTCTGTCAATCCTTGCAAGAAAGCGTTAACTTGGACCTGGGGGGTAACCAAGGGGACATCCATAGCCACACGACTGAATCACTACAAATAGTCCTTCAGGGACTCCTTAGGCTTCTGTTTAAGGTGAATAGATCGTGTGAGGTCTTTTAATACTGCTGATTAGGAGCAAAGTGTCGCATGAAGGTAACCTTGAAATCCTCAAAGGTTTTAATGGATGAGGTTGGGAGGCGATTGAACCATCTCTGTGTTGGCTGAGCCAAGGTTGTTAGAAAAATCCTACACTTGATCCCATTAGTGTATTGATGCAGTAGAGAGGTGTTCTTGAATTCACACAAATGATCCTCAGGATCAATTGTGTTGTTGTACTCAACAATCGTCACTGTCCTAAAGTGTCTAGGTTGCGTCTCTCGTAGGATGGAGGGTGAGAAGGGAAGGCCCTTGCCACCGTTAGCCTTGTTCGGTGCTGGTCTTCTCTTAGGAGGACTCCGCCAGAAGTATTCTTCGTACGACCCAACAGATTCTCCTCTTATGGTCGAGGCACCTGGGAGAAGAGGTGTGGTCTCGAGTGCTTGCGGGGCTGTGTCAACTTCTATGGTATGGTCGATGACACTTCCTCAGAGAGGGGCACCCCAACAGGAGGGTTCAATGAAGGTCCGGTCATATGCGACGACTGACCCTGCAGCACGGTCTGTACCGTGGCGGCCATCAACTGGTTGAACTCTTCTCTTGTCATAGTGACGAGGTCGCGTTCTTCTCCACTCTCCATGTTGGGTCGTTCAGTGTGGTTCATCCTCGATTTCAAGTCAACTCTTAACTCAGTATTCCCACAGACGACACCAATATGTTGTCGCCCGATTTCATAGACGGCCAACTCACCAAAGATGCGTGGAGGAGAAGCACTAAGGCAACCTTCGAGTAGTTTATGACGGGGTTGCCCAAGTCACCCTGAAAAGAATAACACAAGTTAAGAGGACGACAGAAAGGATCTCCGATGCAGCTTGATCTCTGATGCAGCCCCTCCTACACTCAAGTCAGATTCTAGTGAAAGAGGATATAGGCTCGTCGAAAATCAGGGCTTTTTCACATACCTTTTTCTCTATAAGAAATACCTATTTATAGCGGTGGGTCGGATGGGATGCCCATGTATTCTACTAATTTGAGATTTTTGTCATATCCGTTACCCTCCTTCATGGCGCTTTGAATGAGGAGTAAAGGGGTGGTTTTCGTGGAGCCATGTTCATTGGTTGTTCCAGCTGTCTTCCTAGCGATTGTTATTCTTTATCAGAGAGGATAGTCGAAAGTAGACTCGGGGAGGTCCAGTCGGGAGATTAGTCTGGAGTTACCCTTGGCCCAAGGAAAAAAGGGGGTCTTCGCCTTGAAGCCCGACTCCTCAATGATCAAGTCGGGACTCGGCCCACTTGTCGTGACTTTCTTTGAGTCTCGACTAGAGAACCCAAGTCGGGCTTATATCGCTTGATGTGACATCGTATCTGAATCGATCATCTTCTATTAGTATCGGGACCGAATCGATGGGATCAATGGAATCGATACGATCGTAAGTTATAACAGTTCTATATATTTTTTTTATTAGGACTATTTTTTTTACTTTTAAATTGAGTCATCAATTTTTTTTTCCAGAGGCTTAATCCTGAACCAAATCGATAGATTACAATCCTACGAATTATGATCTAAATATAACTAATTAACGTTTTGATGACACCAACTTAAATTGAACTTTACTGGATCCTCATCTCACTTCCCCATGGCCCATCAAAAGATGAGCCGTGCCATATCCTGACCGATCTACAGACGAGCCTGGGCTAAGCAGAGAGCCCATTGTCCTGGTCGGGCACGATCTACCCGGATCCAGTAAAAACTCGTGCCCAGCATGAATTGCATGTCTGCACAACTTTAAAGATAAAATCTAAAAGAAAACCTTAAATACATACCTTTAAAAGAATTAATTCAAATATCAATGAAAATAAACAAATTACGTACTTAAATACTAAAAATTAAATAAAAAGATCAATACAATTTAATAGCAAGATCGGCATGCATGCAACGTGACAATGGTCGACGATAAAGAAAATGATGAATACGCATCTCTAAAGAGAGAACGAGAATCTTCTCCTTTAATTCTTCATCGAAGTAAATTAGAATAAGCTTTTTTCAAAATGAAAGCTCTTTTCTTCTCTCTACGATGAAATTTGAAGAAGAATTTACTTAATATTTACATGAATGATTATTACAATAAATTTTGAAATCAAATTTTTTATATAAAATATTTCATTGGATATCTGATTTTTTTTTTCATTCAAAAAAATTACCATATTAAAATAAAATATCCCTATAATCTACATGAATCTAACTGAGTCAATAATATTTGTCTTCAACTGCTCCAATAGAACAGAGAACTCGGGCATCTAAACCATTTGTCTCATATCGGAAAGTTTCACATGGTTCGCTATTTCTTTTAGGATTTTTTTTATAAACTTAAAGTGTTTAATTTTTTTAATGCTCGAATATTATTATTTTTAAATATGGCCACACATTGGATTACTTAAGTGAAATAATATGAAAATTAAAAAAAAAATGTGAGAGAACCGTGTGATTCTCTCTCATCTTCGCCACCGAACTCTTCATGTGGCGTACGTCCATCTCCCTCCAGGTCATGTGGGTTCTAGACTTATCCATGCACGTTGTGGACCAAACTAAATAGATAAAGAAATACAAGTGGTTTAGCTAATTAATGATGCGTATAATTAAAAGACTAAGATTAAATTAAAAAAAACAAGAGACATGATAGCATGTGCTGTATTAATCTAAACAAATTTGGAGGTTCTACTATGTTATATACTTAGCTCTATCTAAACTTGCTTCTGTTGACCGCTATATTATTGAAGCCTTGGTGTATACAATTTTTGTCAATGCTGATCCTGAAAAAAGATTGGATATTGATTTATCACAAGCAGTCTTATCCTATATTTTATAAAAGCCAATTTTTTTAATTCAAATTCGTAATCACATAATAATAATTTCACTTTTCTTGTAAATGCAAAAATATTGTTAAAAAAATAAATAATTTTTTTTTTATCTTGTACGTCTATTTTGCAGGACATAATGGTTAGATTTCATTTGCAATTAAGCACTATTAAAAAATTAAAATTTAATAAAGAAATAAAAATTTTCAACACCGTAGTGATAAAAATTAGTAATACTTTAACCATTACATTTGCTACCATCACGAGTTCTCATTGTTTTTCTTCCTAACATGGTATTGAGATATATCATATGGTTACTATAAAATTTTTGACAACATATCCAAAAAAATTCTCCCATCCTTCCTCTCTCTCTCTCTCAATTTTTGTAATCGAACTTTCATCGTCTTGATCAAAGTAACAACCAGTATAATATTTTGATCCTTTGCAACCAACAATTGATTTGTGATTCCCAATATAGATGTCATCAAATGCTTCACAAATACAAATTCAAAACACTTCATCTTATCAATCAAACTAGTAGCAATACTATAATTATATATTATCATTAGTACTATCATTATACACATTTTCAAGCATCTATAAAATAAAAGTATATATACGTAGTCATCAAATAGACAATAGTATGTAATGTGAACCCAACGAGTATCTTTTAAACTAAGTTTTTGATTTTTTTTGTCCTTTACCACTAACAATATCTCCTATATCCAAACATTCTAAAACTCTCACTACAAGAAAAAATACTTTTAATGACATTGAAAAGTGTCATCATATATTATTTATACTGACATTTTTGATATAGTGACATTAAGTTAAAATGTCCTCTATAGTGATGTCGTCTAAAGTCTTATCACTTATGACAATTCTTAATGTCACTATAAAATAAAAATAGTGACAACACTAATAGCATGAATAATTGTTATAGTGACAAAAAATAATATCACTATAAGATTTGTAATGACATTTATATATGTTATTTTATTATAGTAATGATGACAAATTTATATGTCCTTTAAAATTATTTATCAAGACAATTATAAGTGTCTTGAATTTTATTTATAGTCAATAAAAAATGTCACTAATGATAGTTTATAAAGTTAATTTAAAATGTCTCGTTATGTAATTTATAGTGACACATATAAATGTTTGATATATTAGTCTATAAGGACATTTAAAATTATCATTAATAGTTATTTATTATGACATTTTGAAATGTCTTCGTATGAATTTTACAATAATATTTTTATCTACATGATTTGGTGTTCTATTGTGACATAAAAAATATCATATATTAATAAATATCTCACCCATTTTCAATATTTTCATGATATAAATATTTACGCATATAACTAATTAACATAAACACAAATAAAAATTTTAAATTGAAATTAAAGTGTTAATCAATAATTACTAATTTTTTTGCAATACAAGACTGTCAAATTGGTCACCTCAAAAAATATATATGCACTAATCACAATTACAAATACACCCAATGTCTTTAGTTTAAAAACTAGCAAAAAAATTAAGTCTCTCCTAAAGCAAAACATAACCAAACTTCCAAACTTTGCTGAATCTTCAATCTTCAACCATCACATCTTAAACAAAATCCAATATTCTTATCACCTACAAAAAAAATCATATATTAATTAGTTTATGTAAATGAAATAAAATTAAAGAAATATATAATAAAGAAAAAAAATGTATATAATCTAGATTTAGATTTTTTTCATAATCAAAATTAACTCTTTGGTATAGTAGAGGCGAGCTCATAATCTTATTATACTAGCTAAACAAAACAAAACAAAAAAAGTGTGTGCTATGACAAAAGAAGAGAGGAAGCTCTTTATTAACTCACTCACATTTCTACAAAAGTGAAAAGGGTTTTCGGTCCTTTGAAACTTTGTCATGAATTTGGAATCATGAACAATTATAATCTATTGCTGCAGTCCTTGAAACAAGGTAGCTATATACCACCTAATACTTTCATCATTGTTTGTAACTAGTTTTATGTGGCCTCACCAAATAGCATCAAATCATCAGCAAAACTAATATTCGTGACACCCGGACCAGATCTTGTAATCATAAATGGCTTCCAATTCCCTTTTCTCAGTTCATCATTAATTGAATGAGATAATTTCTCCATACACAAAACAAATAAATACGGAAAAAGGGATCACCTTGCCTTATGCCCCGAGAAAGGTGTAAAAAATGGAACCATTCAGTGGAAGCACACTGACAGCACTGCAAACTGAATCAAAATAGTCACTGTCAAAAAAATCTCCAAAGGATAGAATTTTCAAAATTATGAAATATCATAATAATTACCACTGCAACGACCACCAACCCAGTCCCAAAATGCAAAAGCATTTGCAGGATCAATGCCAAACTTCTCCACAAGCTGTGATAACAAAATAAATTACTATGAGTGATAATAATGATAGAAAGATTCCTGATATTTAGGTGGTATACCACGATAGAAAGATTCCTGATACTTAGCGGCTTGTCTAGAATGAATAACACATAATTAAAAAAAAAAAAGGATGATACCATATCATAGCAAGGAAAAAAATGACAATTCAGAAAGTACTATATCATGCATCCAGGTTCTCTATTAGACTAATTCCCAGCCCAAATCTTTTTGCCACAATATTTTTTTTATCAATTCAATTTTACATTTCCCGAAATACCAGCTACATATGTGTGCAGAAGATCAAAATTCTCAAAACAGGGAATTATTCTTGCATTCTAGAGATACTGATTTGTTATCATACAATCAAATTTCTTATATTTTGATTCACATGGAATGTCCACCTTTCATCAAACAAGAAATATAATAAGATATTCCCAAGAATTTTCTCACATCTGAATTAAACCAAGAAAGCATTGTTCATTGTTGACCGTTGTTAGTCAGATATCATATAGTTTCCTTACCATTAGTCGCATGTTGACCTTGTCTAGGTCAAAAAGATAAAGATATGCATTGACTCTTATGTGATGTACTTTTCAAAATGTAACTTCATTTGCAAGTCTTAACAATATAAATATATAAATTAATCCCTTTCCTAATAGTTCAAGCTTTTAGGATCAGTAGTGCCAATCGACTTTGACATAATGTAGGATAGGAGATCAGGTTCAAATCCTAGGAAGGGGGAGTGTTAACAATATAATGTTTGTGCTACCTTAGGCAATCAACTTTAACAGAAAGCAAGTACATCCCGTTACAAAAGATATCACCTAATTATTAAATCAGATAAAGAAGGAAATAAGCGTCATCGAATATAGAAGAGTATAGAACTACAAAATACTTCACAATGAATGTTACCACAAGATTTGTACTGACTGTCGCCATATGCTTTGCAACTGCTTGTGGACTGCAATAAATCAACAAGATATGTAAATATAAGTAGAAAAACCAAACCAAACAATGAACTTTAAAAATAAACCATTCTTAGGATGATCTAACCCAAGAGCAGAGGAGATCCATTCTCTCATTGTTCTAGCATTCAACATAGTTTCAGCAGTGGTAAAAGTCTTTGAAACCACCACAACTGCATTCAGGAAAAGAAAATTGAGTTAAAAAATATGCAATAGGATAGAACTGAAGGAGTTTTTCAATTAAATAATATTTTTACAATTACCTAAGGTAGTTTCACGATTCAATCCTTTGATATTTCGAGCCAAATCAACTGGATCAACATTAGCAAGACTACATGAATTGTATTAAATATCAGTTACAATAGGCCATATTATTTTCTTTTTTCCTTACATTGTTACAGTATCACATTCTAAATACTGAATAGTAATAGAAATTTTCAAGAAAAAAATTATATTATATAGGTTTTATCTAAATTGTATGTGTAAGAAAACTTTCTGAATAAAATGCTAGTTGGCATAAAATTTATATTGAAGTTTGCCATGTTACTGATGCAATAAGTAAGGCTACCTTAATCTGTAAGACTATCTCAATCCATGACTATTATTCTAGGACCTTAAAATTTCCTAGCCATAAGCAAGCAACATTCACATTGAAGAATCAAACAAATATTTCATAAAGGTGATTGATAGTGGTTTGCTACAACAATAATGTCATTTCTAGCACCTGGGGATCAGATAATCCCAAAAGTCCACTTATGCCTATGAACCATACTACCTATACCAAGTGGTATATTTTCAGTTACTTATATCAAGCCATACAACTTGCTTTACCAATCTTAATGTGATTTAGATCATACAAAACTAAAATTGTCATGGAAAAATAAATCATTAATATAATTACAAACTGAGACAATGAATTATAATCCTAGGCTGCCACAATGATTCAAAGTAACAAAAATGGGGGAAATGAATCATAATTTGCAGGGTCGTACAATCTTATAGTTGTGTAAAAAATAAATAAAAAAACATATTATGTTGTCCTAGAAGGTGCACCCTTAAGTCTAGATAAGTGACTTAGGTATATCAATTGGATGTGGATGACTGTCAGAGTTGCAAGTCAAGTTAATCACTGTATTACTACTTGTTGATTACTGGATGACATGCCAATACTCATAGCATGCACATTAGTTGAGTAAAAATTAAATAGTACAAATGGCAGAATAAGTAGCTCCATCCATCAATGTTATTATGTTTCTTGTCTTGAAATGACCACTTATTTCATGTACTTACAATTGTAGTTGTCGTCCTTTAGCACACTCTGCAGCCTCTGGGTCTGAAAGAATTCAATGATAGGATGACTTAGATTTTTCATTTACATTCAGTCTAGCCATATAAAACATAGCATTGATTTCAAATGCAGGAGAATTTGCAAGGGTAAAAAAACATACAGACTGATTATTCACCTGTCTGCAGAGTTGTATGCACAAATAAGGGGCCTAAGAAACTGCCGCCAATACCAATAGCTACAACATCTTTTAATGCATCCCTGTTGCGCCAATCTAAGTCATGTACTAAATTAAAATGAGCAACTTGACAATGAAACCGAGCAACTTAGACATCTCCTTTTCTTACCCAAGAGCCATTCCACACCCTTTCAGAGAAATCTTTAATCTTGTCCAAAACATCCCAAATATCTGGTACAACACTTTTCCCATCACTGTAAAAAGCTTTCTCTCTCGGAGCTCGTAAAGCAATAATACCATGAACAAGTTTATCAATGGCCAAAAAAATTATGATCGATCTAACAAAATGAGTTGTAATTCGAGCTAAATTGGTAGGAAAAGAGCTGCTTCTTTGCATATCTAGTTTCATTCATATAGTGGAGAACAAGATGAAGGATCAATTGCCGATTCAGCAAAAACTCTCCATTGAGATTTCAGAACATGCCATATTTGTAGATGAAGATCAACAAACAAGAAGTTCTTTCGAGTTTCTATTCGAATCCACATTTTTTGTTATGGACAGATTCGTATCGCAATGTTAGGAACGATTTCAGGTTTCAAACCACAGGAACGCAAAACTTGCAATGGGATCAGATCAGATGGTACATACCTTCGAGAGGAGTGAAACCCTAACCGATGCCGAGGTTTGCGCCCTTTTGCTCAAAAGCCTCTTGGTGGCGCACCGTCCTTTGCATACGACGTCGTTTATCCATCGGACATGGAAAGGCAGTACTTGGCGATCTCTTGGAACTTAGGTACGCTCCGGAGATCCACCTTGGTGCTGTCCTTGAGGGTGATCACCAGATCCCCCCACTCGCCGATGAACCTGGGCACGATCTGGACGTCCTGGATGGACGAGTAGGGGAAGTCGCTGCGGTCCTGTCCGATGAAACCGGAGATGACGGTGACGCGAAGGTCGGTGAAGCGGTAGCGGAGGAAGAAGGCGTGGGTGACAGCAGTCAGGGTGAGGGGGAGCGGGAGCCAGAAGAGGGTGAACCCCAGGAGGAGGTTGGCGAGCAAGTCCCCATAGTGGGCACCTCCGCCGAAGAATACTGGCGCGGGCTGGCGCGGGCGAGCGAAAAATTTAGGGTTCGCGGTGGTATTTGCTCGATCGCGCGTGAGTTTTGTTCGTGAGAAAAAGTTTAATTAAACAAATTTAAAAAAAATAAATTATCTGTTTTAATAAGAAACCTTTAGATATATAAAGACATTTATAAATGTGTCATGATAACAGGTTTAATCAGATGTTTTATTTATAAAATATCTCTGTTTTAATAAGTATCATTATAATTAGTTTATAATGACATTTACTATTAAGTGTCATAAATTAAATATCATAATAGGTCTTTTTTCTTGTAGTGTCTATTATGTTCAAATTGTCTAAATTTATCTTTTCTTTAACATGAAGCACCAGTAATTGATATTCACAATCATAGTAATATATTAGAAGAAATCACTCACGACTTGATTATTTTTAACAAGTGCAACAACAGCTAGTTGAAGTTGGTGAGCAAAACAATGGACATACTTTGTAGATAAATTTTGCTTCAATATGGTAGCCTTCAATTTATTATACTCACCTTGTATATGTGAAGCTCTATCATATTCTTGACCTCTCAATATTGATAATGACAACTTATGTTTTGCAAACAATTCATCAATAATCTTCTTCAAATAAATAGCAGAAGTGTCAGATACATGCACAATAGCAAGAAATCTTTCAATAATATATCCATATTTGTTCACGTATCTTAAACAACTCCCATTTGCTCTTTAACTGAAATATCTCGACACTCATCAACCATAAGAAAAAATATATTATCGTTTGTATTATTAAGAATGATAGTTGTGACTTCAGCAACACAAGCTCATATTAAATCCTTTTGAACTGTTGGAGAGTTCATTTGATTGTTTCTAGGTGCATCCTCATGAAGACATATCGCAATCCAATATTTTGACGACAAATCGACATTCAACGTTTAACGATAGATCGAAATCCAATTCTAAATACGACAAGTGATAGATACATGCAATAGATATAATTAGGTGTTAGAATTACCTGGAGCGGAAGACATCATCGAATCCATTATTTCCTACGTGAGAATTGAAGCGGCAAAGAGTAACTCCTCCTATCACCCCGTCAATCACAATAAAAACCGTCGTCGTTTCAATGGGGCAACGACTACTTTATATTCGGGTTAGGAGCAGGGGCCTCTGCAGATTAGGGAAAAATGGGCCAAGCCTGCCCATTATAGCAAAGCCCAATAATAATAACCAAATAACACCATATTCACATGATTTGACATCTAATTAATCTAGAGTATAATCAAAATATATAATTAAATTATTTATGCTAGTCCACAATATAAAATATCCAACATTCTCCCACTTGGACAGCATAAATAAATGCATTATGATATACCAGATTAATCAACAATATGTGGCCACAACAAGATGCCAAATAAGCCAACACAAACCACGAAAGAAAAGGTCCAAGATGGAACTACAAGCATCCTAACAATGCAGAAAATCACACTCGAAGGAATAATGATATCATACATCGCACGACACTTGTATCCAGTGACCCAACAACAAAGTGGAATATGGATAAATGAGAAAGCACAACAAAATGACATGTCAAAATTTGAACAAAAGTATTATTCCCAACAAATGGCCCAAGCATCTGCCCAAGATGCTATATGATAACAACAAGATTGAGACTGGGTCCAAAATGTCTCCATAATATGCCATCGCAATATATATATATGTATACACACACACACACACACACAACAATAATTGTAATAATAAAAGCAGTACAGAATAATCATATGACAAATAATAATAGCAACAATAGCTATTTATTTGAACAATGTCTCAAATATTACGAGTACGAAGTCATAACAAAATATAAACATAAACTCCCACTAATCCAAAATATCAAAAGACCTCACTACACCCATACGGGTCACATGGTCAACAAAGGCTTTAACAGTTATGCCTTTTGTTAGGGGATCAGCAACATTTAGCTCTGTAGGGATATGCTTGACAATAGTTTTAAACTCTTGGATCTTCTCTCTTACAAACATAAACTTTGTCTCAAAATGTTTTGTCCTCTTTGAGCTCTTATTATTAAGAGAGAAACTCACCACAGCAGAGTTATCACAATATATAGTAAGAGGTCTAGAGATACTCTCCACAAAATCAAACTCAGCAATAAAGTTTCTCAACCATATCGCTTGGCGTGTGGCCTCATAACAAGCTATATACTCTGCTTCCATGGTTGATGTAGCTGTAAGAGTCTGTTTGACACTCTTCCAAGAAATAGCTCCTCCAGCTAACATGAATATATAACCTGATGTGGACTTATGATCATCTGGGCAACCACCATAATCAGAATCAGAATAACCTGTTACCTCAAAATGATTTGATCTCCTATATGTGATCATGTAAGTTTTTGTACCTTTCAGATACCTCAAAACACGTTTTACGGCCTGCCAATGTGCCACACCAGGTTTACTTAAGTATCTCCCAAGTACACCAACAACAAAAGCAATATCAGGACGTGTACAAACTTGAGCATACATAAGGCTGCCAACAGCGGAAGAATATGGAATTTTCTTCATATTTGTCATTTCGCTTTCAGTTTGAGGACAATGATCATTAGACAACTTCTCACCCTTTTGAATCGGTGCAACACAGTGGTTACAAGATTGCATATTGAACCGGTTCAGAATTCTATCAATATATCCTTGTTGAGACAAACCAAGGATACCACGACATCTATCACGATGAATCTCAATACCCAAAATAAAAAATGCATCACCAAGGTCTTTCATATCAAAACGAGTCGTAAGCATCCGTTTAGTCTCATTCAGAAAACTCACATCATTACTAGCCAAAAGGATGTCATTAACATAAAGAACAAGAATAACAAATTTTCTCTCACTCTTTTTTAGATAAATGCACTGATCAACTGTATTTTCTTCAAAACCAAGAGAATTTATAATATGATCAAATTTTAAGTACCACTGTCTAGAAGCTTGTTTTAAACCATAAATAGATCTTTTCAATTTGCAAACCATGTGCTCCTTACCACTTTCAACAAAACCATCAGGTTGATCCATATAGACATCCTCAAATAAATCACCATTCAAAAATGTTGTCTTAACATCCATTTGATGAAGCTCTAAATCAAAATGAGCAACTAAGGCCATCACAACACGAAAAGAGTCTTTAGTAGAGACAGGAGAAAACGTCTCTTTATAATCTATGCCCTCTCTTTGGTTATACCCTTTAGCAACAAGTCTGACCTTGTACCTCTCTATCTCTCCTTTAGCATCACGTTTGGTCTTAAATACCCATTTACAACCAACAGATTTGCAACCTTCGGGCAATACCACCAAATCTCAAACATCATTCTTTCATATAGAAGCTAATTCATCTTCCATAGCAACCAGCCACTGTGAACTATGAGAGTCAGAAATGGCTTCATGGAAAGTAATAGGGTCAGAATCCCCAACACATGTAAACTCATGTTCCTGCAAATAAACAACATAATCCTTGAACCTAGTAGACCCAGTAGACGTGGGAACACGTTGAGATCGCCTCAATTGAGGCATAGTAACATCAGGGTTCTGAACATCATTGTCAGCATGCATATCAACATTAGGCATAATAACATCAGGATTCTGAACATCATAGTCAACATGCATATCAACATTAGTATCAATAATGGGATTTGTGGCTTCATCATGAGTGGTAATGACTGGCATAGATTCGGGCAAAGGAGTAATAGGTACAGGAATATTAACATACTCTTCTCTGAAGTTAACTACACGTGGCTCCTGAGTTGCAACATGTTCTAAATCGCTTTCAAAATAGATAGCACGTTCAGATTCAACAACTCTAGTGGTATGAGTTGGACAATAAAATCTAGAACCCCTAGATCCAACACAATATCCTACAAAAAATCCACTAATCGTCTTAGGATCAAGCTTATTTATTTCTGGATTGTAGACCTTGACTTCTGCCTTACAGCCCCAGACACGAAAATGCTTCAAAGTAGGCCTTCTCCCTGTCATAAGTTCATATGGGGTCCTTGGAACTGACTTACTTGGCACATGATTTAAAATATATGCTGCTGTCCTTAAGGCCTCTCCCCATAGAAAATCAGGAAGACTTGAATGACTAAGCATACATCTAACTATCTCCATAAGAGTGCGATTTTGCCTTTCAGCAACACCATTTTGCTGCGGAGTGTCAGGCATAGTATACTGTGCCTCAATACCACAATCCTGTAAAAACCTTGCAAAGGGGCCAGGATTCCTGCCAGTTTCATCATACCTTCCATAGAATTCGCCACCTCTATCAGATCTAACACTCTTAACCTGTGTGCCAAATTTCAACTCAACGGCAGCTTTAAAAGTCTTAAAAGCATCTAAAGAGTCTGATTTTTCACGCAACAAATCAATCCAGCCAAACCTTGAAAAATCATCAATAAAAGTAATGAAATATCTATATCCTCCCAAAGCAATGGGAGTAATTGGCCCACAGATATCTGTATAAATCAATTGCAGTATCCCATCACTTCTAACAACTCTATTCTTTTTAACTCCAGCAGCAAGCTTCCCTTTCACACAATCAACACAAGTGTCAAAATTTGAGAAGTCCACACTATGAAGAATATTCTCCTTGATTAATCTCTCCATCCGTTCTCGAGATATATGTCCCAATCTCTTATGCCACAACATAGAAGAGTTTTCAATGGCTTTTCCACGTTTTTGCCCAACAACATTATTAACATTGGTATGACGAGTTTCAATAGAAAGAGGATCAAGATTCAACATATACATACCATTCAACTTGACACCATAACCAACAATAGTAGAATCATAATATAAAATAACTTTATTGGATCCAAAATGGAAGGAGTAACCACAATCATGAACTGAGGAAGGTCCTGATTTATCACTCCACTTCTTCTTGAATTGAGACTTGTTACTCTTCCCCTTAAAATATTTCTTCTTTTGCTCATGACTCTTATGAGAAACCAACTGAACAACTTGTCCTTTACCCTTTCTCATATTTTGCTCCTCCTGACTAAGAATAGCTACAAGCTCATCAATAGACCACTCCTCCTTTTGTGCATTATAGGAAGTTTTAAGAACATCAAATTCAGAAGGAAGAGAGTCTAATACTTGTCAGACCAAAAAATCACTTCCCAATTCTACTTTCATGGATTTTAACTTGTTGTACCAATTGGTGAGCTTCATGGCATGCTCGCGCACACCTGATACACCATCATATCTAGTTTTAGTCAGTAATGAAAGATAGGAGGCTTTTTCTGTCTTGTCAAATTTCTTAAATTTCTTGCCCACAGACACAAGAAATTCTTTAGCACTGTTTGTCTCAGGAATATTATCTTTGATGGTCTTGTCTATAGTGAACTTCATAGTCATCAGACACACTTTATTAGAATGAACCCACTTATCATGTTTGGTTATAACAGCAGCGGAAGACTCAGGCGTGGGAATTTCAGGCTCATTCTCAGTAAGGGCAGCGTCAACGTTAGAAATAGCAAGGAACAACTTAACAGAGTCAACCCAGTCCTCATAATTAGTTCCATTCAACTTTGGTAAAGAGTTCATACTCATAGGCAAAGCTGGAATTTGTACATTAATGGGAGATTATTTATCAAGCATATCCAACAAAAGAAATAGAGCTTATGACCACAATTAAAATTATCTCATGCAAAAGCAATCCCGCCGAAGGGTCCCGAATTATAATGCATAAAATAACTCCCATATCACAAAAAATAATTATATTCTTAAAGCTAATATCGAGAGGATATTGAGAACTTTAAAATACAATTACCAATCATTAGGAACTATATCAATAAAGACAAACCGATAGGGTAGGTGCATTATCAAAATAATTCCTAACGCCACATTAACAATAATAATTTTCCAATAATAGTATTTTATCATAATCTGTCCCGCGAAGGCGAGCTCACTACTATGAATAATACCCAAAATAGTACCAAATGGTCTAAAATTAGCATACCTCATAAATATGTCATAGAATTTCATAATATTAATATGACATATCATAATAATCAAAATATGCACAAACAAAATAATTTAGACCATAATTTAGAGATCACCAAAATAATTTATGTAATAGAAAATGAATAATGTTTAATTCTGATCTCTAGAAAATTAAACAAAATTCATCAAATTTTTTTTTCTTATTTTTTTTTCTTTTTTTCTTAAGTTAAAAAAAACTTAAAATCCAAATGAATGAGTGTTTCTTTCTCCACGTTCACAGCACCAATCGCTCGATCAAAAAAAAAAATTGCTCGGTCAATGTTTCAAAAAATATGAGAGAAAGGAATTAACAATTCACGTACAGAAAACTTAAAATCTTAAGTTTTTTTTTCTTCTTCTGTACGTGGCTATGTTTTTTTTTAAATTAAAACTCTTAAAATCCAAATAATAAGTATTTGGAACGATACAGAAACTTAAAACCTTAAGAGCATTAATCGGTCAATATTCCAAAGAAATATTAATTGCTCGGTCAATTAATTCCAAAAGAAAATAACTGAGAGAAAAGAATTAATTGCTAAGCTAATTACGATTCAAGTTCTTCCTTCGTTTCAGATTCGCTCTTTAACCAGAAAAGAATTCGGACTAAATCTTTAACACCTAATTTAAACAGAAAATTCACTGTCGTATCAGAATTAGATAATGCTCTGATACCATTTGAAGACATATCGCAATCCAATATTTTGACGTCAAATTGACATTCAACGTTTAATGATAGATCGAAATCCAATTCTAAATACGACAAGTGATAGATACATGCAATAGATATAATTAGGTGTTAGAATTACCTGGAGCGGAAGACATCATCGAATCCATTATTTCCTACATGAGAATTGAAGCGGCAAAGAGTAACTCCTCCTATCACCCCGTCAATCACAATAAAAACCGTCGTCGTTTCAATGGGGCAACGACTACTTTATATTAGGGTTAGGAGCAGGGGCCTCTGCAGATTAGGGAAAAATAGGCCAAGCCTGCCCATTATAGCCAAGCCCAATAATAATAACCAAATAACACCATATTCACATGATTTGACATCTAATTAATCTAGAGTATAATCAAAATATATAATTAAATTATTTATGCTAGTCCACGATATAAAATATCCAACACCTCATTCATTGTCTTGGCAATCTTGTCATTTCTTTAGGTATACCAATCAATCAATCAAGAAAGTTACCTTTATTTGAAGAACTCGATGAGTCGTCATGTCCACAGAAAGACAAACCTTGTTTCAAAAGAAAGCGTGTAAAATCCAAAGTTGTCGCTAATTGAGTGCGATATGCAGCCTCCATTCATGTTCCTGTGCTTGTAGCGAATGTGACACACTTTGTCGTTGATTTTGAAAAGCCTCAAGTTGTGTTGCATCATTGTGAGCGCTAGCTACACCACCAACATGGGTATTAAATACTTTCATTGTTTTTTTAATTATTTATTCTTGAATTAGTAAATGTCTCATCTCCAACCCGACATCTTCTATGAGAATTTTTAAAGAGATAGCACCGAAAACAATAAGCTGCATCTTTTGATGTGCTATACTCTTAACTATAAAAAATTTTTAAACCAAACAACTTGGAAACTTCTATGCTCTTTACTAAATTATCTTTGGGGATAACTATGACCAAATGGTTGGCAATGTCCTCTAATAAAATATTCTCTTCGAATTTGATCTCTAATAGAAATATCAAATTCATTAATTGGTTTGCATAGCCTTGGGTCACTAACAACATCATTCGCGTTGAATTTAACACGAGAATATTTTTTCTTACTATTTTCTTGCTTAGAACTTTTAGAAGACTCAACATTTCATTTTAAAAATTTCTCCATAACCTATCTCAATACTTAAAAGACTCAACATCATTCGGGTTGAATTTAATTTAACAAAATTATTGATTTATGCCATCAATATAACAATTATAGTATTACCAACTACCAAATATAAATCATGAAATTAGAAATCAGATGAAATAAGGAACAAGAATATTCCTATGTGAGCAGATGGTAAATTTTGAATAACATAACAAGCACTATGAAGGCCTCAAAATGGTTTATATTAACTAAACATGAAAATTTTCAATAAGCTCCCAACATTACAAGCATCAAAATTTAACATGCATTTTTTACGAGACATTCATGAGCTCTTATGTTTCACTTGAGGAGATCAAACTTCAAAAATGATATTGATGAGGATTCCTTTGCAAATTATATAGTTTATGGTTGATACTGCTGAGTTTGAATAAAATGGTGAAGTTGAAGAGCCTAGTGATATATCAAATACTAATTAATAACAGGCATAAACTAATATTCTCATCTTGGCATAACTTTTTAGCAATTGAAATCGACATAATTATCAAACATTATTCAAAGTTCCATGTCATAAATATCAACAATAAGAAAAAAAAAAAGACACTAGATAATGGTATGTATTATAGATGTTAACAAAATAAAAGTCAAATTAGATGCTCAAAAATAAACTTCATCTAGATATTTGTAGCAAAGGATAAACTGAATTAGACATGAAAGTACAGTAGCTTGATAAAAAAAAGATCAAGCGACTAATTGAGTAATTTGGATCATTTTCTATAGATCAAGTACAAAGATAGTCCAAAGAAATCAAGCAAGAGAACTCAACCTAAAATTGAAAGAATTTTTCTTGTTATGGAGGATCGGCGGTGGAGCACAGTGGCGACAACGTCGACGGAACAGTAGTGGCATGGACGAATTGAAAAGGCAACAAAAGTGAGGACAACCGTGATGCCGGGGTCGGATTAAACCAAGTAGGAAGCCACGTCAACCGAACCGAACTAAGGGAGTGTTTGGGAGAGCTTTTACTTCTTGAAAAGTGATTCTTGTAGTGATTATCTTGAAGTTAGTAAGAAGCTAAAGTATACAGTGTTTGGAAATAGAAGTCAAAAGCTGATACAAGGTAAAGTTTGAGTGTTTGGTGAATAATCACTTTTAAGCTTAATTTTTAATTAAATGACAATAATATCCTTAAACTATCAAAATTAATTTTTTTCAATTATTTAAATATAATTTTGATACATGATCTATAATATTTTATATATTTAATATTATATTTTAAATATTATATCAAAATTATTTTTTTTAATAATATATATATTTAAAAAATATAAAGTTAATAAAAATATAAAAAATAATAAAATAATAAAATTTATATAAATTTATACAAATATGTATAAAATTTTTTGAAAATATAAATTATATAAAATATAAGATTTTATTTAAAAATAGGATGGTAATTATGTAAAGTAATAAATTTATTAAGGGTATAAATGTCAACTTTTAATTCTACACCATAAGCAAAAAAGCAGAAGCAGAAAAAAGCATCAAATTGTTGCTTCTAGCTTTTGAGTAAAAGTTGCAGAAGTTAAAGCAGAATCTGCCATTCCCAAACACTCAAAAGCACTTTTGCATGGCTAGAAGCTAAAAAGCAGCTAGCAGAAGCTCTCCCAAACACTCCCTAACAAAGGTACCAAACTTGGAGAAAGCCGCGGCAGCCCAGTCCCGACTCGGGTCGTCCCTGAGTTAGGCCGCCAACTCAAGGTCCCCAACTTGAGTTCTCAACTTGAATCTCACCCCCGACCCGGTCTCACGAGTACCCGACTCGGACTCCCAAGTCGAAGGGCTCCTGCGGGAAGCAAACCTCAGCAAAACGTATGGTGTCAACCAAGTCTTCCCAACGATTTGAGACCCCCTAGAAATGTCATTCCGATCTTGAACCCACTGCCTGTAAAGCTAATGAAGAGGAAACGATTGTTAAGTACAAACACGAAGTGACAGAGAGAACATGGTCCCATAGGAAACATCCCCTTTTTTCTCATTCAATGCACAATAAAAGATACTGTGCGTACAAGAGTAACAATGGCGGAATCCTCAGACCCGTAGAAATGTGGTTTTTCCCTCTGCTCCCTATAAAAGGTACTCTTTCCTACCGGAAAGGAGAGGTGAGAAAACTCTAATTTGATTCTTGCTTTCATTTCTTTTGGGGGGCGCATCTGACTTGAGTGTCGGAGTGATCGCGATGGAGACCTCTCCAGTCGTCCTCCTAATCTTTGTTCTATTTTCATATCCACCTCGGAGAGCCTCCTTAGCAACCACACGAAGATTTTGTATCCACCCCCTCATGCGAAATCAGTGAGTTGGCCATCGAGAAGTTTGGGTAGCAACAACTTAAGTTAGGAGAGGAAGAAATGATGAGATCTCTTAACGATTAGAGTTTTTAGTTTGAAGAGATTATAACGAAGAAGAGGTCGTTTGAGATCGTGGATGAAAAGGAAATTTTCAGTTATTTTTATTAATGGAACTTTTGCTAAAAGGTCCAATAAATTTGAAAAAGTCATAATTGCACCCTTTATTTTTTTTTAATATAATAGCAAGTGAGGTGAGGTGAGGTGAGGTGAGGTGAGGTGAGGTATATATATTAGATATTAGTGGAATTTTTGGGAGCAAGGAGTGTTTCCGCATACCATCACGCTCCCATGTCTCCATGTAAATTCTACGACATATAATAATATCTACTACCTTCTATATGTTGTAAAAGCTATCCTGTATTTATTATGCATAGTAGCAGTTACATGCTATAGCTTCTAAAATAGTGAAATTCAAAGATATTTTTGAGATAAAATTATCAGAGGGATGTTTATTTAAGTTTTTTTTAGAAAAGAGATTAATACGATGCTTTTATTCATCTAGGGTGTTGATGCAGGAGGGGATCCAAAATAATATTCAGATTTATATATTTAGGGTTTTGTAATTAGTTATATATTTTTATTTAATTTGTTCCTAAATCTTAGAAAACCAAATCTTGTTAGGTTTTTTTTAATTGGTTATATATTTTTGTTTAGTTTGTTCCTAAATCTTAGGAAACTAAGTTTTGTTGGTTAAATTTATTCCTAAATTTTAGGAGACTAAGTCTGGTTGGTTTAGAGTTTTTTTAAGGATATGAGTGCTATATAAACTCATGCTTAGATGATGTTTAGGACAAGTTTTTTAGATATTGAATCAATTTGCTTCGCTTAAGCCACGTTACGGCTATATCTCTATTTTTTTCTTCTCGCTCTTGTTTTTCTCAATAAGGTTTAAGCCCAGTTTTGGTTACTCTTTATCTCGTTATTACTTTCTTATTTTTTTCTCGTAAATCCCTCTAAAACTTCTCGCCCCAGAATAATTTATATTCTGCCCGGCGTCAGTTGGTATCAGAGCTCATTAAGATCCAATGGAGGGTCATCGTGGACGTGGTCGTGGCACAACAGGCAGGTTCCGATTGAGGAAGCCCAACACCGTGATCGTAGTATCCAAGATATAATGATGATTGAGGATTTACAGAAGCAAGTTGCGGAATTAACCCAGTTTGGCAGCGCGGGATCTTGAAGATCGTGAGATCTCTGATGGTAACTCT
>JAGFNQ010004569.1:722378-973305 GCA_024364735.1 Boesenbergia rotunda | reverse complement strand
GGAGAAAGGAGGCTAACCTCCCTGATAGGGAGCTCAGTCTCAACCTCCGGCTCCGCAGTAGTCGGTGTCGCCCTCCGGTGGTGCTTGGAGAGAGGAACAGAATCCTCCTCCTCCTCAGTAGCCCTGGTTGAGCAGGTCCTCTTCCTTGGAGGGGCAAGAGAGGCCACAAGCTTTCGACAAGAGGCTTGTGACTCACTCTCCTCCTCCTTCTCCTTCTCCTGATCGAGCAGGATGAGTCATTGTCGTTTGGTAGTCGGCAGGCCTGCTTTCCTAGTTGACTCTGTCGCCAACATAGAAGCCTGAGCCGGCGGTTCCTCGTCACCACCTCCCACCTCAGCAGGAACAGGAGAAAGGTGGGTTTCTTGAGCATCAGGTAGCTTTGTGGTGGTCAGCTCCTTGCCTTGGGTCTGCTCGGAGCCCTTGGAAGGCTCAGCCACGGAACGTAAGAGAGTCGGAGGAGGGGTTAGGGTTTGTTCATCTGCAAGCTCTCATTTGAGAAGCTTGCTCATGGTCCGGGAGAGCATAATGTTGCCTGCAACATACAAATAACAGAATGTTAGTTAGAATAGATAAACGTTTAATGAAACAGTGGGCTTACTGAAGTCGGGGCTAAGACGGGTAACTTTGGGGCTGATCCCAGCCCGATACAGGAGCTCTTCGCATAAAACCAGATTGGGCCCATGAAACTCCATCTCGGCCAAAATACTTCTGGCCTGCTGAAATCGCCCAGGTCCAGAGAAGAAAGTAAATCTTCGCGCCAACGTGTCGAGTAAAACGGGCGCTCAACAAGTTGAATGAAGAAGAAACGCTCCTTCCACCCCTTATGGGAGGAAGGGAGGCTACTAATGAACTTGTGATTGGGATGGGCGGTGAAACTAAAGGCTTCCCTATACGCTAAGTTCGGAAGGAAAAAATAGTGGAAAGAACGTGGGGTCAAGGGTATATCGAACAGTTTGAAAAGGATGAGCGTCCCGCCCATCTGGCGAAGGCGTTTGGGGTCATCTGGTGCAAGGGCACATCGAAATATTTGAAGACGAGCATGAAGAAAGGAGGGATTGGAAAACGTAGGCTGAACTCCACTTGTTCTAAGAAGAAGGTGTAAAACCCTAATAGATGCAAAAGGCGAAATCGCTCGTCCCCAGCGCCCTCGCCGCACCCGTCCCAAGGCCATCACGAGGGAGGTAAATCACGGTCCCCGGAGTAATTAGTGCAAGTTGAGCCGAGAATTGATACACCAAACGCCCAGAGTTTTAATCCAGTGCGCCTCGCGCGACTCAAACCCAGGTTCTCTTATGCAACACCCCCATGCACTAACCACTCCGGATCCCCGTGGGGACTAATAGATATTCTATGGGAGACTGGTCGGTATTAGAAACCCTAACCTCTAACTTCGCTTGAATGCCGTAGGTCTCGCAAGCGCCTCTCAGGGTGGTGAACTTAACCTTAGACAAAGTGACTTCGTATCACTTTAAAAGCTCTCTAAGAAAAAAAATAATGAACCAGGTAGCAAATTGAACCTGGGATGACCGGCCCGACCCCACGAAAGTTTTCCACCGGTCACCAGGATAAATCGGGAAGCACTCGGTGGGCAGTCTAGAAGCCCAGCGTCTTAGAATCTGCGTCCCATTTGGAAGAAAAATTTCTACAAAATGCGCCGTAGTTAGGGATCGAATCGTGGATGTCTGGATTAACGACTAGTTATCTTACCGCTGCATCATAGCCCCCGGAGCCCTAAAAGCTCTCTAAGAGCTCCTACGACTGTGAATATCCTAATATGATATGAACTGAAAAATTATTGTATAATTTGTGAAACTGCACTGTCTTATTGAACATTTATTCGTTAGATATAAGCAACTTTACCGTAGATATAACAAAAATTAAATATTATTTTTTTATATCATTTGATTTTGATCCGTTGGAGTCGATTTGGTTGGGTCATTTGGTTTGGCCGAATAAAATCGATTCCGAACTTCCCATGCACTCGTTTGCCACTCAACCATTCGGATTTGTTGGGTTGGTATGGATCAGATCGAAAAAAAAAATATTATAAAAAAAAATCATAATATGAATCCGATCCAAATTTCAATATAATTCAAAACTCATTAACTTAATCTGAATTTAAATAATCTGAATAACCTAAATAATCCGATCGACCTAATTTAAAAAGTTTTTCTTTTATTATTTTTTATAATATAATTCTCATTTTTATCCCATTATTTTATTATTATATATTAACTTTTCTGTTATCATGTATCCAAACCATTTAAATTTGTAAAAATAAATTTTAATTTTTAAAAATTCCTTAAATTTTAAGTTTATCCCGATCCCAAACTGATCTTTACATGCACTCCCTATTTGATAAATTTTTTGCATTCACTTTCTGATGGATTGAGTATAAAAAAGTAAAAATTGAGTATACATTGTAAAAATTTAAATATAAATTATTTGAGATTAAGTACTAATTTAAGAAATTTGAGTATACAGTTTTTTGATGTGTGGATATAATCTACTCAAAATTTTAACTTTTATACTTAATTTTCTTCAAATAATACTCATAAAACTGTCTTGTCAATCCCATAGCATGTAAAGCGAATGAGAACTTCATATAAAAGTGAGTTTGAAATTGAAGAGTTTAAGATAATTTTTCCTTAGATCAACTTGTATTCATCTGAATCTAATCCAATCCAATACTAATAAATAATAGGGTTCAAAAGATTCTAAAAATCGATTTAACCCCAAACTCAAGTCCAAGCCACGGAGGAAGGGATAAGCTCTGCTGCTTGCTGCTTCGATGGAGCAGCCGCCCTCGTCACCTTGCTGCCGCCTCTTCGTTTCCCCTTTTCCGCAGCTTCTCCTCTGCGGCGCCAGTGGGCAATGATGACTCCGGGATTTCGAGTTCATAGACCAGCGGAAGCTCCCCGCCGACTACGACCCTGCCACCTTCGATCCCTCGGCGCCGCAGGGGAGCCACCTTCTGATCGGATTTGGAGGCTCGTCGACGAGGTCGCTTCCCTCTCTTGCCGACGTCGCCGAGCTATCCTGAATACTCCGGGATAAAATGGGGATGAAGGAGCCCCTGGCGATAGTCATCGCCAACGCCAGTGCTGAATCGTCCGGCACATCCGCCGGGGGCGCGGTGGCGGATATGAAGGATGAGGCTAAGAAGCAGGAGAAAGACGGTGTTCGAGCTGAGATTGGAGTCTGACGACGCTGCTTCCAAGATCAAAGCGATCAAGGAAATCAGGGGATTTACGGACTTAGGGCTGAAGGAGGCGAAAGAATTGGTGGACTGGAGAAGGCACTGGCGGTGATTAATAAGGGGCAGATCATTGAGATGATGAAGAAGGGCCTTTACAAATTCCAAGTGAGTTGCTGCTTTTTCGCTCTTCCTTTGCCCAATTCGTCGATTCATTACCGAGAAGGAAGAATAGCTGTGCAAATTCAGTGCCAAGTTGGTATTTTCATAACAAATTTATTTCTGATATTTCTTAATTATAGGGATCTGAGAAAGAAAGGGGTGGGATTTTAACACGAACTAGTTCTATGGATCAAGTTGACCGTTTCTCCAGGCTAGTATTCTATCTTTTCGCACCAACGCTAAGCTAAACCTGAAATCCTAAAAGATCTTCCTCTTCTTTTTATAGGCTCGTGTTCTATATATACATATCCGCACCACCTCCAAGTTCCAAGAAACCTTAAATCATAAAACCTCCTTGTTTTTTTCATGGCCGAATCCCTCACCTCTCCCACCTCCCTCGCCGTACGCGAGAACAAAGCCAACGTCGACAAAGAGTCTAAAATCCTCCCTGCCTACTACCGTGGCCGAGAAAATTTCCAAAGGATTTTGGATGGTCTTGCAATGAACCTAGACGTGGCAAAGAAAAACTCAGAGGACATTAATGCGCGTAGTAAAAGGGTCGACGAAGAAAACAGCCGGTTGCTGCGTCAGTTGCAGTATCTAAAAGATTCGTCCAAAGCTTCCCCCACAAGATCAGAGACGCTTCTAGTTCTTGGCACGGCAACAACGTTTGGATTTGCTGGTTTGATGGTTGGCATTGTAGTTGGTCTTATCCTAGGCATCCGGAGATAAAACCAGATGGATGGGATTCTCGCTCGTCTGTTCGATCTACCTTGAGAAGTTAAAAGATAAGAATCATGAATATGGGTTTGAGTTAATTTAATTTATAATTTTTTTTCTAGGTGAGAATGAGTAATTTTTCTGGCTGAGAATTATAATTGTATTAATTTGTTATGTTAGGTAAAATTGAAATTAGAGTATGAATAAAATTTTGATTAAATAAAAATTCAGAAACTTCATTCATTTAATTTGAAAAATTATTTTTTAAAAATATAATGATTAAGATTTATTCAATTGCGGGATTTTAAAATTTAATTAAATGAAATTAATATCAATCGATTATTATGTTACGAGCAGTCAATTGTATTGTTATATATGAAATCCATATTTTTTTCAAAAACATCTTTAATGGATTACACAACTTGGCTCATCGATTGATATATCAAACAATGAAATAGAAATATTTGTTGGACCTTGGATGGCTAGAGGGGGGGGGGGTGAATATAGTCAGACACTTAAATCAACCTCTTAGAACCTCTTATTCTTCCTGTGATCAGATTAGCAGCGGAAACACAAAACACAGAAAGAAAAACAGACAAGGAAAGAAAACAAACCGACGCTAACACAACGATATACAAGGTTCGGGGATAACTTGCCCCTACTCTTTGGCGTGCCCGTAAGGTGGGTGATCCCTTGATCGTTGGCAGATCAAGCTCCGATGACCCGAATAAAACAACGCTTCCTTCTCGGTGGAGAAACCTCTCCACAAGAGTCTCAATAGAATACAAGATAAGCTCACGAGACTAAGGAGGAACCTCTCAGAAGACAATAGCAAGAAAGCACAAGAGAGAAGCTACACAAGGAGCTCAACAATCAACAGCGAAACCCACAGCCACACTTGCTTATTTTCCTATTTTTCCTCTTGTTTTCGCTCCTCTGCATCAGCTTCAACTTAAGCTCTGCTCTCCATCGCAAGCTTCATCAGCATCCACTGAGCCAGCCTGAACCCACTGACCTCCCTGAGCACTCAGTCCACTGAAGACCTCCTCTCCAGCTGAGCCTCCGTCAGTTGCCAGCTGCGCCAGTTGTCGTTGAAACCTGAGAAGGAGAAACAGCCAAACCTGCTCAACGGAAAGCCTCCCGTTAACCCTCCTTGAGTGTTTGAATCACCTGCTATCACCTGCACACTTCAACATAGGCTTAGCAAAGCATATCACAAAGAATCGACAGTGTATCAGAAAAAGCGCAGAGAAAATAGACGCGATCAGAGTGTCTGACAGTGAGTTTGAATTAAAGTGATCGGTCACCAGACCGATCAGGATGATCCCAGACCGATCAGGCTCCAGCCTGATCGGTCACCAGTGAGAAACCTGGGATCGCAAACTCGTATGATCTGTCTGTTGGGACCGGGTGCATGTCGACAAGGATACGAGTTCGTAAAATTCAAAATTTTTACGTGCAGCGGACGAGTTTGCATAAAATAATTTCCTAAATTATTTTAATTTCGTATCTAGCATGCAACCCTATGGTGTGTTGACATAATCATACAATAAAGTTTTGCAAAAAGTAAACTAATTTACTTTTATACCTCGCGTATCTCGAAGGAAGAGACGAGATCAAACCGTAGCGTCCCTTGGAAGCTCCGCCTCTATTCGCGTCCACGCCGAGTTCTCTTCGGGATGACTTCGCAAAGTCACGAGTTTTGTGCCGACGAGAACTACTAGATTCTCGGAAGGCACAACTAGAAGGACAAGAGAAAAATTAGGAAAACTAACCAACGAAGTATCGGAATCGAATTCCGAGAAGAGAGGAGTCGCTATCCGCTTCTTCTTCTTCGTCTTCGGGTTCTCCTCCTTCTTGGAAGCTCACGGCACCCTTTCCTTGGAGTGCTTGGGCGCCGGCCCTAGGTGGTGGAAGAAGAGTGAAGGGGTGCCGGCCCTAATCACCTTAGGGTTGGCGCCGGCCCTAGGTTAGAAAGGGAGAGGGAGAGGAGAAGAGAAGAGAGAGAGGGAGAGCTCCAATGATAATTGCTTGATTAGGAATTAAGGGCTAGCCTTTGGTTCCTTTATATAGTAGCAACTCTTTGCTAAGTCTCCCTCTAAACCGAATTAACGGAATTAACGGAATTAGTTATAAGAAATTTATCTCATAAATTTTCTTAACTAATTATTCCGTTTAAACCAAGTCTTTATTATAAACTAATTTATAATAAAACTAATTCTTTCTTCTCTTTAAATTATGGAATAAATTTTATAAGAAATTTATAAACTTTCTTGATTATGGAAAAATCAATTCATAATTGATTTTATAAAATTAAAATAAACCACTTCATGGATTATTTTAATCTTCCATAAAAGAATAAATTTCTATAAATTTTATTTATATAAATTTCTTTATACAAATTTATTTATCCATAATTTATAAAATAAATCGCACTAGATTTATTTTATTAATTAAACCAATTAAATTGGTTTTTCTCCCTTGTTTGGCCGGCCACCAAAGAGGGTTTAATACCCTCTTTGGCCGGCCAAAACCAACCCAATTAGGCCGCGAATTAAACTCATTTAATTCGCCCAAAAAGCCTTCAAAAGACTTAGCCATTTTTAGCTTCCATTGCGCCTCTGACTAACTCAGATTCGACTTATTTCTCTTGATCGGAAAATTCAATTTTCAACTCGTTTTAAATCCCTCGGATTACTCGTAGTGCGTGTGACTAAATAGGCTTTCGATTTATGTTGGCCGTCTATAATTTAACTAATTATAGAACGATCATGAGTGTCACCTAGTAGTACATCATGATCCCCAATTAATCGAAAGATCAACGGTTTGACCTCAGAAGAAATTATTCTGAAACCCTTCAGCAGCTCTAATGAATCGTGCCCCATTCCCTTCACCACCTTATACCCACTTGGTTCAGGACACGGTCAATGGTGTCAGTCCCCACTAGGCTGACTACGTCACACCTAGCCCAAGTAGTTTCTTCCTCGTCGTTTGGATTTCTAATTACTCTCATGTGTTTAAGAGACTCGCACTCTTAACATGATATGCTCTGGCCAGAGGCTTTGAGTAACAATCCGACGATAGGCCTGGGTATACATCTCCTCGCAAGGAGTGGTGAATCCTTTGTAGGCTGTTCAAACATCTTCGGGCACTTCAGCTTATACCCGATCATCCTGGGTCCACACCTCCTTGGAGATGCTTGCTTAAGATGTCAAAGTATAAGTCTCCATGACCAAGATGACTTGAACACCGCAAGTCAAAGGAACATCGCACTTAAGCCGCAGTAAGAACTTCATTGACAAATCTATATAGATTACCATATGAAGTTTTACAGCTAGTCACTCCAATGAACTAGTTCCCTTAACTAGCATCCATGTTTATCTCCGGACATCCCAATGTCACCAGCCAGTGAGAATCAGCTGAATAGAGAATAACCCATGCTAGTCTCAACAGAATTGATAATGTCCGTTTTTATCAATTCATCGACTAGGGATATTTCCAACACTTCACATTTGCACATTTAGAGATAATCACTAGTTGTGATCCCATCACAAATTCTCTTATGCTGTGAACTGTATGGCGGACATTCAGTAGATGAGTTTAAGATCCAATCAAATACACAAACATGTACACTCAAATAGTGAATTATCATTTATTAAAATAAATATTTACAATCATAAGGCGATTGCCTTAGGACACTTCTCTCATATCACTAACACGGTCACCCTGACCGGTCACCAGATCGATCACCAAACCGATCCAGAAGTCTGCTTTTCACAATCCCGCCTGAAATACACGGTTGATCGATCACCAGACCAATCAGGGTGTGGCCTGATCGGGCTGGGGACTGATAAGGAGACTCCCTGACCGATCAGGCTCTAGCCAGATCGGTCAGGGTAAGAAACCTCGCAACAGTTGATCGTTCAGGCTGATCGATCAAGGTTTCTCCCTGATTGGTCACCAGACCGATCAGGAGCCGAACAGTAGGGTTGCCAAAGTTACTAGAAGTTCCCTGATCGGTCACCAGACCGATCATACATCGCTGGTCTGGTGACCGATCTGGGCAAGGCCAAACCCACTCTAAGTCAAGAGAACTGGGTCTCAGCCTCCCTTGACTCGTGCTCAGTCCCTCGGACCAAGACTCCGTGTCCAGTCTCACTCACCGAGACTTCAACCAAGCCCTCCAAGCTAGGACCTGACCCTCCAAGCCAGGATTTCATCCAACCTAGCCCTCCAAGCTAGGACCTGGCTTCACTCACCAGGATTTCAATCACCTGTCTTTACTCACCAGGACCTGACTTCACTCACCGGGATTTCAACCTAGCTTCACTCACTAGGATTTCATCCAACCTGGCTTCACTCACCAGGACCCGGCTTCACTCACCAGGATTTCCATCACTTGGCTTCACTCACCAGGACCTACTTCACTCACCGGGATTTCCATCACCTGACTTCACTCACCAGGACCCGACTTCACTCACCAGGATTTCAACCTAGCTTCAATCAAACTTAAATCCGTGTCAAATACCAAAATAATAATCAGGGTTAGACTGTATCAACAATATTAGTAATTGCACAACTCAATTACAAATCAAACAAATAAATAGTAAATTTAACTGTTGATTAATGAACTCGAGTACTCAACTGTCCAATATCAATCGAACAATGTGTACCATTAGTTGAAATAATTCTATATCAATTCGGTCAGGTTAGTTTTAATGATAAAATTTGATAACTTCAATTTGTCAAAAATATTTTAAATTTTGATTTATTTGAAATGATCAATTTAGTTTTTAATTAATTGTTCGGCTCTAATTACTTTTTATCATAATTATTACTTTCTTCATTATTAATTGAGCATTATTTTATATTTTTCATCACTCCCCATCCCCTTATCTACTACTTCACACTGAAACCTAATTTTTATGTATTCATTGTCTATATGGTGGCAAAAAATGATTTGTTTGTCCAGCATATCTTTCAATTCGTTCCAAAATTAACACGGATGAGGTAAATAATAAAACACTACTAATTCAGATGTTATGACTAGCGCATGAGTCACTCATTGTCTTCGTGCATCATGCGTGCCCTAATAATTAACGTTATTGGGTCTGCTATTATCAAAGAAAAAAAAATCCACATTGATGCATAATTCTCAAACTCCAGATATAATAGGATCTATCATTGAAAGACTTAACTACAACATCCTTACACTCGAAGACAATCCACCTCAATTATTATCTTTAAATCATACAGTTAGTTATCACCATCTTTATTTCCTTGCAATAACCGCATATAATATACGAGATCATAAATAAATAGAAGAGATCCAACTTTTTTTTCAACGTCAAGTGTAAATTCTACTACAAAGCTTGCATAAAGTAGTAGCATTGTTTCTTGTTTGAAAATTATTATTATTTAATTGAATAATTTAGTTGTTTTCTATCCATTCACTATTTTTCTTGTTATATATGTCTATTTTATTATATCTTATTGCCTATATATTTTTTGGCATCATTTAATTTCTACTTGTTTTATTATTATTCATTGTGTCTCTTATTCTCTTAAATTATTGGGCATCTTAGAATTGTAATACTCATTATTTATGAAAAAAATCCACTCTCAAACAATATGCTAACATAATCATCGAGAGGATAAAAAAAAATATTAAACCAGATATAGATGAATCTGAAGTAATAAATTTGATCCCACGAAAGTTTTTCATGATTACTAGAGTAAATCGGGAAGCACTCATGATGAGTGATCTAGAAGTTTAACATTTCAAGATTCACATCATATTAAAAAAAATTTCTATTAAATATTTAATAATTGAGGATCGAATTACGGATATGATCATTTTACTATTGTATCACATTCCCAGAGACAAACAATAAAACGGTGCAAAAAAAAACATTGAGAGGTAAAAGGACATGTGTCCCAAGCCTATAGTTCACATATGACTTATCGCAAATAGCTCAATGATCACCTAATTAAGCGCCATTCAAATTGAGACCGTCGCCTACACGATTGACCTAGTTGACACCTTCATATTGTCCTTATGGGATGGATTGATAATAAGTACATAGGTATTGCTACCAAGAGATCTGGGGGTCAAATCCTGGCAAACAGTATGCCCACCCTCCCCACGCGCTAACCACAACATCCGGGCTAGTAGCCCCCGTGATTTACCTCCTCGTATTGGCCCTGGGACGAGTTGGCGGGGCGCTGGGGGCAAGCGATTCACTTTTGCCACCTAGTTGACACCTTCATGAATATTTACTATAGATTAGGAATCAATTTTAAACCGATACAAAGGAAGCTAGATCCTTTGTCTCACAGAGGATCTCTGTCCTTCTATCTCATTCGTTGGTGACAATCGGCGAGTCGTCCGATTGTTGATCGGATACTATCGGCGGCCTCCTATCGCCGCCCCGAATAAACTATGCCCGGGGGTATGGTGAATCCGTCGGGTATTGCCGCAATTGCGCTCTTGCTGTATTCACTGTCGAATCCGGCGAGACTGTAATGTGGCGATTCCAATCGCAATTGTGATCACGCTGTATTCACTGTCGAATCCTGTGAGATTGTAAGACGCAGTGGACGAGAAGGATAGCACGGGGAAGTGAGCCGACGGGCCGATGCATCCGAGGGACGCAGAAGCTGCGGAAGAGTACACCGTCGAACAAGAAGGACGTTCGCGACGTCCGAGAGACGTGAAGCCGGGAGGAAAGACGCTCGAGGGCGAAAGGCCGGAGTCGGTTCAGGTGAGCCTAACTCCGGTTGCCTAGTAATCACCCAAGAGCACTCGGGAGCCCTGTGTATACAGGCGCCCGAGAGCCTATTCTTATTCACCCAGCTAGCCGTTTGCGAACGTTGTGCATCGGATAAAGCACAAGCCACGTCTTAGGCGCCCACAACCACTCGGGCGCCCCTATAGTGCCATGTCAGCAATCGGATAGAATTGACTGGGGCTATAGATAGGCTCCAGAGCTCAGTTTAAATCATTAATCAACTGCATACAAATTGTTTCTTATTTTCTTCTGTCTTGTGCTACAAAGTTTGTAAAAGACTTCTCCACTAGAAGGAGATTTTGATAGTGAGCTTCAATCATCTTGGATTAGCAACCACCTAGGTTGCAACAATGTAAATTTCTGTGTCTTAGCCCTTTTATTAGTTCAAGTAGTTTATGCTTATTTTAATTGAATGTTGCAACAAAATATTTATTTTAATTTTACAACGACAATTTACCCCCTCTTGCCGATCCACCTCAATCTGACAAGTGGTATCAGAGCCAGGACGCCGCAGAAGGACTAATCGCTAACTGTAGCAAATTCTAAAAAATGGTTGGACTAGTGATCTACCAGCCAATGTTTGAGGGGGAGCTCGCAGCATGGAAGAGGAAAATGAAGGTATTTTTTACTACCGATTATGAATTATTACTGACAATGAAAAATGATTTTTCAACTCTGAAAGATAACGAAGAAAAGATCAAGGAACCTGACTCCTGGAACAAGAAGGAGCAAGCAGACGCTATAGCAAAGGGAAAGGCGGAATTCCATCTGCTGGTCGTCCTCCCCAAACAAGATGTCAATCGAATCAGGAAGTACAACTCGGTAAAGGAATTTTGGGAAAAGTTTCTAGAATTGCATGAAGGCACCTCGGAGGCAAAGCTGGTGCGATGAGATATCTTTCGAAGCCAACTTACCAACCTCCGAATGGAAGACGAACAATCTATTGGCCAACTCCACGCTAAGGTAAAAGAGCTAATCACGAGCCTTGAAAACCTCGATGAAAAGGAAACAAATTGTGACGCTCAACGGTACGCATTAAATGCTTTCCCGAGAATCTCATATTGGACCTCAGTAATCGATGCATATTTCATATCAAAAGACTTTGAGACAAGTACTCTAGAACAACTCTTTTCAATTTGTGACCTTCATGAATCTCGGTGTGTAGGGAAGAGCAGGAAAATGAACAACGTCGTTCTGAACGCGAGGAACAACTAGATTGAAGAGGAGTCATTAATGGACGATGAAAATATGATGGAAATGGTAAAAAGCCTTAAAAGTTTCTTTTACAAGGCTACTAAATTTTCAAAGTTTCAGGGCAAAAGGTAATCTCCAAAGAATCGTACAGTCCAATATTATAACTGCAAAGAGGAGGGTCATCTAAAAAACTAGTGTTCCAAACTCAAGAAAAAACCAGGGGTTGAAAGCCACCTGGGACGAGACCTCATCCGATAAATTGAAAATTGAAGAATACGCTGAACTTGTGCTGATGGCAAGTCATCAAGAAGAGAGCACTGATAAAGGAGGAGCTACGTCAGAAGAAAGTAGCGACGAAGGGGGAGCCCCACTTTTCGAAAGCGATCCGGTAAGTGAGATATGTCTTCTCCCTCATGATCAATTATATTCTGGGAAAAAAGTGATGCTTAAAGGTAATTGTAAATTAGAAAAAGAAAATCGAGAATTAAAAAATAAATTGACTAGTGTGTGTTCTTCTATTTCTGATGATTTGAAAAATAAAAATGTTAATTTGAGAAACCTAGTTGAAAAATTAGAATTTGATATTGCATATTTACGCCAAAAGAAAAATAGTTATCCTGATAATTTGAATTGATATATTAAAAATCACAGGGGTCAACTTAGAAAAGTGTCTCATAATTCTATTCTTCCAAAATTTTTAATTAACCCTATAGATAGAAACTTGTTTTGGATTCCTAAGTCATTTCTAAATTAATTTCCAGTTATTATATGTTTTAGTGCTATCTAGAACCATACTAATATTTTTTTTACTCTTCATTATTAACCTTCTTTAAAAAATAGATGTCTATCAAATTTTATAACGATAAAATCATGTTCATAATTTTCCTCAATATATGAATATTTTTTCTTCTTATTATAAATTTTTTAGAGTATTTTCGAATACTTTTCGAATATTCATGATTTTTCAATCGAAATTAAAATTTTAGAATTTAAAAATAGGCAAAACTTTATTTTTCTAGATCCATTTTTTCTAGATTTAGATATAATCCATAGACTTCAGTAAAATTTTATTAGAATTTTTTAAAGTGATTTTAAATTTTAAATATTTATTCTTCAAAAATTCCACTCTATTAGTATTTGTTTTATTTTTGGACTTAGATAATGTCTTAAAGTTGAAAATTTTTATACAATCTCAAAACTCTATTTTCCACTTATCCAAAAATTTTCAGAATTTTCTAACATACTTTTGATTTTCTATAATTTTTTTATTTAAATTTAATTTTTAATTTTTAATTTCTATAGAAATTTTTTTTATCAAATCTGATTTTTTTTAGATCTACTCTTCATCTGTTTACTTTAATATAATTTTTTTGAATTTTTTGATATAATTTTGAATTTTGAAAATTCAATCTTCAAGACATTTAATCTATGAATATTTAATTTATTACACTTGCACAAAAATTTTTAAATTTTTTCAAACGAAAATATTTTTAAAATTCCTATTTTTTTAATTTAAAAAATGCTTAGAAAATTTTCATAGTTTTTCTGTGTTATTCATATTTTTTCTTTCACTTTACCTAATTTTTTTTAGCCCCATTTTTTGCTGTGATCAAAGGGGGAGAGTAGCTTAAGTTCAGGGTGGGGTTGTATTTTAAAATCGTAAATATTTCTTTTATGCTTAGTTATCTTAGTTAATGTTATTATTATTATTATTATTATTTTATCTTAACTAAACTTGGGTTGATGCACATCAAAAAGAGGGAGATTGTTGGAGCCCTTGTTGGTTCTGATGTGATCAACCAAGTTAGGTTAGGTCATGTTGTGGTTTTTATACCTCTGTCTAAGTGTGTAGGAACCTAGGAGCAGAGGAAGTCGAGCGTAAGACGTAGTGGACGAGAAGGATAGCACGGGGAAGTGAGCCGACGGGCTTGGTGCATCCGAGGGACGCGGAAGCTGCGGAAGAGTACACCAGTGGAACGAGAAGGACGTGCGTGACGCCCGAGAGACGAGAAGCCAGGAGGAAGGATGCTCAAGGGGCGAAAGGTCGGAGTCGGGTTCGAGTGAGCTGAACTTCGGTTGATCAGAAATCACCCAAGAAGAACCGCTGGGGACTGGTCCGCAAGTTGCTGATCAAAAGCCACTCGGGCGCCCCTATGCATAGGGGCGCCCGAGCTCTCGAGCACCCGTATGAATAGGGGTGCCCGAGTGCTTGGGCGCTCCTATGCATACATGCGTCCGAGAGCCTATTCTTATCCACTCAGCTAGCCGTTTGCGAACGTTGTACATCGGATAACGCACAAGCCACGTGTCAGACACCCATAACCACTCGGGCACCCTTATAGTGCCACGTCAGCAATCAGATAGAATTGACCGGGGCTATAAATAGTCCCCCAGAGCTCAGTTCCAAATCATTAATCAACTGCATACGAATTATTTCTTATTTTCTTCTGTCTTGTGCTACAAAGTTTGTAAAAGGCTTCTTTGCCAGAAAGAGGTTTTGATTGTGAGCTTCAGTCATCATGGATTAGCAATCACCTAGGTTGTACCCAAGTAAATTTCTATGTCTTAGCCCTTTTACTAGTTCAAGTAGTTTATGTTTATTTTAATCAATTGTTGCAACTAATCTGGTATCTTTGTGAGCCGCACAAAAGATTTATTTTAATTTTACAACTACAATTTACCTCCATCTTGTCGGTCTACCTTGATCTAACAGATAGCCTATGTACTTGAAGAGCCTCTTCCCACGAGTATAGCTAATGATGTAACTTTTGGCTAAATGCTGACCTATCAACAGTGTATGACTGATTATTCTGAGCTTGTAAGTTGCATCATGCTAGCTTTGATGTCTTATGAACTATAAAGACAACATGAGCATATGGATGCTTATACTATTGTTTATCATCTTTGTGAGTTGTTTGATGAGCAAGCAAGATCCAAACGGTTCAAGGTGATGTGAACCCAATGAGAAGAAGTCTCAAGAACACACAACAAATGGAAGAAAGAGAGAAAGACAGTCTAAATCGAAAAGATGAAGAATGAAAGGAAGAAACCTTGATCCAATGCTTAAGGAAGCACAAACCTTGGTATAGAAGAAGAAGAAGATAGACGCCACAACCTTGGGATGGAGGTTGATAAGTCTTGAACACCATAAGGGGATGCCTTGATAAGTTCTAGTTCAATGAAGAACCAACAAGTGAGAGCCTCACCATGTAGTAGATTGAATAAGCCAAAAGTTACATGTTGTGGCCGCCACCCCCTTAATTTATAGCTATAGGGTGACCTAAAAACCCTAAAAGGCCAAAAGGAATCCCATTTAGTAGAGGTCTATGTAGACTACATAGGTATATTGAGCTCTTGGTACCATTACAACCCAAATAAAGCTAGAAATTGAGCCTAAATTGAACCCACAAAATTAACATATCCTTCTTACATAGACAAGAGACTTAAGTGACTAGTTAAGCTCATCTAAGGCTTGAATTAGGTTGACTAAGCCGTATGACTTGCTCTTGGTCAAACCTTCTTAAATGGTTGTTTTGGCTTTCACATCTTCAATAAGCACATTAAGTGCTTCTTTTATCTTTTTAGCCTTAGCCCTTGTAATTGGGCCTCCTCCTTTGATGCATAATGGATCATCAACATCTTCTAGAGTGGGTTGAGCATGATCCATATCGTTAGCTTGTTGGGCAACTTGTTCACTTCCTTTGACTCCATTACGAGGTCTCCAAGCTTCTCTTCCACTTAAAGATGTAGGAGGGTTTATCTACAGTACAATTTGTACTAAAGATGAATGACTATATTGAGTGGTTGAGATCACTTGGATTTATTATGAATCATGAGTTGGGTATTGACTTAATTCTGCATAGTTTACTCAATAGATATTTATAGTTTGTGATGAACTATCATATGAATCAACTTGAATCCGTAATTCCTGAGTTGATTAACATGCTTAAGATAGTGGAGCCATCGATTAGGAAAGGATCGAAAGTTCTGATGTTATTTGACTTTTCTAAGAAAGGTTCAAAGAGGAAGTAAAAAAAAGTCGAGCCAATGGGAAGAAAAATGCTAAGAAAGAAGAATCTGCTCCAAAGGGTCCATGTCACCACTACAGTAAAATGGGACATTAGAGAAGAAACAACAAGATTTATCTTAAGACCTTGAAGAAGAAGACGACATCCGATGCCCCATCTACTTCAAGTATCTTCGTTATTGAATGACATACTATTTCTTCAGATACTTGAGTATTAGATATAAGTGTGCCTCATATATATGTAATGACATAAGAGGCTAAGGAATAGTAAAAGACTGGTCAAGAGAGAAGCAAATCTACGAGTTGACAATAGAGCAAAGATTATAGCTATAGCCATAAGAATTTATTTGTTAAAACTCCCCAGTAGACTAGTTTTGGAATTGGATAATTGCTATTATGTTTCTTCACTAATAAAAAAATATTATTTCTATTTTTTTGTTTAAATAGAAAATATTTTCATTTAACTTTCAGTAACCACTGTTGTCACATAACTTTGAATGATGTTCTTTAAGGAATTGAAATGTTGTGTAATGGGATTTAAGAGTTGGACATATCCAATAACATATTCAATATCAAAATGAATAATAAACACGCTCGAAAAGATGATCAATTAACCTCCTCCACATGGCATTGTCGCCTTAGCCACATAAGTAAGAAACACATATCCAAATTACACAAGTTTGGAATTTTAGAATCTTTTGAATTAGATTCATTTGATACATGTGCTTCATGATTAAAAGGAAAGATGACTAAGTTAACTTTCAAGGGAAAAGGTAAATGAGAAAATGATGTATTAGGCCTTATGCACGCCGATGTATGTAGGCCTATGTCAACTCATCTACGAGAAGGCTGTAGATACTTCATTACCTTCACCGATGATCATTCACGATGTGGGTATGTGTATCTGTTAAGATACGATCTCTACTACTCCATATCAGATATGGACTAGTAAGAAATCTCATCTATCTTATTTGAAAACATGGGGCTATCCTACATATGTGAAGAGGACTATATCAGATAAGTTAGATGTTAAGTTTGACAAGTGTCTATTTATTAATTACCCTTAGGAAACACGGGGTTATCAAATCTATCATCTTTGTAATAAAAGGTATTTGTTTTAATGAATGTTGTATTCCTAGAGAAAGCGTTTCATTTATAGGAAAATAGTGGGAGTGAGGTTAAACTTGGGGCAGTTCAAGAGACACCAATGTGCGACTACGAGTCACCCTCAGTTTTTTTTACTTGCAGTTAAGTCATTTAGGGTTTTGTCTTTACGGTTTAGGGGTTGAGTTATAGAGAGAGTGCATACCCCATGCACACCTCAAAAAAAATTTTAGTTTGAATTTTTTTGTGTGCTTAATACTATAACCTAACTCCTAAACCCTAAGGGTGTGTTTGGTTGGGGGTTATCCATGATAACCTTGGTTATCCATCCAAGGTTATCAACAAAAATCTTGTTTGGTTTAGATAATCAGCGATTCCCAAGTAATGATCGATGCCCGACACGTCAACAAAAGGGGCATGCAACCCGGAATCGAAAAACCTTAGGAAAGTAATGTTTCTCTTGATTCCCAGGTTATGTAACTTATTTTTCCAAAATTATCCTCCAATATTTATCTTAGCAAAAGAGGCATTATTCGTGGGCAACTACCGGCAACGATGGCGGGCAACCACCGCCGGCGACCGGCGACCATCGTCGGCGACCGGCGACAATCGTCGGCGACCGACAACGACCGACGACCATTATTCGCGGCTGACGACCGACAACGACGACCGGCGACCACCGCCGGCGGCCGACCATTATTTGCGGCTGACGACCAAGGGTACGAATATGTATATAATATCATCTTACCTTTTATTTTAAATTTATAAGCATATAATATTATTATACTTAAATTTAACTAAAGGGTAATTCGGTAAAATATTGTATTATGTCATAGACTATTACCTCCAAACAAACAAGATTTTATTTTATTACCTAAATTGAACAAAACAACTTCAGGTTATATTTCATTCCCGATTACCTTGGTTATGTGATTACTTGGTAATCACAAAACTAAGGTTATATCTGATAACTTGAACCAAACACACCCTAAAGGTAAAATCTTATTGACATAATTAGGAGTTTAGAAAAATAATCATAAAAAATAAAAAAAACTTGCGCCTAGGTATATGTATATATATCCTAAGCCTTCACAGGGATGACAATTTTCCCTGAATCCGATGAGGAATCCGATATTTGACCTGAATGGAGAAGGATATGAAGGAAAATTTTAGATCCGATTAAATAATCAGGTATTTTCAAATATGGATATGGGTGTTTTCGAATATGGGTATGGAGGTACATGTGGTAAAATCCTACTCATATCTTACTCGATATATATATATATATATATATAAAAAAAATAATATAATAAAATATATAATATATATATATATATATATATATATATATATATATATATATATATAAAGACAAAGGTGTTCTTCTGCGGGAGAATAAAATGCGCCACTGTGCTCGACTTGCGATTTTTTTTCATAATTACAAATTTCCTCACATATCTCTAAATTAAAACGTGACAACTTGATTTCCTCGTCTCCCTTGCGACGACCCAGACAGCTAGGGCTAGGGCGCA
This sequence comes from Boesenbergia rotunda, assembly GCA_024364735.1. NCBI lineage: Eukaryota > Viridiplantae > Streptophyta > Magnoliopsida > Zingiberales > Zingiberaceae > Boesenbergia > Boesenbergia rotunda. Next base: position 954,579 of record JAGFNQ010004569.1, on the reverse strand, counting down.
ATATTTCCGCTGCCGCACTTCCTCTCTTCGCCTGCGAGCCCTCCCTCTCTCACCCTCCTCTCTCGTTGGAGGTTGAAGCCACGATGAGACCCTCTCTCTCCGAAGACAAGATAGGGCTTCGTCGAGCTCTCTCTCTCTCTCTCTCTCTCGTCAACTGGAGAACAAAATCACAGTGAGCCCTCCACCTCTCTCTCTCGTCCGAGACCCAGATCGAAGCCAAGCTAGGGTTTCGATCAACCCTCTCTCTCTCTCTCTCTCTCTCTCTCTCGTTGGAGGATCTACGACCAACTCTCTCTTTGCCTCCTCTCTTGAAGTGCCAACATTGCAGCGCAGCTAGGCCGACCTACTCCCTCGCTTTGCCTCCTCTAAAGGTGCCTATTCAATTTCTCATTCCGGAACTGTTAATTTGTTAGGTCTAATGCATCCATTGCATAGATTAGATTCTGTGAAAATTATAATGCTTTCTAATGTTGGTGTGTATGAACCTGATAAATAAATTTTTTGATCTGCTATTTCACCTCGACATTCAACTCAATTTGGCACTTTGCTATATCATTTCTACTTAATACTGTGATGATGATTTTTGCAATGCTTGATTTCTACAATATATTGTGATGTTATTATGTGTAATGCTACAATGGTTAGATTTCAACTCCATATATTGTTGATTTCTAAGAGTGCTTTCAGTATCATTTTTGTGTTGTCGATTTGTAATTGTAATATTTGGTCTGTGATGTTAGATTTTATGCTATCAATTTTTATACTGTGATGATTTTAGAAATAGATATTTGATTTAGAAAGTTATTTCTTGCAATATAATGATAATATGCAGAGTTTCCAAGTAATGGATGAAAGTTGCAGTGATGATCATCTGTATATTCCTCAAGTTGCAGATGATCGAAAACCAAAATATGGGATGGAATTCTCATCATGAGGCATTTTCATTCTATAACCAATACGCACGTGAATCCAGATTTGGTGCAAGGATGAATAGTAGCAAGAAAAATAAGATGTCAAATGAAGTAGCGTGGAAAACATTTATATGCTTTAAAGAAGGACATACAGATGACCAACGAAATAAAAAATAAAAGGTGATCACCGGATAAAGGAAAGAGCACATGGCGAAGTTAGAACTGGTTGTAAATCAAAGATTTTACTTGTCAAGAAACAAGCATGACACAATTTGGTTGTCACTAACTTCATGGAAGGTGATCGTAAAATTTCAGCAGCAAAAAAAAGTATTGACTCAATAGTTTTCAAAGGCTAATGTGTCAACTTACCAACAAATGTGATTATTGGAGATAGCGTATGGAGGACCCGAGAGGATTGATTGTTTAGAAAGAGATATTAGAAACTTTGAAAGAGATCTCAGGGATGAACAAAGGGGTATTGATGCTAAACACTAATTGAGCTATTTGCATCCAGGAGCAGAGCCACCCTTGGGCTAGGGTGGCCTCCAACCCCACCTACCTTTTGGCTTTAGTAAAAATTAGGAAGGAGAGGGGAGGCTGAGAAGAAGGGACTGCAGCTTTAAAGTTGGTGAACAAAATAGAGAAGTAGAAAAAGATAAAAACGAATAGAAGGGAAAAATGTGTCACATGAAAGCAACCAAGCAAGCAAAAAAAAGGTGGAACCGCCACCTTAGCTTATCATTAAATCAACTTAATTATTATTTTCACATCTATGTATTGATTTTAGTTTAAATCCAATTTGATTTTAATTCAACATCCTAATTTTATATTCAATGAGTTGGTTTATTTATTTTCAATTTTTTAACAAGTATTTAACATCTCTTGCAAGACTTAGAAAAAAAATTATCTGTTGTCATTGATCATTATAATCGATTTCAATTTTTACAGCAACAATTTAATAAGTTTTTTAAACTATAAACTTTGTTATAATAATTCTCCGTAGCAAAATGATCAATTATAAAATTTGTTATAATAATTCTTCTTAGTAAGATGAAAGATAAATTTTTAGTATATTGTATAATCATCTATATTGAATGGAAGATAGTTGAAAAAATTATTATCAATATAATAATTAATGAATTCAAGATGAATTGAAAAATATAATTTTAATAGTATTTTTATTCCATACTTTTGAATTGAATATATTGAATATTAAATATTTTTATTCTATATTTTTAAAACATAGCATTCATATATTTTTTATTTTATTTATATTTTTAAATTAATTATTTTATTATATTAATTATAGTCCTCCACCCCATATAATTTTAAATTCTAGATATGCCCCTGTTTGCATCCGAAAAAGAGAAAAATCTAGCTTTTTTTCTTTGATTATGAACTGATTCAGATAGAAGATTTAGTAGGTGTTCTTGGGCAGATCATATATCAAGGACCCCATTCAGTGTATTTGGTGATGTGATTGTATTTGATACAACATATAACACCAACAAATATGGTTTGATTTTTGCACCATTTGTCGGTGTAGTGGCATGGCCCCTCTAGCCCCATCAGGCGGCTCTCTAGGCCATGCTCTACGGTCTTCCCACACCCGGCGGTGGGTTTTTGCCTTTCCCATATTCAAACTCTAGACCTCCGGGACAAGTACTAAAGTCCTTGAATCTGGTAGCCAAGTGAGCCGCGCTACATTGGTATGATATTTCCTATTTCCTCTTTCAGTTGTACTTACCACTCCCTGTACGTGTTATTTCGATAGTCTGTTACACAGTTGCTAGCTTAGAGTATCCTGCATATATAATGAGATATCCGCTGAGTTCTATGACTCATTCCATTAGCTCCTTGTTTTTATTTCAAGATGATCGACTGGAGTGCCCGGCAGCCTGTCCCAGTTCGCATACTCGTCGAGACGATTTCGAGATTTTCTTCTATTTTATTGGTGGTACATGTTGGTACCTTTTTCTATACTTTTATACTTTACATTTCCGCTGTTGTTTTTGTGTTGAGGTTTGTCATTCTATACGGTGGTATAGTTGTATTTTTGTGAGCCGTGGTGGCCTTTTGTGCATTGTGTTTTGTCGTAAGTCGTATCGGTACATAACTTTTATTTTTGTTGGCGTTTTCGTTTACTACAGTCGGTTATTTCAGCCCTATAGGCTGTGGTATAATCGGCTGAGGTGATCGTAGAGGTTAGGGTTTTGGATTGTCCGCCGAGTCGAGAGAGTGGCAGTCCGGTCAGTATCGGACGGGCGGCTCCTCGGAGCGTGACACGCTCACTTGGCTACCAGATTCAAGGAACTTTAGTACTTGTCCTGGAGGTCTAGGGTTCGAATCTGGGGAAGGCAAAAACCCACTGACCAGGGGTCGGAAGTTCTTGTGAGTAACGACGGTCGACGACCAAAGGGGCCAGGTTGTTGGGCCGCTAAAAATGGAATTTGACCGCCTAAGGGGCCGAGGGGTCGGGTCTGTTGGATCGAGAGAAACGATAGAGGGGGGGTGAATATCGTAAAACGTTTGGATTTATAGTTAGAGAAATTACGCAGCGGAAATTTAAATCAAATACACGCAAACACCAAGGTTTTTACTTGGTTCGGAGTCACGGTCGGCTCCTACTCCAAGGCCCACGGTCGTTGACCGTTTTCTGCGGACAATTCTATATTTTCACAAAACCAGTTTACAAGATTGAATTACAAGTATCGTAATGTAAACTTTAAAGGAGGCTCTTCGTTATCGACGTCCGGTGTAGATTGTATTTTTGAAGCAGGAGGACGTCGTCAGCGCTTGTATCTCGAGTCGGGAGGTTTCTGGAGCAGAGCGCGGGAGCAAAAGAGCGTGAATGCGTTGGAAGAATTGATTGCCCGAAGCCTTGGGGTCGAGGGCGTTTTTATAGACCCTGGGGGCGCCCGGGACGTCGGGGGCGCCCCCTAGGTGTCAACTGATCCGAGTTCATCTCGGTCAGCTCTGATCCCTTCAATCTCGGGATCAGATCATGACGGGGGCGCCCAGGACGGTGGGGGCGCCCGGGTTGACCGGGTCAACTCTTATCCATTGGCTTCGCTGGCTTCTGCTTCGTTGGCTTGCATTGGGGACGCCCGGACCATCCGGGGTGCCCGGGAGCACGGGGGGCGCCCGGGAGCATGGGGGCGCCCCGCCCATAAGCTACCGAAGCTCACTTTGCTTTACTTTGTTTTGTGTTCACCTTGGGGGCGCCCGGGACACTCCGGGCGCCCTACTCAGCCTCTGCCTCACTCCTTTGAGGCTCTCTGAACTGCAGGCACTCGTTCCTTCGGTCCTGCATCCAGGGTTAGTCCAAAACAACATAAAACAATAATGTGTTAGTTTTATACAGCCTTAGCTGTCTTGGTTCTGACTTTGGGTCTCCAAAATGGAACCCTAGGTCGAACCGACGCCTACTGTTCCCTCGACGGGGAACGCGCCCTCACCTACTCCTCTCGGGAGAATGTACCTGATGCCAACCGGCTTCTCCGGTTGGACTTTTGCCCAGCAGTCCTTCGCCAGGTGCCTAGCTGTCCTTCGCCAGGTCTTCAGTACCAAGCTGTCCTTCGCCTGGTGCCTAGCAGTCCTTTGCTAGGTCTTTGGTACCAAGCTATCCTTCGCCTGGTGCCTAGCAGTCCTTCGCTAGGGCTTTGTATCCTGGCATTCCTTCGCCAGGTGCTTAGCAGTCCTTCGCTAGGGCTTTGTTTCCTGGCAGTCCTTCGCCAGGTGCCTAGCAGCCCTTCGCTAGGACTTTGTTTCCTGGCATTCCTTCGCCAGGTGCCTAGCAGTCCTTCGCTAGGGCTTTGTATCCTGGCAGTCCTTTGCCAGGTGCCTTTCCTGCACACTCAAGCAGCATGTTCGATAACCAATGAACTTAACTTTGAATCCTTTGCCAATATCAAAACAAGGTTCGATATGGTGCTTCCTGCACCAACAATCTCCCCCTTTTTGATTTATGGCAACACAATTCAAAGTTAAGTTAAAAACTCTTAACAGTTAAGAACATAAGGTAAACAATGAAGTATAACTGTTTATGAACAGAATAAATGTAGAGTTGAAAAAATTTATTTCTCATACTCCCTCTAAAACCCTGAATACTTGTGTTAAAACACTTAAAACACTTAACTTTGACCTTTCCTCCCCCTTTGACATATATCAAAAACATACATGGGAGAACAAGATTTCTAACAGGGAGTTTTGAGTTTTACCAAAAATAAGTTTTTGACAAGGTGTTTCAAAAGAGTAAAAAGCATCTATATCAACAAACAATTTTGAAAAGCAAGCCTAAATTTTGTTAAAAGTTTTTACAAAAAAATTACTTAGGCAAAATTTTGAATCCAAATTTCCCTAAAAAATTTCAACTTTGAGAATTGGGAAAATTTTGTTTTAAAAGAATTTGCACACTTAGAAGAATATGCTTGGAAATACTTTGTGTATTAAAAAAAACAAAATCTTTAAGAATTTTCTAGACAAGTTTTTCACCAAAAAAAAACTTTACATAGGAACATTTGCCAACATTTTTAAAAAGTGTTTGCTCAGACAAATTTTGTTTACTATGAAAAATTTTACTTAGGAAAAACATGCACTTAAAAAAAATTTAAAACACTTAGATATTTTTGCTTTTCGAAAAGGAGAAAAAAATTCCTTTCTCTCTTTCTTGCTCTCCCCCTTGGCTATATATATATCAATAAAGAAATATATTTTAAAATAAGTTTTAAGAAGAAGTTTGTGTATCAGAGCCTATGAGTTATGAAGATATAAAAATACTTAGTATAACTCTTGAAAGCCTAGCACCAAGCTTAAATTGCACCAACAAAACTCCACTTTGAAAGGTATTGTGCAATTTAAAAAAAAGGTTTTGTATTTATAGGCAAATCTTTAGAAAATTCACGTACTTAGAATACTATTGCCTTAGAAAAGTATTAGTACTTTTTGAAAACATTATATTTTGAAAAATAGAAGTACTTTTGAAAGATATTAAAATTTTTGAAAAGTATAAGTACTTTTTAAAAAAATATGTATTTTTGAAAAATATGCAAGTACTTTTGAAAAAAACAGATTGAGCCTTTTTGGAAAATCTAAGTACTGTTTTTGAAAACTATTAGACATTGAAAAATATAAATAATTTTTGAAAAGTATTATGCATTTTAAAAACATAATATTTTACTTGACTAGGTTTCTTTTCCAGTCTGACACAATCCTAGGAAACCTTGTTGACTACAAGGACATTTTTCTAAGTGTCCTGGAAATTTCTCCAACCCAAGTAAGTATTATTTCTAAAATTATTTCATAAGCCATAAGAATTTTGAAAAATAAAATATTGGTATTTTGAAAGAAAAATTATTTAAGTTCTCAAAAAGATTTTAAACTTGCAGTGCATGAAAACATATAATTTTAAAAAAAATGTTCAATAATTCTTTTAATTTAATCTCCCCCTAAGCTTGCCCTAGTCCTAGGAAGCTTGTTGACTACAAGCGATCTTCCTCTGAGTTTTAGGGTTTGATTTAAATTATAAGAATTATCTAATAACTCCAAAACAAATAATTACAAAAAAAAACATTTCAGAAATTCTTCTTTTGACTCAAACTCCTCCTAAATTTGACACATCCTAGGAGTCCTTGTAGATCATGAAGTGGACCTTCCTCTGTGTCTTTAGGGTTTATTAAAATCAAAAGAATAATTTTGAATAACCTTCTGAGTATGATAACTTTCAAGGAGATAAATTTTTGAAAACACAACTTGGAATGATAGCAAAGTTTTCGAAAATCATGATGTTAATTTTTCAAAGAGATAGTAATATACGAGGATTTTTGAATCAACTTTTGAAAACCATATTTTGAGATGATAATAAGCATAAGGTTTTTGAAAAAGCTGAATTTTTTGAAAAAGATTAAGAAGAACTCCCCCTGTATCCGACACAGCCCGACTTTTATCTAAGTTCCTTAAGGGATATCAGTGTTGACCAAGGTTGACTATGTGGACTAGGGTTGACTATTTTGACCAAGTTAATGACTAAATCAGAACAAGCCCTAGACTCTATTTATTGTGATATTTGACATGAAATTTAAGAAAATGTGAGGAATGAAAAAGTAGGGTACAGTACAATAAATTAAAAATTAGAGGTAAGTTTGAATAACTTTTGCAAACTTTTTTTTTATTTAAAAGGATAGTGAATCATGCTTTTAGGTCCTAGATGTCTCACCCAGTTCTATGTGGTCAAACATGTAAACCTTATGGGTTGTGTGAGACAAATATTTTATTTTAAAAAAATGGTTAATTTTGAAACATTAAACCTTAGTTTAAAAGTTAAAATGATTTTTGAGAAACTTAAAATTTAGAGGGTTAAGTTTGTTTAGTTGAATTAAATTTTAATTTTGAAAGTTGTTCGGTTGAATTAAATTTGAATTTTAAAGGTAGTTGAATTAAATTTGAATTTTAAAAGTCAGTTGAATTTAAATTTGAATTTTAAAAGTCAGATGTATTAAATTTGAATTTTATTGAGTTAAATTTAATTTATTAAGATTTAATTGGATTTAATTAAGATCTAATTGAATTTAATTGATTTAATTAAGATTTGATTTTGATTTAATTGAATTAATTTTAGTTTGATTAATTTGAATTAGTTGGTTGGGTTGGACTCAACTTTTAGGTCCTAAGCATCACACCCATTTCTAAGTGACAAAACAGGATATCCTTAACTGTTTTGTGAGATGCATATTTTAATAGAAAGATTTATTTTGAAAAGGCCATGATTAATTTTGAATTTTTAAACCCAATTTAAATTTATTTTGAAAAGAGATATTTGAATCTAAAATTAACTGAAAATTTATGTTAGATTCGAATTTAACAAAGAGTAACTTGAATTTGAATTTCAAAAATTGGCTTCCAGGTCTTGGCGAGGCACAAGACCTTCTTTGGCCGTAGCCTTATTGGATCATCAACCCTTTCTTAGACAAAACCTTTCAGTGAAATTTCATCTTCAAAATTATTTTTTGGTAAATTCTGGTCTAACTAGTTTGGGTCTTGGATCGTAGCTTCGGCTAGTTTCACCAGTCTAAAGAGACCAAATAGTGTATACTTGACCTTATTAGAAAAGGCTTCCTTAACGTACTATCATCTCACCTCCACCCAATACTATGTTGTTCAAATTTCAGTTAAGTTGGTTCAGTCCTTAAACTAACCAATCCTAAATCTAAAAAAAATTAAGATTGCAAAGGAAAATAAACAAGCAAACAAGGAAAAATTATCTAAGTCACATCATAATTGAAATAATACTCGGGTTTTTTAACGTCAGCAAGGTTGGGAATTAAGTTTTCTAACATATTAGCCTTAACTAATTTATATAAATTAATTACGTTCTTTTCATTTGCGGGTTCAGCTGGTTCATCCTTTCTTCGGCTGGCTTTCCTTCTGTTGGTTTGGTTCTTCAATTCCTTGTAGTAGTTTCTTGCCAGTCGGACCAGCTTTGGTCGATCTCCTTCGTCTTCAGAGTCTGAGTCTGATTCAGACTCAGGTGTTGGTTGAGGTTTCTTCTTGGATTTCTTTTCAGATTTACCTGCAATAAAGGCAATGCCTTTCTCGGCCAGGGTGCAGTTAGTCTGCTCATGTAATTCTAATTCGGAGAACAATTCATCTAATTTAATTTTTGAAAGGTCCCTTGAAACCTTGTATGCATCTACCATAGATGCCCACAAGGTGTTTCTTGGGAAAGCATTTAAAGCGTACCTTATTAGGTCACAATTTTCTACCTTGTGACCGATGGTGTGCAGTCCGTTAATTAGTGTTGATGCAGTCTGGCCCTGATTGTTATTTTGGTGTTGACACCGATTTAAGTTTAGGTGGATGATTATTGATTATGATTAAGTCTTGATCGGGGATCAGGCATGGTATGGAAAATCCTAGTCTGGAGGGCTAGGTGTTGGAAAATCCTAACCTGGAGGGTTAGGTGTTGAAAATCCTAGTCTGGAAGGCTAGGTGCTGAAAAATCCTAGCTTGGAGGGCTAGGTGTTGGAAAAGTCCTGATTCGGAAGGGTTGGGTGAAAAGTCCTAGCTTGGAGGGCTAGGTGAAAAGTCCTAACTTGAAGGGTTAGGTGCAAATTCCCATCCTGGAGAATTAGGTGAAAAAGTCCTGGCTTGGAGGGTCAGGTGCCTAGCTTGGACGGCTAGGTTGGATGAAGTTCTGACTCGGAAGGGTTGGGTGAAAAGTCCTAGCTTGGAGGGCTAGGTGAAAAGTCCTAACTTGGAGGGTTAGGTGCAAATTCCCAACTTGGAGAGTTAGATGAAAAATCCTTGGCTTGGAGGGCTAAGGTGGAAGAGAACTTAGCTTGGAGGGCTAAGTTTACGTCCCTGGATCGGTCTGGTGATCGGTCAGGGATTCTGGCACGCTGCTCCTTCGTGGATCGATCTGGTGACCGATCCAGAAATGACTGATCGGTCTGGTGACCGATCAGGGAGCACACAGTGAGGTTGGGAACCTACTGTACTGCTCCTGATCGATCCGGTGACCGATCAGGGAGTGTGTGTTTCACCTACTTCTTGGCTACTGATCGGTCGGGTGACCGATCAGGGAGCGAACAGTTGAGGTTGAGTTCCCTTGCTGATCTGAACCTGATCAGTCTGGAGACCGATCAGGATCACTGTACAGATCGTTCCGGAGAACGATCCAGCATCGCAGGTTCCTCACTATGATCGATCAGGCTCTAGCCTGATCGGTCTGGTCATGATCTGATCGGTCTGGTGACCGATCAGGAGGCTGCCTGATCGGTCTGATGACCGATCAGGAGGTCTGGACTGCGAAGCTCAGAAATCGCCCAAGAAAAGGGTGGATCGTTCGGGTGATCGATCCACAACCTGGGATCGGTCCGGTGATCGATCCAGGAGAAGTCACAAAGAAATCGCGATTTCTGGTTGAGCGTTGGGGACCGATCAGGACGGAGCCTGATCGGTCTGGACCTATCCTGATCGGTCTGGTGACCGATCAGGAGTCTCTCTGATCGGTCGGGTGACCGATCACTTTAATTCAAATTGCACTGTCAGACGCTCTGATCGCGTCTGACCACATTCGATTCGCTGCTGTTTATCTCTGATATTTGATTTACTGCGTGATTTGTTGCTCTAACAGTCTGATTAAGTTACAGGTGACAGGGGAGGATTCAAACACTCAAGGAGAAGTCAAAGAGGGCTTTCCTTGGAGCAGGTTTGTCCCTTTCTCAACTCAGGTTGCAACGACTGGAGCTGCAGGACTGAAGCCACTGACTGAAGCTTGGCTGAGGGAGCTCAGGAAGTTCAGTAAGGGTTCAGTGTAGCTGGCGCGTTGGCAGTGAGGCAGCTGTAGGCTGCTGGAGATGAGGTCACTTGTTGCTTAGTGGAGAAACAAAAGGAACGAGAGACAGCTTCAGTGAAGCATTTGCAGAGTTCGACAATTCTTCAGCTTGTGCTCTTGAGTTCCAGTGCTTTGCGTTCTCCACATCAAGCTTGCTGTTCTTGAGATTTCCATCATTCTGAGCAAGCGATCGAGAAGCAATCATCCCTTACTTGAGCCTTGAAGGAGGGAACAAGAAGCTTGGAGTCCGATAGTGGGAAGACACGAAGAAGGGTTCTTGCGTGAGATCGCCACTGGGTGGAGCTCAAGGAAGCTTGCTGTGTTCTTGTCCTTGCCAAGGGGTTGAGTAAGATCCTTCTTGTTGTTTCATTAAGCTTAAACACTTATCTGTGATTGAAACGCTGTGGAGAGGTTTCTCCACCGAGAAGGAGGTTGCTTTATATCCGGTGATCACCGGGGCTTGATCTGCCGACGATCAAGGGATCGCCCACCTTAAGGGCACGCCAAGGAGTAGGGGCAAGTTATCCCCGAACCTTGTAAACCCACTTGTTAGCGATCTTGATAGCTGTCGTTGTTAGCTTTCATCTCTGTTCTTAGTTTACTGCATTGCTTTGTTTTTCCTTAGCTTTCTTCCGCTGTGCTACTGATAGTTTAAGTGCAGAAAACTTGCTAATCTCTTCAAAGAAAAAGTGTTGGCTATATTCACCCCCCCCTCTCTAGCCATCTCGTCTCCAACAAGTGGTATCAGAGCTTGGGGCTCTGTACACGGCTTAACATCCGAGAGTTATCAACAAGATGGCTTTGAGAGAAGGCTTCTCCACCACCCGACCTCCATTCTTTGATGGCGCCGACTTTCAGTATTGGAGATCAAAGATGGAATACTATTTGAAGATGGATATCCATACTTGGTTCGCGGTGAAGGAGGGATTCATTCCTCCTAAGGATGACGAAGGCAAAGAACTCGAGTCTTCACGGTGGACTGTCGAACAAACAAGAAAGAGTGAAGCCGACGCGAAGGCGGTTGTCACTCTACAATGTGGCATGAACAAATATCAACTCATCAAAGTTGGTCCTTTCACAAGTACCAAGGACCTGTGGAACAAACTCATTGAGCTTCACGAAGGCACCCGGGACTCTAGAATCGCAAAGAGGGATTTGTTCCTCAACCAACTTCAAAATCTCTCCATGAAGGAGAATGAGTCGGTAAGTGAGCTTCATAGTCGTTTCAAGGAAGTCCTCAATGGGCTTCATTCAATTGATGAAAAGGTCGAGAACCGCGACCTTGTGAGGTATGTTTTGAAAGCATTTCCAAGGAATGCTTTGTGGTCATCTATGGTGGATGCCTACAAAGTATCCAAGGATTTATCTATTGTAAAATTAGATGATTTATTTTGTGAGATGGAATTGCATGAAATGGCTAACAAAGGCCCCAAGGAGAAGGGGATTGCCTTAGTTGCAGGGGACCGAACCAACAAGAAGAAGAAGGAGAAGAAGAAGGAGAAGGATCTTTCATCATCTTCATCCTCTTCCGAATCCGAGTCCAATTCTGAGGAAGATGGCAGTGGCTCCTCTTCATCTGAGATGGCAAACTTTGTGAGGAGGATGATGCGAAGGGATCGACGTTTCAAAAGTAGAGGTAACACTAGTGAATCCAAACTTGATAAGAATAATGCATCTTGCTTTGAGTGTGGTAGGAAAGGGCATTTCAAGAATGAATGTCCAAAGCTTAAGAAGAAGGAGGAGAAATCCAAACGAAAAGAAGAAAATCCAAGAAGAAGAAGAAAGCTTTGAAGGCCTTTGGGATGAGTCATCCTCTAGCTCATCCGATGAAGAAAAGGAGGAGAAGAGCACAAGGCAAGTGGCTCTCATGGCTCTTGGAGAGGAGAGCAGTGATGAATCTTCAAGCTCCGCAAACACGGCTTCATCATCTTCGGATGATGAAGAGGTAACTTCTCCCGAGCTTGAAAAGTGTTATAGAGCAATTGCATGTTTAACTAGTATGCTTAAGAAATCCAAAAACAAAGTTAAAGCATTGCAATTAGAAATTGATCAATTGAAGGCTTCTAGAGATGATAACATTGATGATTTGCATGTTGAATTACTAGAAGATGAAATTAAATCATTGAAACATGAGATTGTAAATTTGAAATCCTCTAAGGTGAGGAAATAAATGATTGCATGATAACTTGTTAGTAGAGGAAAACCAATCTTGAAGAGTGAGTTGAGAAGCTCAAGAATATTCTTGGGAAGTTCTCAACTAGCTCTAAGACCCTAGATATGATCTAAATGCCCAAAGGGCAGTCTACAATAGGGCCGGTATTGGTTACCGCCCTAAAGAACCCTCATTTGTGTCTCTCATGTCTAGGACTGACATGAGACAATCTAGGACACCCAAACTCAAAAGAAAGTTGTCAAGGCATGGGTGCCTAAGTCATGTTTAGTTGATGCTTTAGGTCCCAAGGTTTGGGTACCTAAAACTTCTATTTTTCGAATTGTGTAGGTTATGATTGAGGGGGAGCACCTATCAACTTGGTTCGTTGATAGTGGATGCTCCAAACACATGACCGGGGATAGATCATTGTTTACCACACTTCACAAGAAAAGTAGAGGTAATGTATCATTTGGTAACAATGGTAGTCTTAAGGTCATAGGAATAGGAGACATTCAAATATCCGAATGTCTTAGAATCTCAAATGTCCTTCTAGTCAAGGGGATGAAATTTAATCTCCTAAGTGTCAGTCAATTGTGTGACACGGGTTACACAATTGACTTCCAACCAAGTCAATGTCTAGTTAGACAAAATGACACCTTGGACACGGTACTAGTAGGAGCAAGAGTAGACAATATTTATCAAGTTTCATTTAAAAGTGCTACTAATGCTTTTGCTAAGTGTCTCATGTCAAAAGAAGAAGAGTCCACCTTTGGCACCGGAGGTTAGCACATGTGAACATGAAGAACATCCGGAAGTTGGCCAACAAGGGACTAGTCCGGCTTACCAAGCATCAAGTATGAAAAAGACAAATTATGTGATGCATGTCAAATGGGTAAGCAAACAAAATCTGCACATAAAGGTAAAAGCACTGTAAGTACTTCCAATGCATTAGATTTACTTCACATGGATCTATTTGATTGTAGTACCATCATATCATTGAATGGAAGTAGATATTGCTTTGTGATTATTGATGATTTTACTAGATACACATGGACTTACTTTTTAAATATAAGGACCAAACCTTAGATATTTCATTTCTTTTTGTAGAAGAGTTGAAAATGAGAAATCATTAACAATTAAGACAATTAGAAGTGATCATGGAGGTGAATTTCAAAATCAAAGGTTTTTAGAATTTTGTCAAGATAAGGGTTATAGACATGAGTTCTCTACTCCTAGAACACCACAACAAAATGGTGTTGTAGAGAGGAAGAACCGTGTACTTCAAGAGGCTGCACGAAGCATGCTCAATGAGTACTCACTCCCGAGTTACTTATGGGCCGAAGCTGTAAATACAGCTTGCTATGTGCAAAACAGAGTCCTGATTCATAGGTTTTAGGAAAGACTCCCCATGAACTTTGGTTTGGGAAACCACCTACGGTTAAACACCTTAGGGTGTTTGGTTGTAAGGTGTTCATCCTAAACACCAAGGATCACTTGGAAAGTTCACGGCAAAGGCTGATGAAGGGATACTAGTCGGGTACTCCCTCGTTAGCAAAGCCTACCGAGTCTACAACAAGAAGTCTAGATTAGTTGAAGAGTCTGCTGATGTGGTCTTTGAAGAAGTTCCAAAATCAAGTGACCAATCAGAAAATGTAGAAGGAGTTCAACTCGAACTTAGGAGACTAAGTTTGAATGAAACTCCAAGTGTTGTTGATGGTGATGAGTCTGATGACGGTGAACCTAGACAACCCACTGATCAGCCGGATCCTGAGGCTGAACTTGTGTCTAGTGAACCTGTTCAAGAAGCACCACCAACTCCAGGCAAACTAGATTAGCCTCTAGTCATCCCCAAGACCAAATTGTTGGAGACATCCATCAGGGGTTAGAACTAGATCATTCTTCCGGAATGAGGCTAATGAAGTTGCCTAATTTCCGAAATTGAACCTAGAAAATTGATGAAGCGTTAAATGATCCCGATTGGATCATTGCAATGCAAGATGAACTAGGTCAATTCGAGAGGAGTCAAGTTTGGGACTTAGTCCCTAGACCCAAGAAGACCTCCATTATTGGAACCAAATGAGTCTTCAAGAACAAATTGAATCATAAGAGAGAAGTTATTAGAAACAAGGCACGCTTGGTAGCTAAGGGCTACAGTCAAGTTGAAGGCCTTGATTATGATGAGACTTATGCTCCCGTGGCACGATTAGAGTCCATCCGATTGATGCTAGCATTTGCAGCACATCGTGGTTTCAAATTATATCAAATGAACGTCAAATCGGCCTTTCTAAATGGTTTGATTAAAGAAGTGGTCTATGTCGAACAACCTCCGGGGTTTGAGAGTACCGAATTTTCAAACCACGTGTTCAAGCTCAAAAAGGCACTTTATGGCCTTAAACAAGCACCCCGGGCTTGGTATGAACGGTTGTCGATATTCCTAGTTGAGAAGGGCTTCGTTAGAGGCCAAATAGACCCTACACTATTTCTACGANCATGTGCATTTACTGCCTAATTTACTCCGTTATTTGAACTCTTAATATTTGTATCTTATAGTTGACTTTGTTCTGGAGAAGATACATTTGGCAATTCTTGTTTTCTTTTTATCCAATACTTTTCTACAATAGTTTTTTGCTATGCTTATTTTGTGCTTATGAATGTTCTTATTAACATTTTACATTATAGGTACAGAAGAATGTGCTTAATTTGTTCTTAGCTTGAAGTTGCAACACCTAAAGCTAGAGAAGACAATGACGTTCTAGATTTAGTACTTGGAAAGATATTTGAACAAGTAGGTTTCAAATTTGAGCGAGACATTGTTGATGTATTGAATTTTCTTAGTATTTAATCTTAATCGAATATAATTTTTTTGAACATTCTGTTGATGTGGATGTGGTAGACAATTGTTTTTATCTCTGAAGAAATTTTTTATTAATGTTTATGTGAAAAATGGTAGATATTTATTCTTATTTCTGAATCAACGGTGGTTATGAAAATGGTAGACATTTATTTTTATGTATACTAGAGGGCTTCATAGTGGATGGATTAGCAATTTATCTTTACAATGATTGAGGATATTAAATATGTTGATGCAGTAAAGTGTGTGTGTGTGCCCTACTTGGTAGAAAGGACAATCAATCAAATGCCAAAGAGTAGAAGCAAAATCAATCAACATTCGTTTTGCATTATTGACATTATCATTCATATGGATAGAAGACTTTATAGATAATCTTATAGTCGAGTTTATTGGCTTTATCTTGGTGCTTTAGCCTAATAATTACAACGCTAACAATATTTTTCTTGTAGGAATATTAGTAAAGTTGAACCGGAAGCAAAGTTATCATCTGTAGCAAAAGTATCATATAAATCATGATGTTAAGCTAAAGCAAGGATTTTTAGGTTGTTTGAGTCGAATACATCATAGATCAAACTTCTCTGTTGTATATGCATAGCAGAGGGTAACATGGCAAAGGAACTAACATCAACTTGCCAAATTGAAGAAACAGACATGTGTATAACAAATTACTAGCATTATCATGGAATCAAGCACAAACTAAACCCACATTGTGTTTGTTAGATGAACCTTTGTGATGAATCTAGTATTGGCATTCTAAGGTAAAGAAATCAAATGAGAAATTACAGAATGAGATAAGAAATTAGAATGGTTTCATTATCCTAACTCTGTATATATTTATAATATGCATAAATCAATAGTTTAACACATATTTATCCAATTTTTTTCTATATTATCTCAATTAAATAAGAATAGTTTGAAAAAATAAATAAACTACACCGGCAATAAACATTACAAGAATTTCCCCCCAAAGGGCATAGAAGTCGATTAAATTCTACCTTGAGGTAGATGAGAAAACTAAGAAAGTGTTGAAAATGAAAACATTCTCTACTTGTATATCATTTAAGATCCAGCTGTTCATTTATTCTAAATTGTAAAAGAAAAACATCACTTTCACCAACCAATCTAGATATATCTTGTACCATTCTAAACTTGTCTATTTTATGTTGAATTCTGATTGTTTGATTTAGCCGCAAACCTACTGCATCTCTGAATCTGTCGCAGCGTTGCATTCTTTCTTTTCATCCATTCTAGCTCCAATTAATAATCCTAACTTAATACGGAAATGCTAGATAAAACACTTTAGATAACACAACTTAAATACGTTCTAGCTCCAATGAATAATCCTATCTCAATACGGAAATGCTAGATAAAACAATTTAGATAACACAACTTAAATACAATCATCGTATTAAGTTCAATACAACATTTGCAACCATTCAAATAACATCAATATTTAAAATTCAACTCATGTAACAACTTAAAACATAATGCCTAGTCATTAACATCACCATCACTAATCATAAGAGAATCTAACTGATGCTCTATCTCTTTCAATGCATCTTTCAACTTAGTAATTTTTTTAGACTTTGAAAGTTTACTCTCTAAATTTGAACTTGATGTTGCACATGATATTTCATTTCGACTAGATGTAAAGGTAATTGGTGTTTATTTTTATATAAGTATGCCTCAAAAGCTTCTTGTGCCTTCTCTTTACTTTTGAAAGATTTGTGTATGATGTCATTAAAACCAATAACATGATGAGAAGCTTCTACCCATGTTTCATAAATTCCTAGTTCATGTCCAACAAATACAATATATGTTTTCCCCTACATTAAAAACAACATTTAGAATCTTGTGTAAACAAATTATTAGAACTAAAAATTAAACGATTTATCATGGATCGTATATAAAGAGTCGAAGTTTGGAAGTTTGCTACAAACTATAGAACCAAAAGATATCAAAATAAAAACATGCTCAAATCCAAATTTCACAAATTCTAAAACAAATATTGTGCGTGGAAATGAATGGATATATGTCAAATTTAAAGGAATTGCAAAGACATCAGAAATGATTGCATGATTTTATAAGAATATTTGATAATCACTAATTTGGATCAATTTGTGTTAGATTGAGTTGACCAGGTTAAGTTATAAGGAATGAATACATTATGTCTTTTCACAAAATTTGAATGCCTACTAACGGAAAAGCATGTGAACTAGAGATTCGATCCAAAATTGATTCTTCAAAACAGTCAAAAATATGACTTTTAGGAGTAGTTCTTCACTTGTGAAACTTAACATAGATGACCGAGGAGAAATAGCAGATAATTTTTTTTATTAGGTAACATCACAGACCAAATATTACAATTACAGATCGACAGATTGAATTGAATGCCAAATTTTGAGTTGAATGCCGAGGAGAAATAGCAAATCAAAAAATTTATTTATAAGATTAATACACACCAATATTAGAAAGCACTGTAATTTTCACAGAATCTAATCTAAGCAATGGATGCATTAGATCTAACAAATTAATAGTTCCAGAATGAGAAACTAAATAGGCACCTTTACAGGAGGCAAAGCGAGGGTGTAGGTCAGCCTAGATGCGCTGCAGCGTTGGCACTTCGAGAGAGGAGGCAAAGAGAGAGTTGGTCGTAGAACCTCCGATGAGAGAGAGAGAGAGAGAGATGGCTGATCGAAACCCTAGCTTGGCTTCGATATGGGTCTCGGACGAGAGAGAGTGAGGTGGAGGGCTCACTACGATTTTATTCTCCCACCGACGAGAGAGAGAGGGGGCTTGACGAAACCCTAGCTTGGCTTCGAAGAGAGGGGGGCTCGTCGTGGCTTCGGCCTCCAACGAGAAAGGAGGGTGAGAGAGGGAGAGCTCGCAGGCGAAGAGGGGAAGCGAAACGGCGGAAATCTTTCGTCCTAACCCTAGTTGTCTAGGTCGTCGTGAGGGAGACGAGGAAAACAGGTAGCCACGTTTTAATTTAGAGATATGTGAGGAAATTTGTAATTATGAAAAAAAACAAAAAAATCGCAAGTCGCTCACATTAGCGCGTTTTATTCTCCCGCAGAAGAACATCTCTCTCTCTCTCTCTCTCTCTCTCTCTCTATATATATATATATATATATATATATATCGAGAGAGAGGAGAGAGATGATAGCCTGCACATCCGTATGTGGGTGATGGTGAGCGACATCCAATGTGGTCATCTGACATGGCTTTGACCAAATTTTTTTTAATATCTCTCAAGTCTCATTTGCATAAAAAAATCTCTCTCTTGCATGCAATCATACTTGTCTCTCTCCTGCATGCAAGGTAGTGTTGGTTTTAGAAAACTAACTCTATCAATTTGTTTAAGAAATCAACTTTACCAAGTGGAGCTGGTTTTAGAAAACCAACTCCTTCTAAAACCAGCTCCAACCATGTTGATTGAGGAGTTGATATTCAAAGACCAGCTCCAATGCTTGGAGCTAATCTTTGAGACCAACTCCAAAGTGGAGCTGGTCTTTAAAGATTAGCTGAAGATTAGCTCCAACGTGGTTGAAGCTGATATGAAAAGTGTTGCTGCATGGAGTTGGTCTTTAAATACTAGCTTCAACATGAAGTTGGCCTTTAAAAACCATCTTTTAACTTCCTTGATCCAAGTGAAATCATTAGACTTGAAACAAGTTCGATCAAGGTCCACTAGGTCCATCAATGGGTTTTGACTGAAATCCATTGATGGAACTGAGGGACTTAGATTTTAGAAATTTTGGCATGGGATAGAAGGGGTGGGTGTCTAAATTCTAATTATGACCTCCAACTCTAGTTATGACACCTCCACATGAATCTATGCCTAAGTGCCAAGTGGCAAGCCCCTCAGAGCTGATCTTGCAGAAACAACTTCAAGGTAGAGCTGGTATTGTAGAAACAACTTCATCCTGGAGCTGTTTCTATAATACCAACTCCACTATTGACATAAAGGTTTAAATCTTTTGGAGCTATTCTTGTCAGCTGTCAAACAGTAATTGAGGCCATAATTTGACTGTCTTGATCCAAGTGAAACCACTGGACCTGAAATGGGTTCGATTAGGGTCCATTAGGTCCATCAATGGGTTTTGACCGAAATTAATTGATTGACCTAGGGGCCTTGGATTTTGAAAATTTTGGCATGAGATGGAAGGGGGTGTCTAGATTCTAATTATAACCTCCAACTCTAGTTATGATATCCCCACATGAATCTATTTCCACATGTCAAGTGGCATGCCCCTTGGAGCTGGTCTTGCAAAAACAACTTCAAGGTGGAGCTGGTATTGTAGAAACAGTTCCAGGTTGAAACTGTTTCTGATTGATTTGATTAGCTCCACTTAGTGGAGCCCATTTTTTTTAAACCAACTTCACCTAGTGGAGCTGGTTTGAAAATTAGCTCTACTCGTTGATTTATTTAAAACTAGCTCTACTTGGTGGAGTTGGTTTTCTTAAACTAGCTCCACTTGATGGAGCTGATTTTAGAAAATAAGCTCTATTTATGGTAGAGATAATTTCTTAAACTAAGTTGGTGGAGATGATTGTATGTAAGAGAGAGATTTTTTTTACATGCAGACGAAACTTCAGAGGTATTAAAAAAATTTGGTCAAAGTCATGCCAGATGACAACATTGGATGTCACTCACAATCGCCCGCATACGGGTGTGTAGACTATCATTGATCTGTGTGTGTGTATCATTTTTTATTGGGAAAGAAAAAATCTTTAGCCCGCTTCCTGCCTGACAAGGAAGAGTAGACGAATACAAAAATTTAATAAATATTCATAAGTTTATTAAAAAAAAATTGACAAGAAAAGAGAATGATAGATAGTAATAGGATGAAGGGTAGGATATAGATACCGATTCGTTGATGGATATGAGGATAAAGATGAAAGTTAAATATTCGATAGGTATAGTGATGAATATTTGGATGAATATAATAGATGAATATAAATACAAAGGATATGAAATTTGATCCATTATCATCCCTATCTCATCTTCCGTTACCGGATCACTTGAAAAAGAATTCGAATCCGTTGGCTACAATCTCCTACACTACTAAGAAATCCGTCCCTTGTCTTCTTTGTACCTTCTCCTTTTTGTTTATTTGTTTGTTTTTTTGTTTTTGGGCTTGGTGATCTTTTCTTGGTTTGATTTCATTTCTGAATCAGTGTAAACAACGACAACAGAAAATTAATCTTTCCCATTAGATTTGGTTTGTGGTTTTTCTGTCTGAAAATTTGCCAAAACCATTCTCGTTCCTATTTGAGTTCGAGGAGTTACTAGTTTTGAGCATTCTCTTTTGCCTTCTTTTCTCGAGAAAAACATAGAGAATGATTCAGGGAAAAAATAAAGAGATTTTGTGGCCTTGTGTGAGATGGAAAAGAGATGAACAAGTTTCTTGTACTTCCAGTTATTTCTTCCTTCTAGGTTTGCGAATTACTGGGGAAAACAATTTTTCCCTATGCTCTTGTGCCATGTTAACCAATAAAATTGTTTACTATGATCAATATAATTTTAAGCCCATTCAGCTAAATTTAATTGACACAGTAAATAGTTCATCCCGATATCGAGACTTTGGGTCCAACTAATCAAAGCTGGGCGATCTTTCCTCTAATTCACCTATCTAATAAATTCAGAAACACAAGCAATTCATGACATGGTGGCCCAACATTGATAGTAGTTCGAGCACTGTGGGCGTGCGATATGTCTGGTAAACGAATCGAACCCTGCATGGGTTTGCCCTACCTCTTACCATTGTGATATGCCCGAGGGTACTTTGTTTTTGTTTTTGTTAACCCAGATATCTGACTCTTACAATTCGACTAATCTTGTACGTGGATGGTCCGATTCTAGGTAAATTCGAGAAGCATAGATGTCTCCTAATGTGATGGCTCAGCATCACAAGTAATTCGAACATCACGGGCATATAATATGCCCTACGAGAGATTAGAACTATTGTTGCATGGATATACCATCCTGCTGTTTACCATCGAAACGTGCTTGGGGAACTTTGTCTTTGTTTTTTTTAACTCAGGTATTCAACTCTTCGAACAGATTAATCATGGAAGTGACCAGTCCGATCCTACAAAAAATTTTACTGATCACCAAGTTAAATTCGGAAAGTATAAATGGATTCTAGTGGACCACCCAATATCAAGAGTAGTTCAAACACTATGAAGGTTTAATGCGTCCAATGTAACTATGTAAGAGTCAAATTTTCATTGCACGGAAGCTTGTCCTACCATTTACCATCACACCATGCCCCGAGAGACCACTTTGTCTTTATTTTTTTTAACCCGAAACCCTAAGAATCGAACACTTAGTCATGGAGTAAAATTGTTTGCTACGATCAATATGCTTTGGCCACATAACCATTCAATTAAATTGACTGACATGCCAGGAAGCTCTCCTCCCATTTAGATTTGCAATCAATAGTGATCCTGTCGCCGAGCGTAGTGGAGCCGCAACCGGATGACGGTGTAACGATGAGTGACGTGGATGCCGACGGGATGTCCTCGCGCAGAATGACAGCGTCGTGGGGGGTGTCCTCCGACCGAATGGAAGTGGATCTCGCCTGGTGCAGGGCCAACCGACTGGAGGTGAACCTGCTGAGGAAGACGACCGTTAGCAACCTAGCCGGGAGACGTCCCGGCAAGGCACTCCGACGGTCAAGTCAGTACTCCGAGGAACAGTAGAAATAATGGAGCACTGGAAATGAGGAGCTTCGCGAGCGCGTGTATGCGTACCTGATAATGAGGAGGGGAGTGGCTTATATAGCCGGGGAAAAGGACCAAGTATGGCCTGTGTCAGGATTCTCTGACAGGGTCAGAAGATATGGTATGGTTATGTCGATTTGAGTATGGCCTGTGTCAGGATCCTCTGACAGGGTCAGAAGATATGGTATGGTTATGTCGACTGTAACCATCCTTCTTTGTCGTATACTATTTGTCTTATGTGAGGACAAAGACAGGTTTCTGTAAGTCGGCGCCTGACAGAGAGTGTCAGTTCGTACGAGTGGTGACAACCTGTTACCTGCAGCTGGTGCAGGTATATTTTATCCTTATCCCAGGGTGACTCCGAGAGAGTGCCCGAGTGGACATCCGGACGGCTCGCCCGGATGGGTATCAAGCATGGGCATAAAGGACTGCCGGGCGGATGCCCTCGGCTGAACGAGGCGTGTAAGCCTTACTGTGGTCGGCCGGGTTTGACCGGCCGGATGAACCGCTATATTTATTCTAACCGGCTGCCTTGAGTCCGACCGGCCGGCGAAGACCCTGGGCCCGGCCAGGATGTTTGTCGAGTTGGCTGCAGTACAATGACGTGGACCTTGAAGCTGGCTAGGTCGTTTGCCACGTTGGCTGCCCGTATGGTGCCAACTATATGGCAGGATCAATAGCCTTCCCCTCGAGTCTAGTCGAAGGAGGCGATCAGTCCGACTGACTGGACCACAAGTGTGTACAACCATTCTGCGGCCGAGCGTTTTTTGCCCTATTAACATCTGGCCGGCTTAACACGATGCTCAACAGCTGGTGCTGTGTATGTCTGCCCTGTTTGGGCGGAAGAAGATCGTTAGTCGAGAGGGGCGTGGGCCGCCACGCACCCTTCTTTTTTAACGAGGCCGTCCGGCTGGACTAACCATGATAGGGAAGCGTGGGCCGCCACGCATCCCCGACTAGCCATTGACATGATGAAGATGTCCGAGCGGATGAAGATTTTGACCGGAGGAACGTGGGCCGCCACGTCCTCGTAAACTGTTAATGCGTCCGACCGGACGAGTGTTGTTAGTCGATGAGAGGTATGTTGAACACGTTTGGGCGGGAGAATGTTTGCCTTAAGTTGCAAGAAATGTGGAGTGTCACGCGCCCCAAGACGATTTTCTCGGGATAGCCCGAGTCAGTCAATTAATGGAGACGGGACATTCTAAGTCGAATGGGGTGATGTGATATGCCCGATGCGACCGGCGCCATAACAGCATCATCTCAGCTTTAATGAACCAGGACACGTGGCGCGCGCTGGTTGGCCGACCGGGATGCGATTTATTCCCATGATTACGAGCTTTTAATGGCTATTAACGCGCGTAATTCTTTCCGCCACGCGGCAGCTTCCGACTGGCCGACACGACGACGCGCCCTGCCGCCGCAGCAGGCGACGTCAGCGGCTGCGGTGCGCCTTTTCGAGGCTGATCGTGGGACGACTCAACGGCATGGATGAGGCGATCTCCGTACACGTGGACCGCCATCGGACGGTCTCCCTTCTTTCGGCCAAGCTATAAGTAGGCCTCCGCATTCGCCGAAACCCTCATTTGCTCTTCACTGTTCTCTCTAACTCGGTGCTTCTCGCTTCTCGCCGCCGGTTGGGGCTCTTCTTTTTGTAATGCTTCCGAATCAATCAGTAATGAAGAGTATTTCCCTTTAACGTGTGATTTTAGATATTAAGTAAATGTTGTCCGACCAGAGAGCCGAACTAAGCGCGGGATAATAGTTGTCAGGTAGCCGACCGGTTGATCTGACTAAGGTGTGAGTCACCCTGCGTCCGGTCAGGGAACTAAGCTACTTTAGAGAAATGGCTGTGTAAGATAGCCGGCTGGTTGGTCCGACTGAGGGGTGTGGGTCGCCACAGGCCCGGTCGGGGAACCAAACCAAGTTAGGAAAATGGCTGTGTAAGTTAGGCGGCTGCTCGGTCTGACTGATGGGTCCGAGTGGGCAGACGCTTAGTCAGTCGCCGACTCAGGCTTCCAAAGGGCACCAACCTTCTGCGTGGGTCGCCACGCCTCCGGTCGGGAACCGCTTTAGGCTTCCAAAGGGCACCAACCTTTTGCGTGGGTCGCCACGCCTTCGGTCGGGAACCGCTTTAGGCTTCCGGATGGGCCAATCTTCCACGTGGGCCGCCACGCTTCCGACCGGGAACCAATCCAGGCTCCCGAGTGGGCTGACGCTTAGTCAGTCGCCAACTCAGGCTTCCAAAGGGCACCAACCTTCTGCGTGGGTCGCCACGCCTCCGATCGGGAACCGCTTTAGGCTTCCGGATGGGCCAATCTTCCACGTGGGCCGCCACGCTTCCGACCGGGAACCAATCCAGGCTTCCGAGTGGGCTGACGCTTAAGGTCAGCTGCCGACTCAGGCTTCCAAAGGGCACCAACCTTCTGCGTGGGACGCCACGCTTCCGATCGGAAACCGCTTTAGGCTTCCGGATGGGCCAATCTTCCATGTGGGCCGCCACGCTTCCGACCGGGCACCAGTCCAGGCTTCCGAGTGGGCTGACGCTTAAGGTCAGCTGCCGACTCAGGCTTCCAAAGGGCACCAACCTTCTGCGTGGGACGCCACGCTTCCGATCGGAAACCGCTTTAGGCTTCCGGATGGGCCAATCTTCCACGTGGGCCGCCACGCTTCCGACCGGGAACCAATCCAGGCTTCCGAGTGGGCTGACGCTTAAGGTCAGCTGCCGACTCAGGCTTCCAAAGGGCACCAACCTTCTGCGTGGGACGCCACGCTTCCGATCGGAAACCGCTTTAGGCTTCCGGATGGGCCAATCTTCCACGTGGGCCGCCACGCTTCCACCGGGCACCAGTCCAGGCTTCCGAGTGGGCTGACGCTTAAGGTCAGCTGCCGACTCAGGCTTCCAAAGGGCACCAACCTTCTGCGTGGGACGCCACGCTTCCGATCGGAAACCGCTTCAGGCTTCCGGATGGGCCAATCTTCCACGTGGGCCGCCACGCTTCCGACCGGGAACCAGTCCAGGCTTCCGAGTGGGCTGACGCTTAAGGTCAGCTGCCGACTCAGGCTTCCAAAGGGCACCAACCTTCTGCGTGGGACGCCACGCTTCCGATCGGAAACCGCTTTAGGCTTCCGGATGGGCCAATCTTCCACGTGGGCCGCCACGCTTCCGACCGGGCACCAGTCCAGGCTTCCGAGTGGGCTGACGCTTAAGGTCAGCTGCCGACTCAGGCTTCCAAAGGGCACCAACCTTCTGCGTGGGACGCCACGCTTCCGATCGGAAACCGCTTTAGGCTTCCGGATGGGCCAATCTTCCACGTGGGCCGCCACGCTTCCGACCGGGCACCAGTCCAGGCTTCCGAGTGGGCTGACGCTTAAGGTCAGCTGCCGACTCAGGCTTCCAAAGGGCACCAACCTTCTGCGTGGGACGCCACGCTTCCGATCGGGAACCGCTTAGGCTTCCGGATGGGCCAATCTTCCACGTGGGCCGCCACGCTTCCGACCGGGCACCAGTCCAGGCTTCCGAGTGGGCTGACGCTTAAGGTCAGCTGCCGACTCAGGCTTCCAAAGGGCACCAACCTTCTGCGTGGGACGCCACGCTTCCGATCGGAAACCGCTTTAGGCTTCCGGATGGGCCAATCTTCCACGTGGGCCGCCACGCTTCCGACCGGGCACCAGTCCAGGCTTCCGAGTGGGCTGACGCTTAAGGTCAGCTGCCGACTCAGGCTTCCAAAGGGCACCAACCTTCTGCGTGGGACGCCACGCTTCCGATCGGAAACCGCTTTAGGCTTCCGATGGGCCAATCTTCCACGTGGGCCGCCACGCTTCCGACCGGGCACCAGTCCAGGCTTCCGAGTGGGCTGACGCTTAAGGTCAGCTGCCGACTCAGGCTTCCAAAGGGCACCAACCTTCTGCGTGGGACGCCACGCTTCCGATCGGGAACCGCTTCAGGCTTCCGGATGGGCCAATCTTCCACGTGGGCCGCCACGCTTCCGACCGGGCACCAGTCCAGGCTTCCGAGTGGGCTGACGCTTAAGGTCAGCTGCCGACTCAGGCTTCCAAAGGGCACCAACCTTCTGCGTGGGACGCCACGCTTCCGATCGGAAACCGCTTTAGGCTTCCGGATGGGCCAATCTTCCACGTGGGCCGCCACGCTTCCGACCGGGCACCAGTCCAGGCTTCCGAGTGGGCTGACGCTTAAGGTCAGCTGCCGACTCAGGCTTCCAAAGGGCACCAACCTTCTGCGTGGGACGCCACGCTTCCGATCGGAACCGCTTCAGGCTTCCGGATGGGCCAATCTTCCACGTGGGCTGCCACGCTTCCGACCGGGCACCAGTCCAGGCTTCCGAGTGGGCTGACGCTTAAGGTCAGCTGCCGACTCAGGCTTCCAAAGGGCACCAACCTTCTGCGTGGGACGCCACGCTTCCGATCGGAAACCGCTTTAGGCTTCCGGATGGGCCAATCTTCCACGTGGGCCGCCACGCTTCCGACCGGGCACCAGTCCAGGCTTCCGAGTGGGTTGACGCTTAAGGTCAGCTGCCGACTCAGGCTTCCAAAGGGTACCAACCTTCTGCGTGGGACGCCACGCTTCCGATCGGAAACCGCTTTAGGCTTCCGGATGGGCCAATCTTCCACGTGGGCCGCCACGCTTCCGACCGGGCACCAGTCCAGGCTTCCGAGTGGGCTGACGCTTAAGGTCAGCTGCCGACTCAGGCTTCCAAAGGGCACCAACCTTCTGCGTGGGACGCCACGCTTCCGATCGGAAACCGCTTTAGGCTTCCGGATGGGCCAATCTTCCACGTGGGCCGCCACGCTTCCGACCGGGCACCAGTCCAGGCTTCCGAGTGGGCTGACGCTTAAGGTCAGCTGCCGACTCAGGCTTCGAAAGGGCACCAACCTTCTGCGTGGGACGCCACGCTTCCGATCGGGAACCGCTTCAGGCTTCCGGATGGGCCAATCTTCCACGTGGGTCGCCACGCTTCCGACCGGGCACCAGTCCAGGCTTCCGAGTGGGCTGACGCTTAAGGTCAGCTGACGACTCAGGCTTCTGGAGGGTATGACGCGCCAGCCTGCGTCCCGTCCAGGTATGACTTGCCCTGTATGGCCGACCGGCAATTCTCGGTCGGGTGAGCCTTTCGTTATAGCTAGAATGCTGTGTTTTACAAGATTGCATCACTCTAGGGCTCTCTGTACATTTTCAAGTGTAGGGCACTCCACGGTCGGTTAAGCCTCTTTCCATGTTCATCCTCCAAGTAGTAAGCGCCTGAATGCAATTTCTGCACTATCTTGAAGGGTCCGCCCCACTGTGGTTGCAATTTGCTAACATCACCGACCGGCTTTATACGTTTCCAGACTAGGTCCCCAGCGTGAAACGAGCGCGGCAACACCTTCTGGTCGTACCTTTGTTTCATGCGCTGACGGTACGTGAACATTCGGGCGGCTGCTTTTTCCCGGACTTCCTCTATGAGGTCAAGCTCTAAGCGCCTTCTTTCCTCATTCCCTTCATCATAGCTCAACCGCCTGTCGGATTCACAACCGACCTCGACCGGCACCACCGCCTCGCTCATACCCTGCTCCCAGCAGTCTTTCTACTTCCGCCCGGATGACTTGGTTCTGCGCGGCGCTGCGATCCCTTTTCCGTTGCTTTACTGGCCGCGCGCCCGGGTAAACATGGAGCTGGTTTTCCGCGACTTCCGGTCGGACCCTCTTCAAATCTTTCGCCGACCAGGCGAATACGTCTTGATTTCGAGCGAGGGCGTCGATTAGGGATTGCTTCAGCTCCTCCGGAAGTCCTGCAGCAATTTGTATCTTGGTATCTTCCCTACCGGGCAAAAGTTGTACCTCCTCTTTGTCCTCCCGCAATTCTGTCCAAGGGGAGGCTTGCACCATGTTGCAGCCGCTACCTGTCCGCCTTGCCTTTTGTCCTCCCGAGCGGACATCATCAGCATAGCAGCGCCGGGCCACGGTCTGATTGCCCTTCACCTCGCCGACTTTGTCGCCGACCGGAAACTTCACCTTGAGGTAGTAGGTGGAGACTACCGCTTTAAACTCGTTGAGAGCCGGTCGACCGAGAATAGCGTTGTAGGCAGCTGGGGCATCCACAATAAGAAATGTGGTCCATCGTGTTCTCTTGAGTGGCTCCTCTCCAAGTGAGACGGCCAGCCGTATCTATCCGATCGGCTGTACTTCGTTCCCCGTAAATCCGAACAGGGGAGTAGCCACCCACTCTAGCTGAGATAATTCAATTTGCAGTTGATCGAAAGCTCGTTTATATAAAATGTTTACCGAGCTGCCGGTGTCCACGATGGTGCGGTGGACTTCGTAGTTGGCGATGACAGCTGTGATGACCAGCGGATCATCGTGCGGCACCTCCAATCCTTGCAAATCCTGCGGCCCCCAGCTGATTTGGGGCCCTTGAGCTTGAGAGGTGCTGACTCCGACTTGGTGAATTTCC
Organism: Boesenbergia rotunda; assembly: GCA_024364735.1. Taxonomy (NCBI): domain Eukaryota; kingdom Viridiplantae; phylum Streptophyta; class Magnoliopsida; order Zingiberales; family Zingiberaceae; genus Boesenbergia; species Boesenbergia rotunda. The sequence continues at coordinate 926,151 of JAGFNQ010004569.1, read as the reverse complement.
AGTCGGCGCACCTGCGTCTTTCTGGCTCGGTTGGAGTCGCCGCCGGTCGGACCGCCGGAAATCACATTGACGCCTCCTCGGACGGCGTTCTGGTGATTAGCTTGATCTTCGTCAAGTTCCTCCACCTCTTCCTGCTCGGGCCGAGGAAACAATTGCCGGGCGTCGGGGGCATCCCGCCTTTGTCCTTGTTGGGCTGTGGCACCCTGACCACGCCCGCGTCCCTGCGGGGTTTGTCGTCCTTGACCCCTGCCGAGTGGGGTCCGAGCTCTGCCGCCTGCTCGGCAGTCCTCAGTGTTGTGCGTATTACACTGGTGAAACGCACAATACGGTGCCCATCTGTTGGGCCAATTCCCCTGTGCCATCTGCACTTGCTGGGGTCTCATTCCGGGCCGATCGGCCGGTCGGGGACTGCGAATCGGTCCTCCTGGCGATTTGTTATGTTGAGGTGCGGGCTGTGGGCTAACCATTACTTCCTTCCTCCGGGCGGCTTGCGCTTCTTCTACATTGATATACTTGACAGCCTTCCCGAGCAGGCTGTCGAAATCCTTCGGTGGTTTCCTGATCAGGGATCGGAAGAAATCACCCTCTTGGAGCCCTTGTGAGAAGGCTGTGACCAGTACTTCAGGCGTGGTGTTGGGCACCTCTATAGCTACTCCATTGAACCTCTGGATGTAGGCCCGGAGTGACTCTTTCGGACCTTGCTTCAGGGCGAACAAATTGAGGCTGGTCTTATGGTGCCTCCGACTGCTTGCAAAATGTTGCAGAAACAGCCGCTTTACCTCTGCAAAACTCCCAACTGATCCACCCGGGAGCCCGCCAAACCATCGTTGAGCCTGCCCGGAGAGGGTTGTCAGGAAAGCGCGGCATTTGACGCCCTCCGGGTATTGGTGCAACTGGGCAGAGCTTTCAAATTTCATGACGTGCTCCTCGGGGTCACTGGCCCCCGAGTACTCAGGCATGGTGAAGAATCGTAGATTCTTGGGAACGGGATCCCCAAGAATTTGTGAGGAGAAAGGGCTGCGAGTCGGACAGGCCTCGGCGGGGTCAGCTAACCCTTTCCCTTTATCTGGGCGTGTCTGGTGCGCCAGGCTGGACGCTGAAGCTTCGGTCGGGGCTGAGTGGGCCTCGTTCCGGAAAAGTGCTCGGGGAAAATTAGGAGCGCGGGGGTCGGGCTGAGCAGCCATACCTTCTGAATTTCCCCGTACAGAGGGCCCAGGGGGCCGGGCCCCTTGACTACCGGTTGACGGATGCGATTGTTGTGCCTTCTGTGTCCGGACAGCCATCAGCATTTCATATTCTTCTGGCGAAAGAGTAACCGTCAGTGGATTGGGGTTTTCCATTCTTCGCTCTCGATCAGGCAGAAAGCCCTTCTTCTAGCGCCAAATTTGATCCTGTCGCCGAGCGTAGTGGAGCCGCAACCGGATGACGGTGTAGCGATGAGTGACGTGGATGCCGACGGGATGTCCTCGCGCAGAATGACAGCGTCGTGGGGGGTGTCCTCCGACCGAATGGAAGTGGATCTCGCCTGGTGCAGGGCCAACCGACTGGAGGTGAACCTGCTGAGGAAGACGACCATTAGCAACCTAGCCGGGAGACGTCCCGGCAAGGCACTCCGACGGTCAAGTCAGTACTCCGAGGAACAGTAGAAATAATGGAGCACTGGAAAATGAGGAGCTTCACGAGCGCGTGTATGCGTACCTGATAATGAGGAGGGGAGTGTCTTATATAGCCGGGGAAAAGGACCAAGTATGGCCTGTGTCAGGATTCTCTGACAGGGTCAAAAGATATGGTATGGTTATGTCGATTTGAGTATGGCCTGTGTCAGGATCCTCTGACAGGGTCAGAAGATATGGTATGGTTATGTCGACTGTAACCATCATTCTTTGTCGTATACTATTTGTCTTATGTGAGGACAAAGACAGGTTTCTGTAAGTCGGCGCCTGACAGAGAGTGTCAGTTCGTACGAGTGGTGACAACCTGTTACCTGCAGCTGGTGCAGGTATATTTTGTCCTTATCCCAGGGTGACTCCGAGAGAGTGCCCGAGTGGACATCCGGACGGCTCGCCCGGATGGGTATCAAGCATGGGCATAAAGGACTGCCGGGCGGATGCCCTCGGCTGAACGAGGCGTGTAAGCCTTAATGTGGCCGGGCGGATGCACTCGGCTGAACGAGGCGTGTAAGCCTTACTGTGGTCGGCCGGGTTTGACCGGCCGGATGAACCGCTATATTTATTCTAACCGGCCGCCTTGAGTCCGACCGGCCGGCGAAGACCCTGGGCCCGGCCAGGATGTTTGTCGAGTTGGCTACAGTACAATGACGTGGACCTTGAAGCTGGCTAGGTCGTTTGCCACGTTGGCTGCCCGTATGGTGCCAACTATATGGCAGGATCAAATAGTTTCTTTCTTTCTTCCTCTACTGCAATTTCAAATTATTGAGCTGAATAACTGATGTTTAGAATTTCTAATACTCTGTTCATATGATGCCATCTAGCCATTTTCCGTCCCCATGGGATGGACTGACAGTTAGTATATAGGTATTACTATCATGAGATCTGGGGGTTAAAATTTAGCAAAATCAATGTGCCGCTCTCCCCACGTACTAGCCACAATATCCAGGCTGATAGCCCTCGTAATTTACCTCTTCTGTGTTGATCCTGAGATAGGTTAACAAGGCGCTGAGGACGAGTGAATCGCCTTTGGCCACCATCTAACCATTTACCATGTGTTATTAATTTTAATCGTATCACTTAGATTTAGGTTTATGAACACTTGGGATATGGTATTATCCATTTATATGATGCACAGCTAATTATGTTAGTCTCTCAAAAAATTAAAATTAAAACTACAAATACAGAGTTAACTGGAACTAAAGATAATAGCAATGAGTTAAATTATTAAAAGTATGTCGATTCATTACAACAACAAAAAATTACTAGCCGAAAGTTCATTATCTTTGTTAGAAGTATCTTAAAAACAACTACTAAGTGTTCGATGAATTCTTTTGATCATCTTTCATCATTGGATAGGGCATGTGCCGTCCCATATTAATTTCTAAGGGCCTACTAAGTCTGAATTCAATTCTGGAGCCGGCCCAAAGTCATCTGAAATAATAAGTTTTATATTTGAAGAAGTATTTATTTTTAAACTGCTTAGAAAGCTTCCTATATAATAACTCCGATGTTAAATAACTTTAAGGTGATCATTTGTTTAATTCTGGAATCTATAGTCTTTTATCATATAATAACCTCGATGTTAAATTTCTAGGAAAAATAAATTTGATGAATGAACTTGAGCACACATGATTTATTTAAGATTGGATTGGGACAAAATGTTAGGCCTGAGTTGTGCAAGGACGAAAATAACCTTGATGTAAAAGAAGAATGAAGACAAATAAGGATTTTCTTTTAAAAAATGAAATTATTTTAAAATTATAAATTATTTGGCTTGGATACCTTAAATGGCTTGGATCATAGATGCTTAATTATACTGAGGATAAGGTATTTTTACCGACAGTATTTCTAGCCAACCCTCTTACAACTTTAGGAGGAACAAAATAGATGTTTATAGAGAAAAGAAGCATAAACTAAAAAAATAAATAACTGATAAATTCTTCACTTGTGCGTAACATCATAAAGCTAAGATATTTGAATATGGAACTCTTGAGTCATATCTTAATTAATCACCTCTTGATTCACAAGCTAGCGTATTCTTTTCTAGCACCATAATCTGAAACTTGTGTGTAAATACTGAAAATAATAGGTCGATTCATTTGACGATTAAGAACTTCATGACAATTTTTAGGATAATTTTTCTCCACTAAATCAAGCTCTCTCTCTTAATATGATGCCAATCCTCGTGAAGTTCTTAAAAGCAGCAACAACAACAACCCACGATAGGAGAAGCTCGATCTCTGTGGAAATTTCTAGGAGGTCTCTTTTACATCAATCGGGTACAGCCAAATTAATTAGAGGACAACTCTCTGGTTTGCGTAGCTTCTCAAGTGAACGCAAATTAATTTGCGAAAACTCTCAGAGTAAGAAGACGTATCAGATGAAATTAATCGTACAAGGATACCAAAAATAACTACGAAATGTTAATTCCTCTAGTTGAGTCCACTTGTATTCATTTAAAACGCAATATGTAAATGGATGAAAGAGAGTTTGAACAAATTGAGAAAGTAGAATACCGCAGAAGCAACCAGAAATTATACTACTGGCTCTTTCTAATCAAAGTAGAGCTGGCTACTTTGTTTTGTTCCTTTTCTTTGCAACCAGAAACAAAGCGGAAACTCACTGCTTCAAATCAAAACAAAGCTCATTGTTCTTATTTAGTAGTTGGTGAGAAGCTGTATTAAAACTTACTGCCTGCCAATTTGAAGCCCATCATGATGCCGACCCCAAGTACTATTGCGAAGCTGGAGAACCTATGTTTTCGAAGCGGATCACGCCTCCAACTCGTGGCTTTGAGTTCCTCAACCTTTCGTTTGTTTTCTGGAACCTCTGCTTCCACACGATGACGACGATCGCGGATACGCATTTCATTGATTTTATCAGGCAGGGATTGAACGAGCTTACCAAGTCGTCAGCCCTGCGCTCAGGTTGAGGAACTTAAACAAAGCCACAAGTTGGAGGCGGTGATCCGCTTCGAAAACATAGACATCTTCGCCGGACTTGGGATCGGGTTCTCCAGCTTCGCAATGGCATCATGAGGGAGCGGAGTGCCGAGTGTGGATTGGGCGGCGGAGAGGTGCGGAGTGGCAGAAATTATATACACACACGAGCTTAGGGTTTCGTGGAAATATAAAGGGGAAATATATTTTGCAAAAATTAAAAGGCTTGCGAATTATTTTTGCCCTCAGTTATAGTTATAGAGTATTGATCAGTTCCTCTTAGGTTTAATGGCTTCTTAAATTTAAATTTCAACTATAACTTATTATATAAAATTTCTGATAATGATAACTTAAATAAGTCTCCAATAATATTATCCGATTTACTTATCATCAACAGAACATGCTTCCAAAATTAATCGATTCGAAGAATCCTATTTAATTTACCCCTCATCTCCAACTTACTAGGAGACCCTATCAATCATGATGGATTGATGGTTAATATATAAGTATTACCATCATGTGATCTGGGAGTCAAAATTTGATAAAATCAATGTATCCGTCCTTCTCATATACTACTCATAACATCCGAGCTAGTAGCCCCCGTCATTTTACCTCCTCTGTATTAGTCCTGAGACAAATTGATGAGAACGCTAAGACGAACGAATTATCATTTTACTGTCTGTCAATCATAACTTCTCAGGTTCTTTTACAAATCCTGCCCAAAAAACATCTGCTAGACAACCAGTTTGAAGTTGACATTTAATTTGTAATCTAAATTTTGTTTAGATCTCCAATGATCCCGACCTAGCCCATGGGTGGCTCGGTCGGCCAACCTGGCGCCGCATCTGGAGGGGATTGAAGCCTAGGACACTGAAGTCTAGGTGTTCCGAGGGGCTCAGAAGTCAAGTTGATAGAACGCGGCCCGGCCTGACCCACTCAAGGATATGGAGGATCCGCCCCTGACCTGAATAACACACGACAGTCGACGAAGGCCCGGATCAGGGAGCTCTCGAGCCCGGGAACCCTCTGGCCACTACCCGCCTAACCCCGGGGCCGGTCGAGCGGGCCAATATCGGGCATTCCATGACTCGGCCACCAGGGCCGACCACCCGATCCAGGGCTAGGTAGGATGGGTCAGTTCTATGTATCCCCTGACTCGGCCACTCAACCGGCAAACCTGAAAGCTGGCTAATCAGATACAACTCTGTGACCCCCCGACTCATGGCGTACCCTGTGTCACTCGGCGATATTACACCCGATCCGTCCGATATCAATCGGGTCAGTTGGTCGGCAATCGGTCTCTAGACCGGTCCTTCCTTACGCCACCTCCACTCCAGGACATCGTATGTACGACCATGACACGGGGGTCAGCGCAAGCCTTACCCACTCATAGCGCACGTCGCGGATATCCCGCTGACCCTGTACCACTGTATCGCCCGAGCACCCCGTTGTTGGGACTTGTATGGCTAGATAGGGGGATGAATATAGCCAGACACAAAAATCGCTTTCACTTTTCGGATTTCTCTGCAGTTCAAGGGTTAGTAGCACAGCGGAAGAAATACAAAACAGAGTATAACTGCAGAAATGAAAAGCAAACCAAAAATGCTAACAAGGATCGTTTACAAGGTTCGGGGATAACTTGCCCCTACTCCTTGGCCTGCCCTTAAAGTGGGCAATCCCTTGATCGTCGACAGATCAAGCTCCGGTGACCCGGATAAAACAGCGTCTCATTCTCGGTGGAGAAACCTCTCCACAAGCGTCACAATAGGATACAAGATAAGCTCACGAGACTAAGAAGGATCGCTCACAAAGATATAACAATAACGCTCAAGCACAAAGCAACACACAGAGAGCTCAACCCCACAGCAAAAACTTCACCTGTTTTTCTGTCTATCCTTGTTGCCGCTCCTCTGCATCAGCTTCAACTTAAGCTCTGCTCACCATCGCAAGCTTCATCAGCATCCACTGAGCCAACCTGAACCCACTGACCTCCCTGAGCACTCAGTTCACTGAAGACCTCCTCTCCAGCTGAGCCTCCGTCAGTCGCCAGTTGCCCGTTGAAACCTGAGAAGGAGAAACAGCCAAACCTGCTCAAAGGAAAGTCTCCCATTGACCCTCCTTGAGTGTTTGAATCATCCCTGAAAAGCCTGCACACTTCAACAGAAGTTTAGCAAATCATATCAAACATAATCAGCAATGTATCAGAGAATCGGCAGAGAAAACAGACGCGATCAGAAACTTCTGACAGTGTATTTGAATTAAAGTTCAGCTCCTGATCGGTCCGTGGACCGATCCAGCAGTCTGCTGTACACTCCTGATCGGTCCGCAGACCTATCCAGCAGTCTGCTGCACACTCCTGATCGGTCCCCAGACCGATCAGGATGTGGCCTGATCGGTCACCAGATCGATCAGGATGGTCCCAGACCGATCAGGCTCCAGCCTGATCGATTATTGTGAGAAACTCACGTCAATTGATCGTTCACCAGAACGATCTGAATAGTGTTCCAGATCGGTCACCAGACCGATCAAGAGTCGAACAGAAGCCAACCCAAGTTTCTGTCTTCTCTCCCTGAACGGTCACCAGACCGATCAGGGGCCGAACAGAAAGTTTTCCAAAGTTTCTGTATGCTCCCTGATCGGTCACTAGACCGATCAGACATAACTGGATCGGTCACTAGACCGATCCACGAGGGAACTCAGTGCTAACTTCCCTGATCGGTCACCAGACCGATCCAGGCAAGGCCAAATCCACTCCAAGTCAAGAGAACGGGCTCCCAGCCTTCTCTGACTCATGCTCAGTCCACCGGACCAAGACTCCATGCCCAGTTTCACTCACTGGGACTTCAACCTAGCCCTCCAAGCTAGAACCTGGCCCTCCAAGCCCGGATTTCATCAAACCTAGCCCTCCAAGCTAAGACCTGGCCCTCCAAGCCGTGATTTCATCAACCTAGCCCTCCAAGCTAGGACCTGGCCCTCCAAGCCAGGGTTTTATCCACCTAGCCCTCCAAGCTAGGACTTTTCACACCTAGCCCTCCCAGCTAGGACTTTTTACCACCTAACCCTCCACGTTAGGACTTTTCACACCTAGCCCTCCAAGCTAGGACTTTTCACACCTAGCCCTCCAAGCTAGGACTTTTTCACACCTAACCCTCTAAGTTAAGACTTTTCACACCTAGCTCTCCAAGCTAGGACTTTTCACACCTAGCCCTCCAAGCTAGGACTTTTTCATACCTAACCCTCCAAGTTAGGACTTTTTCACACCTAGTCCTCTAAGCTAGGACTTTTCATATGCCAGCGTGCGATTTCCCGATCCACCTGGACTTAATCCGAATTCAACCAAACTTGAATCAAACTTAAATCCGTGGCAAACACCAAAATAACAATCAGGGTCAGACTGCATCAACAATCTCCCCCTTTTTGTTGTTTGACAACCCAATTTAAGTTTAGGTATTAATGATCAATTGAAGGCAGTTCAATTATCGTAAGGGAATCAAAATCCTCCCCCTACAATAACCCTAAACATAATCAACCATTCTCTCTCCCTTTGTCAAACATCGAAAAGGGTATGGTTATTAAGTTTAAACATACCTCCCCCTCAAACACGGGTCTCTCCCTAAACCCAAAATAATCAAAGGTAAACTTTTGAATTGCATATGAAAGGCATATACCATAAATGTATCATGGCAACAATGTATATACATCATACGGCAATAAGTGTGAATTGCACATGAAAACATATACAGAAATATATCATGGTCAAACATGTATATGATTCATATGACAAGTAAGGAATGCAGCTGTATCGGACACATAATCCTGATTGGTCTCCATGACCGATCAGGTTCGTTGATTATTTGATACAGAAATATTTCTTGTTAGTCTGGGGAGCGATCAGATTTCAGAAAAATTTCTGAAACTCTGATACGTTCCTGATCAGACTGCATTAACAATTGGCATTCCACAACAAGGATGTAGACTCTATTGATATTCGTCATTTCGGAAAAATTTCCGAAACACGACATTAAGAACAAGAGTCATGACTCAACAAACCCTTTCTTATGAATTTGAACATTCCAACATAGGTTTGTATCAAATTAATATTTGGTTTTGTTCCAACTATAATTGGTTTGTATCAGATGTGTTTGTATCAAAATGATAAACAATCTGATACAATTTGATGAAAAGAGATTAGTTTGAGGAGGTTTTGGATCACTTTGGAATGATTTGGGAGTTCCTTGATCAGAATTGGTCTGATCGGTCATCAGACCGATCAGAAGGACCCCTGATCGGTCGGTGGACCGATCAGGTCTGATACAGAATGGTTTCTGAAACTGATCAGCTTCAGAAACGGGTTTGTTTCAACTCTAAACCCTAATACAATTAGATTTAACTCCTAACAGTGTTCCATTAAACAACATTCATGTTTCTTTAACCAGAATAAACATCATGATTAGTGTCTCTTAACTTAGGTTTATTCCCATCAAGTTTCAAGACCTTAAACCAAACAAACACAGCTTTGTATCAAGGCATGATCAGTGGGAAAACAAACCAGTCATGGAATTTGAGTACTAACTTTTGAACCATCATAGACTAGGTTGACATGCTGTTCTTAACCAAAGTTATACAAGAAAATGTTGGCTTACTTGAATCAAATTAACACTAATATATGATTAAATTCCAAAACATGCTTGCATCAAGTTAATATCAAGCTATGATCAATTTCTAAATTCTGATCAGTTTAATGTATGTTTATAACATGCTCACTCCAACTACTCAACCCCATAATCCTCATTCCCAGTTACTAGAAACAAATCATAGCTATTTTCTTTCCAAGTAAACTAAAAGTTAAGCATGGCATACATAGCACAAGAAATACAGTTGATGTAAATGCATCCAATCCTTAGCTATACTCTTCATGATCTCAACCAGAAATTTTCAAACAGAAATTTTCCAACAATGGATACTAGAATCCTATTAGGATATGCCGCTTACATGGGTTTCAAACTTTACCAAATGGATGTAAAATCGGCTTTCCTAAATGGAGTCATTAAGGAAGAAGTCTATGTAGAGCAACCACCCGGATTTGAGAGTCAAGACTATCCAAACCATGTTTATAAGCTTAACAAGGCTCTATATGGGTTAAAACAAGCTCCTAGGGCTTGGTATGAAAGACTCTCATCCTTCCTAGTGTCTAAGGGATTTAGGAGAGGAACAATTGACCCAACCTTGTTTATTAAATCTAGAGAAAATGATTTATTTGTTGCCCAAGTTTATGTTGATGATATCATTTTTGGGTCAACAAATGATGATTTTCTTCAAGAATTTATTAAACATATGGAAAATGAATTTGAAATGAGTTTGGTTGGGGAGTTAAAATTTTTCCTAGGTCTTCAAGTCAAACAAACACATGAAGGAACTCATGTATATCAAACAAAATATGCTAAAGAAATGATTTCCAAATTTGGTATGGAAAATGCTAAGGTGGCATCTACTCCAATAAGTACAAATGCTAAAATTGATAGTGACCTTGAAGGGAAAATAGTTGATCCTAAACAATATAGGAGTATGATTGGTAGCTTACTATATCTAACCGCTAGTAGACCGGATATACTTTTTGCGGTAGGTATGTGTGCTAGGTATCAATCTTGTGCCAAAGAATCCCATTTAGTGGTGGTCAAGAGAATCTTGAGATATGTAAAGGGCACCCTAAATGTAGGACTTTGGTATCCTAGGAATCAAAACTTTGACCTAATAGGATATACCGACTCGGATTATGCCGGGTGTAAGTTAGATAGGAAAAGTACTAGTGGTGGTTGCCAATTCCTTGGATCCTCCCTAGTAAGTTGGTGTAGTAGGAAGCAACCATGTGTTGCTTTATCTACTACCGAAGCCGAATATGTAGCCTTAGGAGGATGTGTGGCTCAATTATTATGGATGATGCACACCTTAGAAGATTATGAGTTTCACTACTCCAAGGTCAAAATCCTATGTGACAACATGAGTACCATCAACTTGACAAAAAATCCGGTACACCACTCTAGGACCAAGCACATTGAGATAAAGCATCATTTCATTAGAGATCATGTGGCAAGAGGAGATATTGAATTACATTATATTGAATCTAAATCAAATCTTACCGACATCTTTACCAAACCCCTACCGGAGGTCGAATTCACCACACTTCGGAGGGAACTTGGTATGTGCTTTGTGGAATTCTAGGAATTTAGTATTACTTGATCCCTTAGCATGGAGGCACTTAAATACATCTCACAAGGACTATAGGTTGGCTTGATTGTGTTTTCACTTTGCTATATTGTGGGATGCTAGGGGATGATGCTCATATTTCACTTGTGCTTGTGGCATGTTGATGAAATATCATGTGTATCAATATTGAATGTTAAATACCAACCATGGGGAAAGCAAATGTTTAATTTATGGATATCTTGCCCATCGATCATGGTTGGACATTTTAAATGGCTTAAAACCATTTCTGGGGTGTATTCATGCTAGTGTGTAATCAACCTCTATAAGAATTCAAATCAGATCTTGAGTTTGGTACAAAGTGTATCAAATAAGTTCACTTCTCGAGTTTGTACCAAACTCCTAAACTATCTTGAATTTTCATGTTGCACTATTTTTCCTTGATCATACATGGTGTAGGAAAGATGTCTGCAAAATTTCAAGATTTTTCGAATTTTCTGGAATTTCTACGGCATTTCTGAAATTCACCAAAGAGGGCTGAAATTCAGCCACCAGTCGACTGGCTCAGATACCAGTCGACTGGTGGCAGGCGACTGGGGGTCGACTGGGAGGTCGACCGGGATCTCTGTAGGCAAGAAAAACTGAAGGTCAGTCGACTGGGAATACCCCAGTCGACTGGAGCCAGTCGACTGGGACCATCACAGTCGACTGGACTGGCGATTTTCTATATAAAGGGGCACTCGACCGGTCGCCTAAAACCCTAGATCTACTTCTCCTCTTCGACGCCCCTTCTCTCTTTGAGCTTGCCAAACTTCCCCAACCCCTCCAAGCCCTAGGTTTTGCTCCTACTCCATCTTCTCCATCCCTTTTGAGTGAGATTAGGGTTTGTAAAGGTGTTGCTTGGGCACCTATTGGCTTTTGGACGATTTTGCTATACCTTCCTACTCTCAACCATCATGGAACGAAGGGTTAGGCAAAAACGTGTTGCATCCAAAAAGGATAAGAGTAGCTCCCAGCAATCCCCTCCACCACCTCGTCGTCAAGGAGAGGGAAGCTCCCAGCAACCCTCTCCTCCTAGACCGGGGGTGCGTGTGCCTAGGTTCTACTCTGTGGCCGCTCAAAGAACGTTTGAAGATACCGAGTTCCATTTGATGGATTGCCGATATCTAAATCGTTCATATTTTCAAGAGAGAACCCCACACCTCATTGAAATAATTGACTACTACCACCTAAACAAATTGACTGGATGCAAAACCGATGTCAATGTCACACTCCTTAAGGAATTTTTTGTAAAGTTACGTTCCATAGGTGGTCATGAGCACAACCTTGAGTCTACTATAGGGGGAGTAGTGATTGAGTTCAATCCTGACAGTCTTCGTCACTTTCTACAATGTCGTGAGTCGGCCAACCCATTTACATGCTTTCCGACCATGTCTGGCTGCATTACGGGTTCTTTCTCTCATGTCACCGTCAATCTTATTCATCGCCACTATTTTGGCCGTCCTCGACCCATCACGTCGAACATCTTTGAGCATACAAACATGGGGGTAGTCCAGTACATATGGTATCGCATCATTCTAGACTGCATTCTCCCTCTTGTCACCCGGGGACGGTCTGTCATTCGACTCCCGCATCTTGTTATGATGTATGCTCTTGAGCAGCATTTTGACATAGACGTTGCCCTGCATGTCTTTCTTTCCATCCTACACTTTTCAGGTCCGATCCAGGGAAAACTCTATTTGCCTTTTGGCCACATTTTGACAGAGTACTTTGCATCCAAAGGAATTGATACATCTAGGGGTGAGATTAAGAAACTATCCCCTCAATATAGTCAACTAGGGGAACTGCATCTTAAACTCGCCAAGATTGTCTGTCATGGGGGAGTCATGATGTGGAAGGCTCAGGTTCCTCGTCATGCTGTTTTAGCGGCCGAGGAGGACGCCCCTGCTGTACCTGAGGATGCCGCTGGAGCTGCGGATGCCGCTGGAGCTGAGGATGCCCCTGGAGATGCTCCTATGCCTGATGCTCGGTACCCCGACTCTCTTGTTGAGCGGGCTACACATTTGGAGGAGATGGTCGGCCAGGGCTATCAGGAGTTTCGTGACTTTCGTCAGGCGACATATGACCGGTGGACCGTGGAGGATCAGCGTCACATCATCTATGACCAGCGTCAGCTGGAGATGTATGAGATGTTACGTGCTATGCAGATCTCTCATCAGTATCCTCCACCTCCTCCGCCTGCCGACGAGTAGATTGAGTTGCCTTGTTTTATTAGTCCATACATTGTATCTCGGACGCAGGTCTTTCTGGTTGATGTATTTGGATGGCACTTTATTTACCTGGCTATGGTTGATTTCACTTCTGTTTATGTGTTTTTAGTTTTGTAAAAACTCTATTTGCAGTTATGAAGTAGTTTCGTCATTTTGGGTTGGTGATCATATGAGTTGTTTTGGATTATGTTTGATACTATATTCACTTTGGCAGTGTAAAATCTATACTCTTATTTTTCTTGCTGCCATCAGCCCTATTTATGATCAGTATGAATTTTTAATGGCATAATGGATTAAGGGGGAGTCTCCTTGTTAGTTAAGAACAAGAGTCTTATTTATGGCCATATCCATGTATTCTTGGTAATCTTTGATCATGAATCTTAAATTTGCCTTGAACACATTTCCTAATCCCCATAGAATGGCATAGCATAGGTCTTTTATTGATGGCTATAGTTGGTGCCTAGATTGATACATAGTTTCATGAGTATCAGGTTGTTTCTGGACTTTTCAAACTTTGTATCAAACCACTATTTCAAGGTGCATATATTTTTCAAAATATTTTTCATGAATAGTGGGTAACTTAAGAAATGTTGGGGTGAAATTTCAGAATTTTTCGATCACTGTACATTTATTTCTGCATTTCTGAATTTCGGGAGCTGAAAACTGCATTTATCAGCTACCAGTCGACTGGCACTGTACCAGTCGACTGGTAGCAGTCGACCAGAGGTCGACCGGGTGACTCTGTTTTGTGCTGAAATTGAAGTTTTGTCCGTCCTTTGAACCCTGTGAGTTCTCTAATACCTTGTATCAATTGGAAGTGATATGGCATGCATGTAATCTTATCTTGGATAATAGGATTGGTCAAGAGAGTCATTGGATTCAAGTTGACACGCAAGGTTGTTACGTTATGGGAAGAGGCTCGGATTTTTTTTTTCTGTATTGATGGCTAAGAATTGTTGTTGTTGCCTTCACAATGAATCAAGGACATTATTGGTGCAATGATGCAAGGGGAGCAAGGCTTTAGGGGGAGCAAGCCTTTAACGGGTACATGTCTATCAAGGGATGGTAGATTCCATTATCCAAGGAGGAGAATTACTAGGGTCTATCTTGACTTATCTCATGACTCATTCCTCGCTTGAGTGTTGTCACTCCCTTTTGTGATTTTTGTCAAAAAGGGGGAGAAATAGATTAAGTTAGCTCTTAATCGTGATTATGTGTTTTAGATTAAATGAAATGTTGCATGATTATATTCATATGCTTATCTTTGTATGCCTCATGTTCATGTATCATTATACTTAAAGCATGTTGTGATATTTAAAGACCTAACTTAAATGAGTTTTGCCAAACATCAAAAAGGGGGAGATTGTTGGTGCAATCTTGCTCCAAGTAATTATGATTTTCATGTTTGGCTAAACAAGTTTAAGTTATGCAATGTTTTGTGTTCTAACTTGTGTGCTTTGAGTAAGCAGGAAAGTCCAGGTGGAAGACTTGGCAAGGGAAGTCCAAGAAGAGAGTCTTGGCAAAGGAAGTCCCGGAGGTGTGACCTCTTGGCAAAAGGGAGACTTAGTATGACGAAGCCGATGGAAACACTTCAAGCAAGTGCAAGGATGAGGAGTCGTGGACTCGGAAGCATCCAAGAGAGGCACAAGGCTTGTGGAAGGTGTTTGAAGGCGTGAGTCAAGACTAAGGGATGAAAAGGGAAGCTGAAATGTGATTTCTCAGCTTCATCAGTCGACTGGTAAGTTGTCAGTCGACTGGGACCACAACACACAGAGAATCGGGTCGACCCAAGGAGGGTCGACCAGTCGACTGCCAGTCGACTGGAATTGGTTCCAGTCGACTGGATCCAGTTGACTGGTCCTGTACCAGTCGACTGGAGGTCGACCGTCGCGAAGGCGGCTGAGGCACTCATTGCATATTTTGTAGCCGTTGAAGCCTACCAGTCGACTGGTAAGTGAGCAGTCGACTGGAGTCGCGGACGAAGATATAAAACCTAGTGTTTTATCTTGGAGAAAAAAGGGGCTTTCCTTGTGTACGAAGTGTGTGATCATTTTAGAGCTCTCCAAGCTTCACAACTCTCTCAATCTCCTCCTCCAAGCTTTCATTTCATTTGTAAGAGGAGGGAGATCATTGTGTTAGGGTTTCTCCACCTTCAAGTGTGATCTTGAGAAGGAGAAGTTCATAGTGAAGGGTTTTGTGTGGTGTGTGTGGATCCTTGGATTAGTCACCTTGAAGAGGTGGATACCAAGTAAAATCAGTGAGTTAGTATTGATTTCTTGCCTACCTTCATATTTCTATTTGTATTGCTTCCGCTAACGTGTTTGTAGGAAAGAAAAATCGAAAGATAGCTATTCACCCCCCTCTAGCTAGGGCAAAGATCCTAACATTATGCATTTTGAAAACATAATATTTTACTTGACTAGGTTTCTTTTCCAGTCTGACACAATCCTAGGAAACCTTGTTGACTACAAGGACATTTTTCTAAGTGTCCTGGAAATTTCTCCAACCCAAGTAAGTATTATTTCTAAAATTATTTCATAAGCCATAAGAATTTTGAAAAATAAAATATTGGTATTTTGAAAGAAAAATTATTTAAGTTCTCAAAAAGATTTTAAACTTGCAGTGCATGAAAACATATAATTTTGAAAAAAATGTTCAATAATTCTTTTAATTTAATCTCCCCCTAAGCTTGCCCCAGTCTTAGGAAGCTTGTTGACTACAAGCGATCTTCCTCTGAGTTTTAGGGTTTGATTTAAATTATAAGAATTATCTAATAACTCCAAAACAAATAATTACAAAAAAAACATTTCAGAAATTCTTCTTTTGACTCAAACTCCTCCTAAATTTGACACATCCTAGGAGTCCTTGTAGATCATGAAGTGGACCTTCCTCTGTGTCTTTAGGGTTTATTAAAATCAAAAGAATAATTTTGAATAACCTTCTGAGTATGATAACTTTCAAGGAGATAAATTTTTGAAAACACAACTTGGAATGATAGCAAAGTTTTCGAAAATCATGATGTTAATTT
Organism: Boesenbergia rotunda; assembly: GCA_024364735.1. Taxonomy (NCBI): domain Eukaryota; kingdom Viridiplantae; phylum Streptophyta; class Magnoliopsida; order Zingiberales; family Zingiberaceae; genus Boesenbergia; species Boesenbergia rotunda. Next base: position 910,043 of record JAGFNQ010004569.1, on the reverse strand, counting down.
TTCAAAGAGATAGTAATATACGAGGATTTTTGAATCAACTTTTGAAAACCATATTTTGAGATGATAATAAGCATAAGGTTTTTGAAAAAGCTGAATTTTTTGAAAAAGATTAAGAAGAACTCCCCCTGTATCCGACACAGCCCAACTTTTATCTAAGTTCCTTAAGGGATATCAGTGTTGACCAGGGTTGACTATGTGGACTAGGGTTGACTATTTTGACCAAGTTAATGACTAAATCAGAACAAGCCCTAGACTCTATTTATTGTGATATTTGACATGAAATTTAAGAAAATGTGAGGAATGAAAAAGTAGGGTACAGTACAATAAATTAAAAATTAGAGGTAAGTTTGAATAACTTTTGCAAACTTTTTTTTTATTTAAAAGGATAGTGAATCATGCTTTTAGGTCCTAGATGTCTCACCCAGTTCTATGTGGTCAAACATGTAAACCTTATGGGTTGTGTGAGACAAATATTTTATTTTAAAAAAATGGTTAATTTTGAAATATTAAACCTTAGTTTAAAAGTTAAAATGATTTTTGAGAAACTTAAAATTTAGAGGGTTAAGTTTGTTTAGTTGAATTAAATTTTAATTTTGAAAGTTGTTCGGTTGAATTAAATTTGAATTTTAAAGGTAGTTGAATTAAATTTGAATTTTAAAAGTCAGTTGAATTTAAATTTGAATTTTAAAAGTCAGATGTATTAAATTTGAATTTTATTGAGTTAAATTTAATTTATTAAGATTTAATTGGATTTAATTAAGATCTAATTGAATTTAATTGATTTAATTAAGATTTGATTTTGATTTAATTGAATTAATTTTAGTTTGATTAATTTGAATTAGTTGGTTGAGTTGGACTCAACTTTTAGGTCCTAAGCATCACACCCATTTCTAAGTGACAAAACAGGATATCCTTAACTGTTTTGTGAGATGCATATTTTAATAGAAAGATTTATTTTGAAAAGGCCATGATTAATTTTGAATTTTTAAACCCAATTTAAATTTATTTTGAAAAGAGATATTTGAATCTAAAATTAACTGAAAATTTATGTTAGATTCGAATTTAACAAAGAGTAACTTGAATTTGAATTTCAAAAATTGGCTTCCAGGTCTTGGCGAGGCACAAGACCTTCTTTGGCCGTAGCCTTATTGGATCATCAACCCTTTCTTAGACAAAGCCTTTCAGTGAAATTTCATCTTCAAAATTATTTTTTGGTAAATTCTGGTCTAACTAGTTTGGGTCTTGGATCGGTAGCTTCGGCTAGTTTCACCAGTCTAAAGAGACCAAGTAGTGTATACTTGACCTTATTAGAAAAGGCTTCCTTAACGTACTATTATCTCACCTCCACCCAATACTATGTTGTTCAAATTTCAGTTAAGTTGGTTCAGTCCTTAAACTAACCAATCCTAAATCTAAAAAAAATTAAGATTGCAAAGGAAAATAAACAAGCAAACAAGGAAAAATTATCTAAGTCACATCATAATTGAAATAATACTCGGGTTTTTTAACGTCAGCAAGGTTGGGAATTAAGTTTTCTAACATATTAGTCTTAACTAATTTATATAAATTAATTACGTTCTTTTCATTTGCGGGTTCAGCTGGTTCATCCTTTCTTCGGCTGGCTTTCCTTCTGTTGGTTTGGTTCTTCAATTCCTTGTAGTAGTTTCTTGCCAGTCGGACCAGCTTTGGTCGATCTCCTTCGTCTTCAGAGTCTGAGTCTGATTCAGACTCAGGTGTTGGTTGAGGTTTCTTCTTGGATTTCTTTTCAGATTTACCTGCAATAAAGGCAATGCCTTTCTCGGCCAGGGTGCAGTTAGTCTGCTCATGTAATTCTAATTCGGAGAACAATTCATCTAATTTAATTTTTGAAAGGTCCCTTGAAACCTTGTATGCATCTACCATAGATGCCCACAAGGTGTTTCTTGGGAAAGCATTTAAAGCGTACCTTATTAGGTCACGATTTTCTACCTTGTTACCGATGGTGTGCAGTCCGTTCATTAGTGTTGATGCAGTCTGGCTCTGATTGTTGTTTTGGTGTTGACACCGATTTAAGTTTAGGTGGATGATTATTGATTATGATTAAGTCCTGATCGGGGATCAGGCATGGTATGGAAAATCCTAGTCTGGAGGGCTAGGTGTTGGAAAATCCTAACCTGGAGGGTTAGGTGTTGAAAATCCTAGTCTGGAAGGCTAGGTGCTGAAAAATCCTAGCTTGGAGGGCTAGGTGTTGGAAAAGTCCTGATTCAGAAGGGTTGGGTGAAAAGTCCTAGCTTGGAGGGCTAGGTGAAAAGTCCTAACTTGGAGGGTTAGGTGCAAATTCCCATCCTGGAGAATTAGGTGAAAAAGTCCTGGCTTGGAGGGTCAGGTGCCTAGCTTGGAGGGCTAGGTTGGATGAAGTTCTAACTCGGAAGGGTTGGGTGAAAAGTCCTAGCTTGGAGGGCTAGGTGAAAATTCCTAGCTTGGAGGGCTAGGTGAAAAGTCCTAACTTGGAGGGTTAGGTGCAAATTCCCAACTTGGAGAGTTAGATGAAAAATCCTTGGCTTGGAGGGCTAAGGTGGAAGAGAACTTAGCTTGGAGGGCTAAGTTTACGTCCCTGGATCGGTCTGGTGATCGGTCAGGGATTCTGGCACGCTGCTCCTTCGTGGATCGGTCTGGTGACCGATCCAGAAACGACTGATCGGTCTGGTGACCGATCAGGGAGCACACAGTGAGGTTGGGAACCTACTGTACTGCTCCTGATCGATCCGGTGACCGATCAGGGAGTGTGTGTTTCACCTACTGCTTGGCTACTGATCGGTCGGGTGACCGATCAGGGAGCGAACAGTTGAGGTTGAGTTCCCTTGCTGATCTGAACCTGATCGGTCTGGAGACCGATCAGGATCACTGTACAGATCGTTCCGGAGAACGATCCAGCATCGCAGGTTCCTCACTATGATCGATCAGGCTCTAGCCTGATCGGCCTGGTCATGATCTGATCGGTCTGGTGACCGATCAGGAGGCTGCCTGATCGGTCTGATGACCGATCAGGAGGTCTGGACTGCGAAGCTCAGAAATCGCCCAAGAAAGGGGTGGATCGTTCGGGTGATCGATCCACAACCTGGGATCGGTCCGGTGATCGATCCAGGAGAAGTCACAAAGAAATCGCGATTTCTGATTGAGCGTTGGGGACCGATCAGGACGGAGCCTGATCGGTCTGGACCTATCCTGATCGGTCTGGTGACCGATCAGGAGTCTCTCTGATCGGTCAGGTGACCGATCACTTTAATTCAAATTGCACTGTCAGACGCTCTGATCGCGTCTGACCACATTCGATTCGCTGCTGTTTATCTCTGATATTTGATTTACTGTGTGATTTGCTGCTCTAACAGTCTGATTAAGTTACAGGTGACAGGGGAGGAATCAAACACTCAAGGAGAAGTCAAAGAGGGCTTTCCTTGGAGCAGGTTTGTCCCTTTCTCAACTCAGGTTGCAACGGCTAGAGCTGCAGGACTGAAGCCGCTGACTGAAGCTTGGCTGAGGGAGCTCAGGAAGTTCAGTAAGGGTTCAGTGTAGCTGGCGCGTTGGCAGTGAGGCAGCTGTAGGCTGCTGGAGATGAGGTCACTTGTTGCTTAGTGGAGAAACAAAAGGAACGAGAGACAGCTTCAGTGAAGCATTTGCAGAGTTCGACAATTCTTCAGCTTGTGCTCTTGAGTTCCAGTGCTTTGAGTTCTCCACATCAAGCTTGCTATTCTTGAGATTTCCATCATTCTGAGCAAGCGATCGAGAAGCAATCATCCCTTACTTGAGCCTTGAAGGAGGGAACAAGAAGCTTGGAGTCCGACAGTGGGAAGACACGAAGAAGGGTTCTTGCGTGAGATCGCCACTGGGTGGAGCTCAGGGAAGCTTGCTGTGTTCTTCTCCTTGCCAAGGGGTTGAGTAAGATCCTTCTTGTTGTTTCATTAAGCTTAAACACTTATCTGTGATTGAAACACTGTGGAGAGGTTTCTCTACCGAGAAGGAGGTTGCTTTATATCCGGTGATCACCGGGGCTTGATCTGCCGACGATCAAGGGATCGCCCACCTTAAGGGCACGCCAAGGAGTAGGGGCAAGTTATCCCCGAACCTTGTAAACCCTCTTGTTAGCGATGTTGATAGCTGTCGTTGTTAGCTTTCATCTCTGTTCTTAGTTTACTGCATTGCTTTGTTTTTCCTTAGCTTTCTTCCGCTGTGCTACTGATAGTTTAAGTGCAGAAAACTTGCTAATCTCTTCAAAGAAAAAGTGTTGGCTATATTCACCCCCCCCCTCTCTTGCCATCTCGTCTCCATCAAGTGGTATCAGAGCTTGGGGCTCTGTGCACGGCTTAACATCCGAGAGTTATCAACAAGATGGCTTTGAGAGAAGGCTTCTCCACCACCCGACCTCCATTCTTTGATGGCGCCGACTTTCAGTATTGGAGATCAAAGATGGAATACTATTTGAAGATGGATATCCATACTTAGTTCGCGGTGAAGGAGGGATTCATTCCTCCTAAGGATGACGAAGGCAAAGAACTCGAGTCGTCACGGTGGACTGCCGAACAAACAAGAAAGAGTGAAGCCGACGCGAAGGCGGTTGTCACTCTACAATGTGGCATGAACAAAGATCAACTCATCAAAGTTGGTCCTTTCACAAGTGCCAAGGACCTGTGGAACAAACTCATTGAGCTTCACGAAGGCACCCGGGACTCTAGAATCGCAAAGAGGGATTTGTTCCTCAACCAACTTCAAAATCTCTCCATGAAGGAGAATGAGTCGGTAAGTGAGCTTCATAGTCGTTTCAAGGAAGTCCTCAATGGACTTCATTCAATTGGTGAAAAGGTCGAGAATCGCGACCTTGTGAGGTATGTCTTGAAAGCATTTCCAAGGAATGTTTTGTGGTCATCCATGGTGGATGCCAACAAAGTATCCAAGGACTTATCTATTGTTAAGTTAGATGACTTATTTTGTGAGATGGAATTGCATGAAATGGCTAACAAAGGCCCCAAGGAGAAGGGGATTGCCTTAGTTGCAGGGGACTCAGCCATTAAGAAGAAGAAGGAGAAGAAGAAGGAGAAGGAGGTCTCATCATCTTCATCCTCTTCCGAATCCGAGTCCAATTCTGAGGAAGATGGCAGTGGCTCCTCTTCATCTGAGATGGCAAACTTTGTGAGGAGGATGATGCGAAGGGATCGACGTTTCAAAAGTAGAGGTAACACTAGTGAATCCAAACTTGACAAGAATAATGCATCTTGTTTTGAGTGTGGTAGGAAAGGGCATTTCAAGAATGAATGTCCAAAGCTTAAGAAGAAGGAGGAGAAATCCAAAAGAAAAGAAGAAAAATCCAAGAAGAAGAAGAAAGCTTTGAAGACTTCTTGGGATGAGTCATCCTCTAGCTCATTCGATGATGAAAAGGAGGAGAAGAGCACAAGGCAAGTGGCTCTCATGGCTCTTGGAGAGGAGAGCAGTGATGAATCTTCAAGCTCCGCAAACACGGCTTCATCATCTTCGGATGATGAAGAGGTAACTTCTCCCGAGCTTGAAAAGTGTTATAGAGCAATTGCATGTTTAACTAGTATGCTTAAGAAATCCAAAAACAAAGTTAAAGCATTGCAATTAGAAATTGATCAATTGAAGGCATCTAGAGATAAAAACATTGATGATTTGCATGTTGAATTACTAGAAGATGAAATTAAATCGTTGAAACATGAGATTGTAAGTTTGAAGTCCTCTAAGGTTGAGGAAATCAGTGATTTGCATGATAACTTGTTAGTAGAGGAAAACCAATCGTTGAAGAGTGAAGTTGAGAAACTCAAGAATATTCTTGGGAAATTCTCAAATAGCTCTAAGACCCTAGATATGATCCTAAATGCCCAGAGGGCAGTCTACAATAGGGTCAGTATTGGTTACCGCCCTAAAGAACTCTCATTTGTGTCTCTCATATCTAGGACTGACATGAGACAATCTAGGACACCCAAAACTCAAAAGAAAGTTGTCAAGGCATGGGTGCCTAAGTCATGTTTAGTTGATGCTTTAGGTCCCAAGGTTTGGGTACCTAAAACTTCTATTTTTCGAATTGTGTAGGTTATGATTGAGGGGGAGCACCTATCAACTTGGTTCGTTGATAGTGGATGCTCCAAACACATGACCGGGGATAGATCATTGTTTACCACACTTCACAAGAAAAGTAGAGGTAATGTATCATTTGGTAACAATGGTAGTCTTAAGGTCATAGGAATAGAAGACATTCAAATATCCGAATGTCTTAGAATCTCAAATGTCCTTCTAGTCAAGGGGATGAAATTTAATCTCCTAAGTGTCAGTCAATTGTGTGACACGGGTTACACAATTGACTTCCAACCAAGTCATTGTCTAGTTAGACAAAATGACACCTTGGACACGGTACTAGTAGGAGCAAGAGTAAACAATATTTATCAAGTTTCATTTAAAAGTGCTACTAATGCTTTTGCTAAGTGTCTCATGTCAAAAAAAGAAGAGTCCACCCTTTGGCACCGGAGGTTAGCACATGTGAACATGAAGAACATCCGGAAGTTGGCCACCAAGGGACTAGTCCGGGGCTTACCAAGCATCAAGTATGGAAAAGATAAACTTTGTGATGCATGTCAAATGGGTAAGCAAACAAAATCTGCACATAAAGGTAAAAGCACTGTAAGTACTTCCAATGCTTTAGATTTACTTCACATGGATCTATTTGATTGTAGTACCATTATATCATTGAATGGAAGTAGATATTGCTTTGTGATTATTGATGATTTCACTAGATATACATGGACCTACTTTTTGAAATATAAGGACCAAACCTTAGATATTTTCATTTCTTTTTGTAGAAGAGTTGAAAATGAAAAATCATTAACAATTAAGACAATTAGAAGTGATCATGGAGGTGAATTTCAAAATCAAAGGTTATTAGAATTTTGTCAAGATAAGGGTTATAGACATGAGTTCTCTACTCCTAGAACACCACAACAAAATGGTGTTGTAGAGAGGAAGAACCGTGTACTTCAAGAGGCTGCACGAAGCATGCTCAATGAGTACTCACTCCCGAGTTACTTATGGGCCGAAGCTGTAAATACAGCTTGCTATGTGCAAAACAGAGTCCTGATTCATAGGTTTTTAGGAAAGACTCCCCATGAACTTTGGTTTGGGAAACCACCTACGGTTAAACATCTTAGGGTGTTTGGTTGTAAGGTGTTCATCCTAAACACCAAGGATCACCTTGGAAAGTTCACGGCAAAGGCTGATGAAGGGATACTAGTCGGGTACTCCCTCGTTAGCAAAGCCTACCGAGTCTACAACAAGAAGTCTAGATTAGTTGAAGAGTCTGCTGATGTGGTCTTTGAAGAAGTTCCAAAATCAAGTGACCAATCAGAAAATGTAGGAGGAGTTCAACTCGAACTTAGGAGACTAAGTTTGAATGAAACTCCAAGTGTTGTTGATGGTGATGAGTCTGATGACGGTGAACCTAGACAACCTACTGATCAGCCGGATCCTGAGGCTGAACTTGTGTCTAGTGAACCTGTTCAAGAAGCACCACCAACTCCAAGGCAAACTAGATTAGCCTCTAGTCATCCCCAAGACCAAATTGTTGGAGACATCCATCAAGGGGTTAGAACTAGATCATTCTTCCGGAATGAGGCTAATGAAGTTGCTCTAATTTCCGAAATTGAACCTAGAAAAATTGATGAAGCGTTAAATGATCCCGATTGGATCATTGCAATGTAAGATGAACTAGGTCAATTCGAGAGGAGTCAAGTTTGGGACATAGTCCCTAGACCCAAGAAGACCTCCATTATTGGAACCAAATGGGTCTTCAAGAACAAATTGAACCATAAGGGAGAAATCATTAGAAACAAGGCACGCTTGGTAGCTAAGGGTTACAGTCAAGTTGAAGGCCTTGATTATGATGAGACTTATGCTCCCGTGGCACGATTAGAGTCCATCCGATTGATGCTAGCATTTACAGCACATCGTGGTTTCAAATTATATCAAATGGACGTCAAATCAGCCTTTCTAAATGGCTTGATTAAAGAAGAGGTCTATGTCGAACAACCTCCGGGGTTTGAGAGTACCGAATTTCCAAACCACGTGTTCAAGCTCAAAAAGGCACTTTATGGCCTTAAACAAGCACCCCGGGCTTGGTATGAGCGTTTGTCGACATTCCTAGTTGAGAAGGGCTTCGTTAGAGGCCAAATAGACCCTACACTATTTCTACGAAGAGATGGTGACAATATATTTGTAGCCCAAGTATATGTCGATGACATAATCTGTGGCTCAAACAATAAGGGCTATTTAAATGAGTTCATTGGACACATGGAGAGTGAGTTTGAAATGAGTCTAGTGGGAGAGTTGACTTTCTTCCTTGGACTTGAAATCAAGCAAACTCGCGATGGTATCCATGTGCACCAATCAAAGTATACACAGGAAATGCTTCGAAAATTCAATATGAGTGATTCGAAAGAGGTAACCACTCCCATGGCTACTAACACAAGATTAGACAATGATGAGAGTGGTAAACCCGTTGATCTAACTCAATATCGAAGCATGATAGGTAGTTTGCTATACCTCACAGCCAGCCGACCAGATATACTATTTGCTGTAGGTATGTGCGCTAGGTATCAAGTCTGTGCCAAGGAATCTCACCTAATTGCTGTCAAGCGAATTTTGAGATATCTCAAGGGCACAATTGGTGTAGGTCTTTGGTATCCCCGTACCGAATCTTTTGATTTGATGGGCTATACGGATTCCGACTACGCTGGATGTAAGTTGGACCGGAAAAGCACTAGTGGGGGCTGCCAATTCTTAGGTTCGTCCTTAGTAAGTTGGTCGAGTCTGAAGCAACATTGTGTTGCTCTTTCCACTACCGAGGCAGAATATATCGCCATGGGAGAGAGTGTATCGCAATTGTTGTGGATGATTCATACCCTAGAGGACTATGGATTGAGTTACAAGGGTGTGCAAGTGTTATGTGATAACATTAGCACAATTAACTTAACCAAGAATCCAGTCCATCATTCTAGGACAAAACATATTGAAGTAAGACACCACTTCATTAGGGATCATGTAGCTAGGGGGAACATCATACTCTCTCATGTAGAGTCAAAGTCAAACCTAGCTGACATTTTCACTAAACCACTTCCCGAAAATGAATTTAGTTTCCTAAGACGGGAATTGGGAATGTGTCGCGCTTCATGATTTTCAAATTGCATTCAAAATCCTTCATGATTATTTCGAAATTGTTGGGAATAAATTGGGTAACTTTGGGGACATCTCACACAAACTATAAGGTTTACCAAAATGTTTGTGTTTGCTAGACATGGGGTGAGATGTTAGAATCAACTCAATTTCTCAAAATGTCAATGCATCCCTTGAGAGATTAAGTTGACGAGATAATAATCACGGTGGTGACCAAGTATGGGGAAAACCATTGCATAACATATGTGTATATGGCTCTATAATCATACTTGGACATTCCAATCAAGGCAACTTGATTGGAAACTTGGATTTGGAATCAAAACCTGGTTGAATTTACTTGATTGATTGTTGATTGAGTTTGACTCCATTTGTATGGGTCAAAGTGATTGTTGAACCTATAAGGAACTTTGATTCTTGTTAAGGGATCAAGTTTAGTCAGGAAATCATGTCCAATTTCGATAAAGTTCATCAGATCTCGTTGGAAAGTTTCAGAAATTCGGAAACTGAACAGGAAGTCTAGACTGCGAAGCTCAGAAATCGCCCAAGAAAGGGGTGGATCGTTCGGGTGATCGATCCACAACCTGGGATCGGTCCGGTGATCGATCCAGGAGAAGTCACAAAGAAATCGCGATTTCTGATTGAGCGTTGGGGACCAATCAGGACGGAGCCTGATCGGTCTGGACCAATCCTGATCGGTCTGGTGACCGATCAGGAGTCTCTCTGATCGGTCGGGTGACCGATCACTTTAATTCAAATTGCACTGTCAGATGCTCTGATCGCGTCTGACCACATTCGATTCACTGCTGTTTATCTCTGATATTTGATTTACTGCGTGATTTGCTGCTCTAACAGTCTGATTAAGTTACAGGTGACAGGGGAGGATTCAAACACTCAAGGAGAAGTCAAAGAGGGCTTTCCTTGGAGCAGGTTTGTCCCTTTCTCAACTCAGGTTGCAACGGCTGGAGCTGCAGGACTGAAGCCGCTGACTGAAGCTTGGCTGAGGGAGCTCAGGAAGTTCAGTAAGGGTTCAGTGTAGCTGGCGCGTTGGCAGTGAGGCAGCTGTAGGCTGCTGGAGATGAGGTCACTTGTTGCTTAGTGGAGAAACAAAAGGAACGAGAGACAGCTTCAGTGAAGCATTTGCAGAGTTCGACAATTCTTCAGCTTGTGCTCTTGAGTTCCAGTGCTTTGAGTTCTCCACATCAAGCTTGCTGTTCTTGAGATTTCCATCATTCTGAGCAAGCGATCGAGAAGCAATCATCCCTTACTTGAGCCTTGAAGGAGGGAACAAGAAGATTGGAGTCCGACAGTGGGAAGACACGAAGAAGGGTTCTTGCGTGAGATCGCCACTGGGTGGAGCTCAGGGAAGCTTGCTGTTTTCTTGTCCTTGCCAAGGGGTTGAGTAAGATCCTTCTTGTTGTTTCATTAAGCTTAAACACTTATCTGTGATTGAAACGCTGTGGAGAGGTTTCTCCACCGAGAAGGAGGTTGCTTTATATCCGGTGATCACCGGGGCTTGATCTGCCGACGATCAAGGGATCGCCCACCTTAAGGGCACGCCAAGGAGTAGGGGCAAGTTATCCTCAAACCTTGTAAACCCTCTTGTTAGCGATGTTGATAGCTGTCGTTGTTAGCTTTCATCTCTGTTCTTAGTTTACTGCATTGCTTTGTTTTTCCTTAGCTTTCTTCCGCTGTGCTACTGATAGTTTAAGTGCAGAAAACTTGCTAATCTCTTCAAAGAAAAAGTGTTGGCTATATTCACCCCCCCCCCTCTCTAGCCATCTCGTCTCCAACAATTAGTTTCTGAATTCGGGCGTGAAGCTGGGCTGCTGTTTCGTTGTCGGTCATTTTGATGGTATACAGCTTGTTCATGAGCAGATCTCTCTTGCTGATCCGAGTGTCTGAAGTTCCTTCGTGCAGGTCGATCAGTTTCCCCCACTGCTCCTTGGCACTGTTGAAAGGACCCACCCGGTTCAGCTCTTCTTTTGTTAAGCCACATTGGAGGGTCTGGGTCGCCTTTGCATCAGCTTCAATATTCCGTTTCAGAGCAGTGTCCCACTCTGTGTAGGTCTGAGGTACTCCTTCAGCATTCTTGGGAATCTCCAGTCTGGACTGGATGATTATCCACATGTCCACCTGAGTTTTCAGGTGGACCTCCATTCTGCTCTTCCAGTAGGAGAAGTCCTCCCCACTGAAGAGAGGTGGTCTTGCAGTGCTGAAACCTTCTTGCATGGCCATTTATCTGAAACTTAAGAAAAAGAGAGAGATATCCCAAGACTTGGTCTTGGATTAGTAATGCGGGATAAAGCAAGAAGTATTTATCGAGGGGTGTTGCACCAACCTCGATTATCGAGAAAAATTTCGAACAAAAAGAAAAAAAATTTGTAAAAATCTGAAAAATTCTCAAATTGGTGGTTGCACCAAATTTGAGCTTCCCCGCTCTGATACCACTTGTTGGATCGAGAGAAACGATAGAGGGGAGGTGAATATCATAAAACGTTTGGATTTATAGTTAGAGAAATTACGCAGCGGAAATTTAAATCAAACACACGCAAACACCAAGGTTTTTACTTGGTTCGGAGTCGCGGTCGGCTCCTACTCCAAGGCCCACGGTCGTTGACCGTTTTCTGCGGGCAATTCTATATTTTCGCAAAACCAGTTTACAAGATTGAATTACAAGTATCGTAATGTAAACTTTAAAGGAGGCTCTTCGTTACCGACGTCCGGTGTAGATTGTATTTTTGAAGCAGGAGGACGTCGTCGGCGCTTGTATCACGAGTCTGGAGGTTTCTGGAGCAGAGCGCGGGAGCAGAAGAGCGTGAGTGCGTTGGAAGAATTGATTGTCCGAAGCCTTGGGGTCGAGGGCCTTTTTATAGCCCCTGGGGGCGCCCGGGACGTCGGGGGCGCCCCCCCACGTGTCAACTGATCCGAGTTCATCTCGGTCAGCTCTGATCCCTTCAATCTCGGGATCAGAACTTGACGGGGTCGCCCAGGACACTGGGGGCGCCCGGGTTGACTGGGTCAACTCTTATCCGTTGGCTTCTGCTTCGTTGGCTTGCATTGGGGACGCCCACACCATCCGGGGCGTACGGGGGCGCCCGGGAGTACGGGGGCGCCCCGCCCATAAGCTGCCGAAGCTCACTTTGCTTTACTTTGTTTTGTGTTCACCTTGGGGGCGCCCGGGACACTCCGGGCGCCCTATTCAGCCTCTGCCTCACTCCTTTGAGGCTCTCTGAGCTGCAGACACTCGTTCCTTCGGTCCTGCATCCAGGGATAGTCCAAAACAACATAAAACAATAATGTGTTAGTTTTATACAGCCTTAGCTGTCTTGGTTCTGACTTTGGGTCTCCAAAATGGAACCCTAGGTCGAACCGACGCCTACTGTTCCCTCGACGGGGAACGCGTCCTCACCTACTCCTCTCGGGAGAATGTACCTGATGCCAACCGGCTCCTCCGGTTGGACTTTTGCCCAACAGTCCTTCGCCAGGTGCCTAGCTGTCCTTCGCCAGGTCTTCAGTACCAAGCTGTCCTTCGCCTGGTGCCTAGCAGTCCTTTGCTAGGTCTTTGGTACCAAGCTGTCCTTCGCCTGGTGCCTAGCAGTCCTTCGCTAGGGCTTTGTATCCTGGCATTCCTTCGCCAGGTTCCTAGCAGTGCTTCGCTAGGGCTTTGTTTCCTGGCAGTCCTTCGCCAGGTGCTTAGCAGCCCTTCGCTTGGACTTTGTTTCCTGGCATTCCTTCGCCAGGTGCCTAGCAGTCCTTCGCTAGGGCTTTGTATCCTGGCAGTCCTTTGCCCGGTGCCTTTCCTGCACACTCAAGCAGCATGTTAGATAACCAATGAACTTAACTTTGAATCCTTTGCCAATATCAAAACAAGGTTCGATATGGTGCTTCCTGCACCAACAATCTCCCCCTTTTTGATTTATGGCAACACAATTCAAAGTTAAGTTAAAAACTCATAACAGTTAAGAACATAAGGTAAACAATGAAGTATAACTGTTTATGAACAGAATAAATGTAGAGTTGAAAAAATTTATTTCTCATACTCCCCCTAAAACCCTGAATACTTGTGTTAAACTTAAACACTTAACTTTGACCTTTCCTCCCCCTTTGACATATATCAAAAACATACATGGGAGAACAAGGTTTCTAACAGGGAGTTTTGAGTTTTACCAAAAATAAGTTTTTGACAAGGTGTTTCAAAAGAGTAAAAAGCATTTTGTATCAACAAACAATTTTGAAAAGCAAGCCTAAATTTTGTTAAAAGTTTTTACAAAAAAATTACTTAGGCAAAATTTTGAATCCAAATTTCCCTAAAAATTTCAACTTTGAGAATTGGGAAAATTTTGTTTTAAAAGAATTTGCACACTTAGAAGAATATGCTTGGAAATACTTTGTGTATTAAAAAAACAAAATCTTTAAGAATTTTCTAGACAAGTTTTTCACCAAAAAAAAAACTTTACTTAGGAACATTTACCAACATTTTCAAAAAGTTTTTGCTCAGACAAATTTTGTTTACTAAGAAAAATTTTACTTAGGAAAAACATGCACTTAAAAAAATTTAAAACACTTAGAAATTTTTGCTTTTCGAAAAGGAGAAAAAAATTCCTCTCTCTCTTTCTTGCTCTCCCCCTTGGCTATATATATATCAATAAAGAAATATATTTTAATAAGTTTTAAGAAGAAGTTTGTGTATCAGAGCCTATGAGTTTTGAAGACATAAAAATACTTAGTATAACTCTTGAAAGCCTAGCACCAAGCTTAAATTGCACCAACAAAACTCCACTTTGAAAGGTATTGTGCAATTTAAAAAAAAGGTTTTGTATTTATAGGCAAATCTTTAGAAAATTCACGTACTTAGAATACTATTGCCTTAGAAAAGTATTAGTACTTTTTGAAAACATTATATTTTGAAAAATAGAAGTACTTTTGAAAGATATTATGTAATTTTTGAAAAGTATAAGTACTTTTTAAAAAAATATGTATTTTTGAAAAATATGCAAGTACTTTTGAAAAAACAGATTGAGCCTTTTTGGAAAATCTAAGTACTGTTTTTGAAAACTATTAGACTTTGAAAAATATAAATAATTTTTGAAAAGTATTATGCATTTTGAAAACATAATATTTTACTTGACTAGGTTTCTTTTCCAGTCTGACACAATCCTAGGAAACCTTGTTGACTATAAGGATATTTTTCTAAGTGTCCTGGAAATTTCTCCAACCTAAGTAAGTATTATTTCTAAAATTATTTCATAAGCCATAAGAATTTTGAAAAATAAAATAATGGTATTTTGAAAGAAAAATTATTTAAGTTCTCAAAAAGATTTTAAACTTGCAGTGCTTGAAAACATATAATTTTGAAAAAAATGTTCAATAATTCTTTTAATTTAATCTCCCCCTAAGCTTGCCCCAGTCCTAGGAAGCTTGTTGACTACAAGCGATCTTCCTCTGAGTTTTAGGGTTTGATTTAAATTATAAGAATTATCTAATAACTCCAAAACAAATAATTACCAAAAAAAACATTTCAGAAATTCTTCTTTTGACTCAAACTCCTCCTAAATTTGACACATCCTAGGAGTCCTTGTAGATCATGAAGTGGACCTTCCTCTGTGTCTTTAGGGTTTATTAAAATCAAAAGAATAATTTTGAATAACCTTCTGAGTATGATAACTTTCAAGGAGATAAATTTTTGAAAACACAACTTGGAATGATAGCAAAGTTTTCGAAAATCATGATGTTAATTTTTCAAAGAGATAGTAATATACGAGGATTTTTGAATCAACTTTTGAAAATCATATTTTGAGATGATAATAAGCATAAGGTTTTTGAAAAAGCTGAATTTTTTGAAAAAGATTAAGAAGAACTCCCCCTGTATCCGACACAGCCCGACTTTTATCTAAGTTCCTTAAGGGATATCAGTGTTGACCAGGGTTGACTATGTGGACTAGGGTTGACTATTTTGACCAAGTTAATGACTAAATCAGAACAAGCCCTAGACTCTATTTATTGTGATATTTGACATGAAATTTAAGAAAATGTGAGGAATGAAAAAGTAGGGTACAGTACAATAAATTAAACATTAGAGGTAAGTTTGAATAACTTTTGCAAACTTTTTTTTTATTTAAAAGGATAGTGAATCATGCTTTTAGGTCCTAGATGTCTTACCCAGTTCTATGTGGTCAAATATGTAAACCTTATGGGTTGTGTGAGACAAATATTTTATTTTAAAAAAATGGTTAATTTTGAAACATTAAACCTTAGTTTAAAAGTTAAAATGATTTTTGAGAAACTTAAAATTTAGAGGGTTAAGTTTGTTTAGTTGAATTAAATTTTAATTTTGAAAGTTGTTCGGTTGAATTAAATTTGAATTTTAAAGGTAGTTGAATTAAATTTGAATTTTAAAAGTCAGTTGAATTTAAATTTGAATTTTAAAAGTCAGATGTATTAAATTTGAATTTTATTGAGTTAAATTTAATTTATTAAGATTTAATTGGATTTAATTAAGATCTAATTGAATTTAATTGATTTAATTAAGATTTGATTTTGATTTAATTGAATTAATTTTAGTTTGATTAATTTGAATTAGTTGGTTGGGTTGGACTCAACTTTTAGGTCCTAAGCTTCACACCCATTTCTAAGTGACAAAACAGGATATCCTTAACTGTTTTGTGAGATGCATATTTTAATAGAAAGATTTATTTTGAAAAGGCCATGATTAATTTTGAATTTTTAAACCCAATTTAAATTTATTTTGAAAAGAGATATTTGAATCTAAAATTAACTGAAAATTTGTGTTAGATTTGAATTTAACAAAGAGTAACTTGAATTTGAATTTCAAAAATTGGCTTCCAGGTCTTGGCGAGGCACAAGGCCTTCTTTGGCCGTAGCCTTATTGGATCATCAACCCTTTCCTAGACAAAGCCTTTCAGTGAAATTTCATCTTCAAAATTATTTTTTGGTAAATTCTGGTCTAACTAGTTTGGGTCTTGGATCGGTAGCTTCGGCTAGTTTCACCAGTCTAAAGAGACCAAGTAGTGTATACTTGACCTTATTAGAAAAGGCTTCCCTAACGTACTATCATCTCACCTCCACCCAATACTATGTTGTTCAAATTTCAGTTAAGTTGGTTCAGTCCTTAAACTAACCAATCCTAAATCTAAAAAAAATTAAGATTGCAAAGGAAAATAAACAAGCAAACAAGGAAAAATTATCTAAGTCACATCATAATTGAAATAATACTCGGGTTTTTTAACGTCAGCAAGGTTGGGAATTAAGTTTTCTAACATATTAGCCTTAACTAATTTATATAAATTAATTACGTTCTTTTCATTTGCAGGTTCAGCTGGTTCATCCTTTGTTCGGCTGGCTTTCCTTCTGTTGGTTTGGTTCTTCAATTCCTTGTAGTAGTTTCTTGCCAGTCGGACCAGCTTTGGTCGATCTCCTTCGTCTTCAGAGTCTGAGTCTGATTCAGACTCAGGTGTTGGTTGAGGTTTCTTCTTGGATTTCTTTTCAGATTTACCTGCAATAAAGGCAATGCCTTTCTCGGCCAGGGTGCAGTTAGTCTGCTCATGTAATTCTAATTCGGAGAACAATTCATCTAATTTAATTTTTGAAAGGTCCCTTGAAACCTTGTATGCATCTACCATAGATACCCACAAGGTGTTTCTTTGGAAAGCATTTAAAGCGTACCTTATTAGGTCACGATTTTCTACCTTGTGACCGATGGTGTGCAGTCATTCATTAGTTGCTGAATTCGGGCGTGAAGCTGGGCTGCTGTTTCGTTGTCGGTCATTTTGATGGTATACAGCTTGTTCAGGAGCAGATCTCTCTTGCTGATCCGAGTGTCTGAAGTTCCTTCGTGCAGCTCGATCAGTTTCCCCCACAGTTCCTTGGCACTGTTGAAAGGACCCACCCGGTTCAGCTCTTCTTTTGTTAAGCCGCATTGGAGGGTCTGGGTCGCCTTTGCATCAGCTTCAATATTCCGTTTCAGAGCGGTCTCCCACTCTGTGTAGGTCTGAGGTACTCCTTCAGCATTCTTGGGAATCTCCAGTCCGGACTGGATGATTATCCACATGTCCACCTGAGTTTTCAGGTGGACCTCCATTCTGCTCTTCCAGTAGGAGAAGTCCTCCCCACTGAAGAGAGGTGGTCTTGCAGTGCTGAAACCTTCTTGCATGGCCATTTATCTGAAACTTAAGAAAAAGAGAGAGATATCCCAAGACTTGGTCTTGGATTAGTAATGCGGGATAAAGAAAGAAGTATTTATCGAGGGGTGTTGCACCAACCTCGATTAACGAGAAAAATTTCGAACAAAAAGAAAAAAAATCGTAAAAATCCAAAAAATTCTCAAATTGGTGGTTGCACCAAATTTGAGCTTCCCCGCTCTGATACCACTTGTTGGATCGAGAGAAACGATAGAGGGGAGGTGAATATCATAAAACGTTCGGATTTATAGTTAGAGAAATTACGCAGCAGAAATTTAAATCAAACACACGCAAACACCAAGGTTTTTACTTGGTTCGGAGTCGCGGTCGGCTCCTACTCCAAGGCCCATGGTCGTTGGCCGTTTTCTGCGGGCAATTCTATATTTTCGCAAAACCAGTATACAAGATTGAATTACAAGTATCGTAATGTAAACTTTAAAGGAGGTTCTTCGTTACCGACGTCCGGTGTAGATTGTATTTTTGAAGCAGGAGGACGTCGTCGGCGCTTGTATCACGAGTCGGGAGGTTTCTGGAGCAGAGCGCGAGAGCAGAAGAGCGTGAATGCGTTGGAAGAATTGATTGTCCGAAGCCTTGGGGCCGAGGGCCTTTTTATAGCCCCTGGGAGCGCCCGGGACGTCGGGGCGCCCCCCCCACGTGTCAGCTGATCCAAGTTCATCCCGGTCAGCTCTGATTCCTTCAGTCTCGGGATCAGATCTTGACGGGGGGGCCCGGGTTGACCGGGTCAACTCTTATCCGTTAGCTTCGCTGGCTTTTGCTTCGTTGGCTTGCACTGGGGGCGCCCGCACCATCCGGGGCGCCCGGGAGCATGGGGGGCACCCGGGAGCACGGGGGCGCCCCGCCCATAAGCTGCCGAAGCTCACTTTGCTTTACTTTGTTTTGTGTTCACCTTGGGGGCGCCCGGGACACTCCGGGCGCCCTACTCAGCCTCTGCCTCACTCCTTTGAGGCTCTCTGAGCAGCAGACACTCGTCCCTTCGGTCTTGCATCCAGGGTTAGTCCAAAACAACATAAAACAATAATGTGTTAGTTTTATACAGCCTTAGCTGTCTTGGTTCTGACTTTGGGTCTCCAAAATGGAACCCTAGGTCGAACCGACGCCTACTGTTCCCTCGACGGGGAACGCGTCCTCACCTACTCCTCTCCGGAGAATGTACCTGATGCCAACCGGCTCCTCCGGTTGGACTTTTGCCCAGCAGTCCTTCGCCAGGTGCCTAGCTGTCCTTCGCCAGGTCTTCAGTACCAAGCTGTCCTTCGCCTAGTGCCTAGCTGTCCTTTGCTAGGTCTTTGGTACCAAGCTGTCCTTCGCCTGGTGCCTAGCAGTCCTTCGCTAGGGCTTTGTATCCTGGCATTCCTTCGCCAGGTGCCTAGCAGTCCTTCGCTAGGGCTTTATTTCCTGGCAGTCCTTCGCCAGGTGCCTAGAAGCCCTTCGCTAGGACTTTGTTTACTGGCATTCCTTCGCCAGGTGCCTAGCAGTCCTTCGTTAGGGCTTTGTATCATGGCAGTCCTTTGTCAGGTGCCTTTCCTGCACACTCAAGCAGCATGTTAGATAACCAATAAACTTAACTTTGAATCCTTTGCCAATATCAAAACAAGGTTCGATATGGTGCTTCCTGCACCAACAGGGTTGACGGGCCAGGTCGTTACAATAAAAAGGCGCCTTTTTATTATAACGACCTGGCCCGTCGACCCGACCCCTCGGCCCCTTGGGCGACCAAATTCCATTTTTGGCGGCCCAACAACCTGGCCCCTTTGGTCGTCGACTGTCGGCCGTGCCATTACTCACTAGGTCTTCTCACCCCTGGCCAGTGGATTTTTGCCTTCCTCGGGATTCGAACTCTAGACCTCCAGGCTAAGTACTAGAGTTTATGAATCCTGATAGCCAAGTGAGCGTACTAGAGTTTATGAATCCTGATAGCCAAGTGAGCACGACTCACTTGGTTATCAGGATTCATAAACTCTAGTACTTAGTCTGGAGGTCTAGAGTTCCAATCCTAAGGCAAAAATCCACTGGCCAGGGGTGGGAAGACCTAGTGAGTAACGGCACGACCGACGGTCGACGACCAAAGGGGTCAGGTTGTTGGGCCGCCAAAAATGGAATTTGGCCGCCCAAGGGGCCGAGGGGTCGGGTCGACGGGCCGGGTCATTACAGTCGGAGTTAATCATCATCAAACAATTATTTTTTGTTGTGGCTTTATAAACGATGAGAAATTTGAGTCTTTTGTTTGGCTGTTTACCAAGTTTATAGAAGTCATGCCTAAAGGTGCACCAAATGTAATCATCACGGATCAAGATCCTGCTATGACAAAACCTATTGCCTAAATTTTCCCTCAAATAGTGCATCGATATTGTTTGTGGCACATATTGAATAAATTTTCAGATAAATTGCATCCTTTGACTTTTCATGACTACTATCAAAGCATTAAGAATATTATTAGAAATTCTACAATACCCGATGAATTTGAGAATTCATAGGAACAAGTTATCAAATGTGCTAATTTAGGGAGAAATGATTGGTTGCCTTTGATGTATGAATTGCAACATAAGTGGGTACCAGCATATTTTAGTCATATTTTTTGTGTTGGAATGTCAAATAGTCAGAGATCTGAAGGTTCGCATGCATTTTTCAAGAAATATGTTTCAAGTAAGAATTCATTGATGGATTTTATCACTGATTTCAATAGGGCATTGAGACACCAAAGGCACAATGAGTTAATTGCAAATCATATTGATATGAATGAGCATCCCAGGACTAAGACAAACTGGCTAATGAAATCTCAAATGGTTAAGTTGTATACAAAAAAAGAAATGGGTAGAGTTTCAAAGTGAAATGAGTGAGAGTCATGTTTATTATGTGCAACAAGCATCTATGACAGTTGACTCGGTTGTAGCATCTATGACAGCTGACTTAGTGGTTTATCATGTAATGAATTTTCAAAGTTATTCTTCCTCCAAACTAAAAGGTTCTAACACATGACAAACAGATGGATCACATATCTTGTAGTTGTAGAAAATTTGAGTTTGATGACATTCCATGCAGACATATGCTAGCTTTTTTTCGTATCAATCAAGTATTTCATTTGCTAGATAAGTATATACTCAAACGATGGATACGAGATGCAAAGGTTGAAGCAATATATACTTTGGGAGAGCAAAATTTCATCGATGATTCAAAGGGTTTTGATGTCATGGCATTCAAGGTTATCCTATAAAGCTTCACTATTAATTGATGATGCATCTTTGACTGATGAGGGGACAAATTTCTTGGATAAACAATTGGATTGTATCTACAACAAAATTAAAGAGATGAATATTAGTAGAATATGCGACAATAGAGGTCAAAGGAAGAAATCTATGGATGGGTGCCCTAATATTATTGATCATTCTTTAGTAAGAACAAAGAGATGTGGGAAAAGATTGAAATCATCAAAGGCAAAGTCAACCTCAAAGTCTCATCTATGTCGTGGTGTGGGCATCGACGTGTGTCACATGACAAGCGCAACTGCCCAATTTTACAGTAAGGGTATGTGTCGGATGATTCTTCATTTGTATGATAATTTTATTTGTACATCAATTATTTTTATTAGATAAATAAACATGACGATGAGTGGGTTGTCAGATCAACTATTAATAATCATCATAACAGTGATGATGACACATATGAAGAGGAATTGACATCTTTAGCAGGTTCTATCAAAGTTTAATTTTATAAAATTAGTGCTTGATTGATTTAGATATTAAAATTAATAATTATCTTTATTATTGTAGATTCTAACAATATGCGCTATGAACAAGGATTAGATTGACGAATATTCTTCTTTAATCCCTGACTATAGATGTTTGATTCCAGACAATCCAAGATAACAATTTTGCATATTGCTATTGCTCTTGATCGTTGCACAGATTTTCAATTCTTGAACGGTTGAACTTGACAAGTCAATCACCATTCTTGGGATACCAGAATGTTCAATTTCCCAAAATAACATGAACATTAGCCTTTTACTATATATAAAACTTAATTTGTGTCAAGTGGATCACAATTATGGAAATCACAATTTTGTGTGATAAGAAGTACTTAGATTTGATTATCTTATAATTAGGGCGTTATTAAGGCTAAATTTTGTTTAATATAATAGTTAATATGTGCTTGGAGAAGAGTCCTCATGCATTTAGCAAGCTAAATATTAGAAAACATGAGCCTCCAGAAGTAAACCAATTTGAATCGTAGCTCTTGTGTTTAATTTTATACTCTATTATTTGGAGAAGAGTCCTCATTATGCATGTATCATGTATGACCAATAATATTCTAGCTATATCTTCAGAATAAATGCATCGTCTCACTTGTTTAGTCGGAGCTGGCTCTACAAACTCATCCTAATAATGCCTTGTGTTCAATTAATCTCTCCTTCCCCACTTTGATGATTTCTTTGTCTTTCTGATTCAATGAATATGTCCAATTCTTCATGTGCATTTACTGCCTAATTTACTCCGTTATTTGAACTCTTAATATTTGTATCTTATAGTTGACTTTGTTCTGGAGAAGATACATTTGGCAATTCTTGTTTTCTTTTTATCCAATACTTTTCTACAATAGTTTTTTGCTATGCTTATTTTGTGCTTATGAATGTTCTTATTAATATTTTACATTATAGGTATAGAAGAATGTGCTTAATTTGTTCTTAGCTTGAAGTTGCAACACCTAAAGCTAGAGAAGACAATGACGTTCTAGATTTAGTACTTGGAAAGATATTTGAACAAGTAGGTTTCAAATTTGAGCGAGACATTATTGATGTATTGAATTTTCTTAGTATTTAATCTTAATCGAATATAATTTTTTTGAACATTCTGTTGATGTGGATGTGGTAGACAATTGTTTTTATCTCTGAAGAAATTTTTTATTAATGTTTATGTGAAAAGGTGGTAGATATTTATTCTTATTTCTGAATCAACGATGGTTATGAAAATGGTAGACATTTATTTTTATGTATACTAGAGAGCTTCATAGTGGATGGATTAGCAATTTATCTTTACAATGATTGAGGATATTAAATATGTTGATGCAGTAAAGTGTGTGTGTGTGCCCTACTTGGTAGAAAGGACAATCAATCAAATGCCAAAGAGTAGAAGCAAAATCAATCAACATTCGTTTTGCATTATTGACATTATCATTCATATGGATAGAAGACTTTATAGATAATCTTATAGTCGAGTTTATTGGCTTTATCTTGGTGCTTTAGCCTAATAATTACAACGCTAACAATATTTTTCTTGTAGGAATATTAGTAAAGTTGAACCGGAAGCAAAGTTATCATCTGTAGAAAAAGTATCATATAAAATCACTGATGTTAAGCTAAAGCAAGGATTTTTAGGTTGTTTGAGTCGAATACATCATAGATCAAACTTCTCTGTTGTATATGCATAGCAGAGGGTAACATGGCAAAGGAACTAACATCATCTTGCCAAATTGAAGAAACAGACATGTGTATAACAAATTACTAGCATTATCATGGAATCAAGCACAAACTAAACCCACATTGTGTTTGTTAGATGAACCTTTGTGATGAATCTAGTATTGGCATTCTAAGGTAAAGAAATCAAATGAGAAATTACAGAATGAGATAAGAAATTAGAATGGTTTCATTATCCTAACTCTGTATATATTTATAATATGCATAAATCAATAGTTTAACACATATTTATCCAATTTTTTTCTATATTATCTCAATTAAATAAGAATAGTTTGAAAAAATAAATAAACTACACCGGCAATAAACATTACAAGAATTTCCCCCCAAAGGGCATAGAAGTCGATTAAATTCTACCTTGAGGTAGATGAGAAAACTAAGAAAGTGTTGAAAATGAAAACATTCTCTACTTGTATATCATTTAAGATCCAGCTGTTCATTTATTCTAAATTGTAAAAGAAAAACATCACTTTCACCAACCAATCTAGATATATCTTGTACCATTCTAAACTTGTCTATTTTATGTTGAATTCTGATTGTTTGATTTAGCCGCAAACCTACTGCATCTCTGAATCTGTCGCAGCGTTGCATTCTTTCTTTTCATCCATTCTAGCTCCAATTAATAATCCTAACTTAATACGGAAATGCTAGATAAAACACTTTAGATAACACAACTTAAATACGTTCTAGCTCCAATGAATAATCCTATCTCAATACGGAAATGCTAGATAAAACAATTTAGATAACACAACTTAAATACAATCATCGTATTAAGTTCAATACAACATTTGCAACCATTCAAATAACATCAATATTTAAAATTCAACTCATGTAACAACTTAAAACATAATGCCTAATCATTAACATCACCATCACTAATCATAAGAGAATCTAACTGATGCTCTATCTCTTTCAATGCATCTTTCAACTTAGTAATTTTTTTAGACTTTGAAAGTTTACTCTCTAAATTTGAACTTGATCTTGAACTTGATGTTGCACATGATATTTCATTTCGACTAGATGTAAAGGTAATTGGTGTTGATTTTTATATAAGTATGCCTCAAAAGCTTCTTGTGCCTTCTCTTTACTTTTGAAAGATTTGTGTATGATGTCATTAAAACCAATAACATGATGAGAAGCTTCTACCCATGTTTCATAAATTCCTAGTTCATGTCCAACAAATACAATATATGTTTTCCCCTACATTAAAAACAACATTTAGAATCTTGTGTAAACAAATTATTAGAACTAAAAATTAAACGATTTATCATGGATCGTATATAAAGAGTCGAAGTTTGGAAGTTTGCTACAAACTATAGAACCAAAAGATATCAAAATAAAAACATGCTCAAATCCAAATTTCACAAATTCTAAAACAAATATTGTGCGTGGAAATGAATAGATATATGTCAAATTTAAAGGAATTGCAAAGACATCAGAAATGATTGCATGATGTTATAAGAATATTTGATAATCACTAATTTGGATCAATTTGTGTTAGATTGAGTTGACCAGGTTAAGTTATAAGCAATGAATACATTATGTCTTTTCACAAAATTTGAATGCCTACTAACGGAAAAGCATGTGAACTAGAGATTCGATCCAAAATTGATTCTTCAAAACAGTCAAAAATATGACTTTTAGGAGTAGTTCTTCACTTGTGAAACTTAACATAGATGACCGAGGAGAAATAGCAAATAATTTTTTTTATCAGGTAACATCACAGACCAAATATTACAATTACAGATCGACAGATTGAATTGAATGCCAAATTTTGAGTTGAATGCCGAGGAGAAATAGCAAATCAAAA
Source organism: Boesenbergia rotunda (assembly GCA_024364735.1). NCBI lineage: Eukaryota > Viridiplantae > Streptophyta > Magnoliopsida > Zingiberales > Zingiberaceae > Boesenbergia > Boesenbergia rotunda. Next base: position 885,346 of record JAGFNQ010004569.1, on the reverse strand, counting down.
AATTTATTTATTAGATTAATACACACCAATATTAGAAAGCACTGTAATTTTCACAGAATCTAATCTAAGCAATGGATGCATTAGATCTAACAAATTAATAGTTCCAGAATGAGAAACTAAATAGGCACCTTTACAGGAGGCAAAGCGAGGATGTAGGTCAGCCTAGATGCGCTGCAGCGTTGGCACTTCGAGAGAGGAGGCAAAGAGAGAGTTGGTCGTAGAACCTCCGATGAGAGAGAGAGAGAGAGATGGCTGATCGAAACCCTAGCTTGGCTTCGATATGGGTCTCGGACGAGAGAGAGAGAGGTGGAGGGCTCACTACGATTTTATTCTCCCACCGACGAGAGAGAGAGGGGGCTTGACGAAACCCTAGCTTGGCTTCGAAGAGAGGGGGGCTCGTCGTGGCTTCGGCCTCCAACGAGAAAGGAGGGTGAGAGAGGGAGAGCTCGCAAGCGAAGAGAGGAAGCGAAACGGCGGAAATCTTTCGTCCTAACCCTAGTTGTCTAGGTCGTCGTGAGGGAGACGAGGAAAACAGGTAGCCACGTTTTAATTTAGAGATATGTGAGGAAATTTGTAATTATGAAAAAAAAACAAAAAAAATCGCAAGTCGCTCACATTAGCGCGTTTTATTCTCCCGCAGAAGAACATCACTCTCTCTCTCTCTCTCTCTCTCTCTCTCTCTCTCTCTCTCTCTATATATATATATATATATATATATATATATATATATATATCGAGAGAGAGGAGAGAGATGATAGCCTGCACATCCGTATGTGGGTGATGGTGAGCGACATCCAATGTGGTCATCTGACATGGCTTTGACCAAATTTTTTTAAATATCTCTCAAGTCTCATTTGCATAAAAAAATCTCTCTCTTGCATGCAATCATACTTGTCTCTCTCCTGCATGCAATCATACTTGTCTCTCTCCTGCATGCAATCATACTTGTCTCTCTCCTACATGCAAGGTAGTGTTGGTTTTAGAAAACTAACTCTATCAATTTGTTTAAGAAATCAACTTTACCAAGTGGAGCTGGTTTTAGAAAACCAACTCCTTCTAAAACCAGCTCCAACCATGTTGATTGAGGAGTTGATATTCAAAGACCAGCTCCAATGCTTGGAGCTAATCTTTGAGACCAACTCCAAAGTGGAGCGGGTCTTTAAAGATTAGCTGAAGATTAGCTCCAACGTGGTTGAAGCTGATATGAAAAGTGTTGCTGCATGGAGTTGGTCTTTAAATACTAGCTTCAACATGAAGTTGGCCTTTAAAAACCATCTTTTAACTTCCTTGATCCAAGTGAAATCATTAGACTTGAAACAAGTTCGATCAAGGTCCACTAGGTCCATCAATGGGTTTTGACTGAAATCCATTGATGGAACTGAGGGACTTAGATTTCAGAAATTTTGGCATGGGATAGAAGGGGTGGGTGTCTAAATTCTAATTATGACCTCCAACTCTAGTTATGACACCTCCACATGAATCTATGCCTAAGTGCCAAGTGGCAAGCCCCTTAGAGCTGATCTTGCAGAAACAACTTCAAGGTAGAGCTGGTATTGTAGAAACAACTTCATCCTGGAGCTGTTTCTATAATACCAACTCCACTATTGACATAAAGGTTTAAATCTTTTGGAGCTATTCTTGTCAGCTGTCAAACAGTAATTGAGGCCATAATTTGACTGTCTTGATCCAAGTGAAACCACTGGACCTGAAATGGGTCCGATTAGGGTCCATTAGGTCCATCAATGGGTTTTGACCGAAATTAATTGATTGACCTAGGGGCCTTGGATTTTGAAAATTTTGGCATGAGATGGAAGGGGGTGTCTAGATTCTAATTATAACCTCCAACTCTAGTTATGATATCCCCACATGAATCTATTTCCACATGCCAAGTGGCATGCCCCTTGGAGCTGGTCTTGCAAAAACAACTTCAAGGTGGAGCTGGTATTGTAGAAACAGTTCCAGGTTGAAACTGTTTCTGATTGATTTGATTAGCTCCACTTAGTGGAGCCCATTTTTTTTAAACCAACTTCACCTAGTGGAGCTGGTTTGAAAATTAGCTCTACTCGTTGATTTATTTAAAACCAGCTCTGCTTGGTGGAGTTGGTTTTCTTAAACTAGCTCCACTTGATGGAGCTAATTTTAGAAAATAAGCTCTATTTATGGTAGAGATGATTTCTTAAACTAAGTTGGTGGAGATGATTGTATGTAAGACAGAGATTTTTTTTACATGCAGACGAAACTTCAGAGGTATTAAAAAAATTTGGTCAAAGTTATGCCAGATGACAACATTGGATGTCACTCACAATCGCCCGCATACGGGTGTGTAGACTATCATTGATCTGTGTGTGTGTATCATTTTTTATTGGGAAAGAAAAAATCTTTAGCCCGCTTCCTGCCTGACAAGGAAGAGTAGACGAATACAAAAATTTAATAAATATTCATAAGTTTATTAAAAAAAATTGACAAAAAAGAGAATGATAGATAGTAATAGGATGAAGGGTAGGATATAGATACCGATTCGTTGATGGATATGAGGATAAAGATGAAAGTTAAATATTCGATAGGTATAGTGATGAATATTTGGATGAATATAATAGATGAATATAAATACAAAGGATATGAAATTTGATCCATTATCATCCCTATCTCATCTTCCGTTACCGGATTACTTGAAAAAGAATTCGAATCCGTTGGCTACAATCTCCTACACTACTAAGAAATCCGTCCCTTGTCTTCTTTGTACCTTCTCCTTTTTGTTTATTTGTTTGTTTTTTTGTTTTTGGGCTTGGTGATCTTTTCTCGGTTTGATTTCATTTCTGAATCAGTGTAAACAACGACAACAGAAAATTAATCTTTCCCATTAGATTTGGTTTGTGGTTTTTCTGTCTGAAAATTTGCCAAAACCATTCTCGTTCCTATTTGAGTTCGAGGAGTTACTAGTTTTGAGCATTCTCTTTTGCCTTCTTTTCTCGAGAAAAACATAGAGAATGATTCAGGGAAAAAATAAAGAGATTTTGTGGCCTTGTGTGAGATGGAAAAGAGATGAACAAGTTTCTTGTACTTCCAGTTATTTCTTCCTTCTAGGTTTGCGAATTACTGGGGAAAACAATTTTTCCCTATGCTCTTGTGCCATGTTAACCAATAAAATTGTTTACTATGATCAATATAATTTTAAGCCCATTCAGCTAAATTTAATTGACATAGTAAATAGTTCATCCCGATATCGAGACTTTGGGTCCAACTAATCAAAGCTGGGCGATCTTTCCTCTAATTCACCTATCTAATAAATTCAGAAACACAAGCAATTCATGACATGGTGGCCCAACATTGATAGTAGTTCGAGCACTGTGGGCCATAGTTTGCAGAATCGCGATCCTGGATCGTAGGATCGTACGATCCTACGATCTTACGCCAGAAAACGATCCAGAATCGCGCAGAATCGGTTTTTGTAGCAGGATCGGTAGGATCGGACAGAATCGGACAGAATCGTATAGGATCGGACAGGATCGGAACAAAATCGGAACAGGATCGATGAAAGCTTTAAGAGGTCATAACTTTTGACTCGGATTGAACCACGTGACCTATAATATATCAAATTGAAACTCGTTCAAAGATCTACAAGTTAGTTTTAAGATTGAATCCCAAAAAATATTGTTTAAAGCCTTTTCAGAGGCCCAGAAAATTATTAATCTTTTTTATTATTTTTTTTATCTTTTACATCGTTAGTGTTAGTGTTTTAAGATTATTTAAATATCTATTTAATTATTTTTTAGTTAATTTTTGATTAATAATATTATTTTATATCTTTTTTCTAAAATGATGAGTCTTTAGATGTCTATTATCTAATAGGTTGACAATTAAATTGGATCATCTTGTAATAAATAGAATATTCTTGAAGTTAAACGTGATTATTTTCATTATAGTGTTAATAAAAATTGTATATTTTTTCATTTTAAGGGTTTTTGATAGGATCGTACGATTTTACGATCCGATCCTGACCGATCCGATCCTGACCCCAAATCGATCCTGTGTAGGATCGCGATTCTACGAACCTTGCTGTGGGCGTGCGATATGTCTGGTAAACGAATCGAACCCTGCATGGGTTTGCCCTACCTCTTACCATTGTGATATGCCCGAGGGTACTTTGTTTTTGTTTTTGTTAACCCAGATATCTGACTCTTATAATTCGACTAATCTTGTACGTGGATGGTCCGATTCTAGGTAAATTCGAGAAGCATAGATGTCTCCTAACGTGATGGCTCAGCATCACAAGTAATTCGAACATCACGGGCATATAATATGCCCTACGAGAGATTAGAACTATTGTTGCATGGATATACCATCGTGCTGTTTACCATCGAAACGTGCTTGGGGAACTTTGTCTTTGTTTTTTTTAACTCAGGTATTCAACTTTTCGAACAGATTAATCATGGAAGTGACCAGTCCGATCCTACAAAAAATTTTACTGATCACCAAGTTAAATTCGGAAAGTATAAATGGATTCTAGTGGACCACCCAATATCAAGAGTAGTTCAAACACTATGAAGGTTTAATGCGTCCAATGTAACTATGTAAGAGTCAAATTTTCATTGCACGGAAGCTTGTCCTACCATTTACCATCACACCATGCCCCGAGAGACCACTTTGTCTTTATTTTTTTTAACCCTAAACCCTAAGAATCGAACACTTAGTCATGGAGTAAAATTGTTTGCTACGATCAATATGCTTTGGCCACATAACCATTCAATTAAATTGACTGACATGCCAGGAAGCTCTCCTCCCATTTAGATTTGCAATCAATAGTTTCTTTCTTTCTTCCTCTACTGCAATTTCAAATTATTGAGCTGAATAACTGATGTTTAGAATTTCTAGTACTCTGTTCATATGATGCCATCTAGCCATTTTCCGTCCCCATGGGATGGACTGACAGTTAATATATAGATATTACTATCATGAGATCTGGGGGTTAAAATTTAGCAAAATCAATGTGCCGCTCTCCCCACGTACTAGCCACAATATCCAGGCTGATAGCCCTCGTAATTTACCTCCTCTGCGTTGATCCTGGGATAGATTAACAAGGGGCTGAGGGCGAGTGAATCGCCTTTGGCCACCATCTAACCATTTACCATGTGTTATTAATTTTAATCGTATCACTTAGATTTAGGTTTATGAACACTTGGGATATGGTATTATCCATTTATATGATGCACAGCTAATTATGTTAGTCTCTCAAAAAATTAAAATTAAAACTACAAATACAGAGTTAACTGGAACTAAAGATAATAGCAATGAGTTAAATTATTAAAAGTATGTCGATTCATTACAACAACAAAAAATTACTAGCCGAAAGTTCATTATCTTTGTTAGAAGTATCTTAAAAACAACTACAAAGTGTTCGATGAATTCTTTTGATCATCTTTCATCATTGGATAGGGCATGTGCCGTCCCATATTAATTTCTAAGGGCCTACTAAGTCTGAATTCAATTCTGGAGCCGGCCCAAAGTCATCTGAAATAATAATTTTATATTTGAAGAAGTATTTATTTTTAAACTGCTTAGAAAGCTTCATATATATATATATAATAACTCCGATGTTAAATAACTTTAAGGTGATCATTTGTTTAATTCTGGAATCTATACTTTTATCATATAATAACCTCGATGTTAAATTTCTAGGAAAAATAAATTTGATGAATGAACTTGAGCACACATGATTTATTTAAGATTGGATTGGGACAAAATCTTAGGCCTGAGTTGGGCAAGGACAAAAATAACCAAATAAGCTTGATGTAAAAGAAGAATGAAAACAAATAAAAGGATTTTTTTTTAATGAAATTATTTTAAAATTATAAATTATTTGGCTTGGATACCTTAAATGGCTTGGATCATAGATGCTTAATTATACTGAGGATAAGGTATTTTTACCGACAGTATTTCTAGCCAACCCTCTTACAACTTTAGGAGGAACAAAATAGATGTTTATAGAGAAAAGAAGCATAAACTAAAAAAATAAATAACTGATAAATTCTTCACTTGTGCGTAACATCATAAAGCTAAGATATTTGAATATGGAACTCTTGAGTCATATCTTAATTAATCACCTCTTGATACTCTTGAGTCATATCTTAATTAATCACCTCTTGATTCACAAGCTAGCGTATTCTTTTCTAGCACCATATCTTAATTAATCACCTCTTGTGTGTAAATACTGAAAATAATAGGTCGATTCATTTGACGATTAAGAACTTCATGACAATTTTTAGGATAATTTTTCTCCACTAAATCAAGCTCTCTCTCTTAATATGATGCCAATCCTCGTGAAGTTCTTAAAAGCAGCAACAACAACAACAACCCACGATAGGAGAAGCTCGATCTCTGTGGAAATTTCTAGGAGGGCTCTTTTACATGAATCCGGTACCGCCAAAGCTGATCGATCTCAACTGTTCTATATGAGAATTCATTAGAGGACAACTCTCTGGTTTGCGTAGCTTCTCAAGTGAACGCAAATTAATTTGCGAAAACTCTCAGAGTGAGAAGACGTATCAGATGAAATTAATCGTACAAGGATACCAAAAATAACTACGAAATGTTAATTTCTCCCTCTAGTTGAGGTCCACTTGTATTCTATTTAAAATACGACCAATATGTAAATGGATGAAAGAGAGTTTGAACAAATTGAGAAAGTAGAATACCGCAGAAGCAACCAGAAATTATACTACTGGCTCTTTCTAATCAAAGTAGAGCTGGCTACTTTGTTTTGTTCCTTTTCTTTGCAACCAGAAACAAAGCGGAAACTCACTGCTTCAAATCAAAACAAAGCTCATTGTTCTTATTTAGTAGTCGGTGAGAAGCTGTATTAAAACTTATGCCTGCCAATTTGAAGCCATCATGATGCCGACCCCAAGTCCTATTGCGAAGTGGGACAACCTATGTTTTCGAAGCGGATCACGCCTCCAACTGTGGCTTTGTTTAGTTCCTCAACCTTTCGTTTGTTTTCTGGAACCTCTGCTTCCACACGATGACGACGATCGCGGATACGCATTTCATTGATTTTATCAGGCAGGGATTGAACGAGCTTACCAAGTCGTCAGCCCTGCGCTCAGGTTGAGGAACTTAAACAAAGCCACAAGTGGGAGGCGGTGATCCGCTTCGAAAACATAGGCATCTTCATCGGACTTGGGATCGGATTCTCCAGCTTCGCAATAGGACTTGGGGTCGGCATCATGAAGGAGCAGAGTGACAAGTGTGGAGTGTGGAGTGTGCCGAGTGTGTTTTGGGCGGCGGAGAAGTGCGGAGTGGCAGAAATTATATACACACACGAGCTTAGGGTTTCGTGGAAATATAAAAGGTAAATATATTTTGCAAAAATTAGAAGGCTTGCGAATTATTTTTGCCCTCAGTTATAGTTATAGAGTATTGATCAGTTCCTCTTAAACTTAATGACTTCTTACATTTAAATTTCAACTATAACTTATTATATAAATTTTCTGATAATGATAGCTTAAATAAGCCTCCAATAATATTTTCCGATACAAAACATGCTTCCGAAATTAATCGATTTGAAGAATCCTATTTGATTTACCCTCATCTCCAACTTACTAGGAGATCCTGTTAATCATGATGGGCTGATAGTTAATATATGAGTATTGTCACCATACGATCTGAGGGTCAAAATTTGATAAAGTTAATATGTCCGCCCTTCTCATATACTAGTCACGACATCCAAGCTAGTAGCCCCCGTCATTTTACCTCCTCCGTATTAGTCCTGAGACGAATTGACGAGAACGCTAAACAAACGAATTATCATTTTACTGTCTGTCAATCATAACTTCTCAGGTTCTTTTACAAATCCAGCCAAAAAAACATCTGCTAGACAACCAGTTTGAAGTTGGCATTTAATTTGTAATCTAAATTTTGTTTAGATCTCCAATGATCCCGGCCTAGCCCATGGGTGGCTCGGCCGGCCAACCTGGCGCCGCATCTGGAGGGGATCGAGCCGAGGACCCCGAAGTCTAGTGATCGAGGGACTCAGAAGTCAAGTTGATAGAATTCGGCCCGGCCTGACCCACTCAAGGATATGGAGAATCCGCCCCCGACCTGAATAACACACGGCAGTCGACGAAGCCCGGATCAAGGAGCTCCCGAGCCCGGGAACCCAGGCTCGGATCAGGGAGCTCCCGAGCTCGGGAACCCTCTGGCCACTACCCGCTTGACTCCGGGTCCGGTCGAGCAGGCCAATATCGGACGTTCCTTGACTCGGCCACCAGGGTCGACCACCCGATCCAGGGCTAGCTAGGATGGGTCAGTTCTAGGTATCCCCTGACTCGGCCACTCAACCGGCAGACCCAAAAGCAAGCTAATCAGATACAGCTCCGTGACCCCCCGACTCATGGCGTACCCTGCGTCACTCGGCGATATTACACCCGACCCGTCCAATATCACTCGGGCCTGCCGGTCGGCAATCGGTCTCCAGACCGGTCCTTCCTTACACCACCTCCACTCCAGGACATCGTATGTACGACCATGACACGGGGGTCATCACAAGCCTTACCCACTCATAGCGCACGTCGTGGATATCCCGCTGACCTTGTACCACTGTACCGCCCGAGCACCCCGTGCCATGCCGCGGCGCTGATCGGTGCTCTCCCATGGGCTGACAGGCACTATACCTCTATCTCATGAAGGTACTGACAAGCGATTGACATGGACAGGGGTTGTCAGCTCCTTAAGTTGGACTAGTTGGAAGCCTATAGTTGCTGCCTTTTCAGCCGCTTGTACCTTCCGGCGCAGGCAGACACTAGTGAATTCGGGCTCGTCTGGTCTCGCCCTCTTGCCCTTGGGGCTGCTGAGGCCTCGGGGACTCTAGGTGAAGGAGAAAGGAGGCTAAACTCCCTGATAGGGAACTCGGTCTCACCCTCCGGCTCTACGGTAGTCGGTGTCGCCCTCCGGTGGTGCTTGGAGAGAGGAACAGAATCCCCCTCCTCCTCAATAGCCCTGGCTGAGCAGGTCCTCTTCCTTGGAGGGGCCAAAGAAGCCACATGCTTTCGACGGGACGCTTGTGGCTCACTCTCCTCCTCCTTCTCCTTCTCCTGATCGAGCAGGATGAGTCGTTGTCGTCTGGTAGTCGGTGGGCCTGCTTTCCCAGTTGGCTTTATCGCTAACATAGAAGCTTGAGCTGGCAGTTCCTCATCACCACCTCCCACCTCAGCAGGAACAGGAGAAAGGTGGTTTTCTTGAGCATCAGGTAGCTTTGAGGTGGTCAGCTCTTTGCCTTGCATCTGATCGGAGCCCTCGGAAGGCTCGACCACGGAAGGTAAGGGAGCTGGGGTGTTCATCTGCAAGCTCTCATTTGAGAAGCTTGCTCATGGTCCGGGAGAGCATAATGTTCTCTGCAACATACAAACAACAGAATGTTAGTTAGAATAGATAAGCGTTTAATGAAACAGTTGACTTACTGAGGTCGGGGCTAAGACGGGTAACTTTGGGGCTGATCCCAGCCCGATATAGGAGCTCTTCACATAGAACCAGATTGGGCCCATGGAACTCCTTCTCGGCTAAAACACTTCTGGCCCGCTGAAATCGCCCAAGTCCAGAGGAGAAGGTAAATCTTTGCGCCAACGTGTCGGGTAGAACGGGCGCTCAACAAGTTGAATGAAGAAGAAACGCTCATTCCACCCCTTATGGGAGGAAGGGAGGCTACTAATGAACTTGTGGCTGCGACAGGCGGTGAAACTAAAGGCTCCCCTAGACACTAAGTTCGGAAGGAAAAAATAGTGGAAAGAACGTGGGGTCAAGGGTATATCGAACAGTTTGAAAAGGATGAGCGCCCCCCCCCCCCCCCCCGGTCTGGGCGAAGGCGTTTGGGGTCATCTGGTGCAAGGGCACATCGAAATATTTGAAGACGGCTGTGAAGAAAGGAGGGATGTGTTGGGTTGGTATATATATATATATATATATAATATATATTATATATATATATATATATATATATATATATATATTATATAATATATATATATATAATATATATATATATATATATATATTATATATATAATCGGTTCGGAACTCCCCTTGCACTCATTTGCCACTCCAATGTGTTGGGTTGGTATATATATAATCGGTTCGGAACTCCCCTTGCACTCATTTGCCACTCCAATGCGTTGGGTTGGTGTATATATATATATAGAGAGAGAGAGAGAGAGAGTTTGCTCTGCTGCGGACCGCTTACGCGACATCGCCTAATCGGTCACTGGACCGATCAGGCCAATGCCTAATCGGTCACGGGACCGATCAGGTTGCCTGATCGGTTACAGAGGGGCTCGGGAAGGCTCGGGAGTGTACCTCGACGGGTTCACCCTAGGCCTTAGGGTTCATCGCTCACATCCTGAGTTATAGTTTTGTTCGGGGGCGGCGGCCGAAGGCCACCGGTACAATCGGAGGACTCGCCGAGCTTCTCCGTGACCGATCACCGTACCCCGCCGGTACATATCTTGTAGCTGTAGGAAATTTGAGTTCGATGGCATTCCATGCAGACATATGTTAGCTTTTTCGTATCAATCAAGTGTTTCATCTGCCTGATAAGTATATACTTAAACAATGGACACAAGATGCAAAGGTTGGAGCAGTATATTCCTTGGGAGAGCAAAATTTCGTCAATGATCCAAAAATTTGTTTGATGTCAAGACACTCAAGGTTATCCTATAAAGCTTCAATATTAATTGATGATGCATCTTTGACTGATGAGGGGACAAACTTTTTGGATGAACAATTTGATTTTATACACAACACAATTAAAGAGATGAACATTAGTAAAAAAAACATGCGACAATGGAAGTCAAAGGAAGAAATCCAAGCATGGAGCCCCTATTATTATTGATCCTTCTTTGGTAAAAACAAAGGGACGTGGGAAAAGATTAAAATCATCAAAGGAGAAGGCAATGTCAAAATCTCGGCTATGTCGTGGATGCGGACATCGAGGTATGTCACATGATAAGCGCAACTGTCCAATATTACAGCAAGAGTATGTATCAATTAATTCACATTTGTATGATAATTTTTTTTTGCAAAGCAGTTCTCTAATGTAATTTATAAATATGATTATGTATCTTACCAGATTAACTAAAGATAGTCATCATAACAGCGATGATGACACATATGAAGAAGAATTGACAGATATAGTTGGTACTATCAAAGCTTTATTAAATTATAATGGTTGATTGATTGAGAAGTTGAAGTTAATAATTTCTTTATTATTGTAGGTTCTAACAACATGCTATAGAATAAATGAAGATTTAGCAAACAATGAAGATCAGTTAACAACAAATCACAGTGTAAGTAATTTATCCTACAAACCTAGTTGCTTATGTTTGTTAAACTGCCTAGTTGCTTATGCTTCATTTTTCACTGCCTAATTGTTTATGCTCATTTCATAGGCATCAGGATTTGGATCTGGGTTGAAGATTTGCACATGAAGTTCTTGAAGTTTTCCCATCTTTGGATTAAGCACCAACTTCACTTTCAGTTGTAATAAGGAATTCCTTTGTGAACATGTTCATGACTAAATTTATCACTCAAACATACTAAAAAGTTATTCATCAAGTCTTAGATTTACATATTTGGATTAAACATTTTCTGCCATAGATGGCTTGTCATGCTTATGATTTATATTTGCATAGTTTTAAATTGAAGTATTATGTTAGAGATCCGTGGTGTGTGATTCGAATTTATTCAGTAAATAAATATCAAATAGTGTCAGTATATTTAAATCAAATTTATTATAGAGCTAATAGTAAAAAAAAGAAATTGTTTGAGACATGTTCGGTGAGATGTTTCAAAGCCTGTCATCGCCTTGTGTTACACCTTCATGACATGTTCGGTGTTTTGGATTGTTCCATGTGTCAGTCAATGAGTAGAATGAAATACTTCACTTCGGCTTCACCTCTGCTAACCAACACGGAACAAAAGCTAAAATCGCGGTTAACACGACACAGATATTATTCAGATAAATTCACAACACAGAATTATATTTTACTACTTGTTGAGTTATGCAATTGTCATTTTCTTCTTCCTCCCTCTGCCTTCAATTTGTCACAGGGCATGACTCAAAATTTCTAACCTAGCCTGAAAATTAACACTATTTAATCTTCAATCTCACTTCCTCTCTATATGTCTATTTGTCCTGTGGTTTTTACAAGTTAATTCGATGAACTGAGAGATACGTGAGTTCTGATTAGATGGGCTATGAGATATTTTCAACAGATGTGGAACAAAATGGTATTCATGATACTTAACACGGAGCTCTGCTGATCGAGTTTTGGAGGATATATTTCCATCTACCAGTTTCCTCGGTGTTCTTCTCCATCTTCTCCATCTGCTCTTAGTTAACATTTGTCTAATAAATATTTCAGTGCATCCATGGATTTTGTTCTACACAAAATGCTCATATGAGGCAGAGACAAGAAAGCCCAGGATTAGAAGAAGTGCTAAACCCATACTTGATATCAAAAGAGTTGCTGCACTCATTAACAACTCTCTTACAGCAGAGAGTTCCAATACAAAGTCCGAAGAGCAGCATGACGACAACTGTTTTGTCGATGTTTTGGCTGCTCCTATGGGACGAGTTTCCATATCTGAGACGAAGCGAAGCAGGCTTTGTGGCCCGATCCATCCCATCCAGCGGCACTGGACAGCGACGGCAAAGGCTCTGGCCAGGAAGATCGGCGACGGCAAGGGGAGAGCTCCGACGGTGCTTCCTTGGGCGGCGACCCTTTTCTTTGTTCGCCGACGTAGCGACGAGACAAAGGGTTTCGACCCTTTTCTTTGTTCGCCGACGCACACGAAGAGGTAAGAAGAGGGAGGGGGATTAACCTTCGCTGTTTCGGAGGGACGTGGTGCGGCAACAGCAAAGAAGAGGAAGAAGGATAGGTAGAAGCGACGAAGGCAGCGAGGCGGCAGAAGCGTGGAGAGGAAAACAAAGAAAAAAATAAGGGGGCATTTGGTTTGGAAATTTTTTTTCTATTTTCTATTTTCTATTTTCTGATCTAGTTTTTAGAAAACGAAAAATGTGTTTGGTATGATATACTATAACTCTATTTTCTAGAAAAGAAAATTGGAAAATGAGTTTGGTATGTTAATATTGAAAATTATAAATAAAATAATCTTGATGAATTGTACCAAAGTTTCGTTGTATGAATGGCGTTGCACAAATTACTACCGATTCCAAATGGAATCGGTTCACTAAAACCTAAAGGTTATTAATTTTATATTTTAATCACTTCTTGAATTATTCAATTTTGAATTCTTCGTCATAATATATTAATTAATTTTTATAATTAATATAGATAAGTATTAAAATATCCATATATTAACAATATTCAATTCTTTTAACACGATTAATGAATAAATTTCATAAAAAATTTTGAATGATATCAACGACTAATCCATTACCACACAATTAGGGCCAAACTATTATTCGAATGAGATGAAATTGGCATTCCCTGAAAAAAAAAACAAAACTTACAGCATAGGCAATTGCATAACCATCAAATGTGCTTGTTCCTCGACCAAGCTCATCAAGCAAAACAAGAGAATCTTTGGTAGCATTCTGAAGAACTGATGCTGTTTCTGAGCACTCAACATAGAACGTGCCTAACAGAAAACCAATTTAAAAGAAAATTGTTGAGGAGGGAGGTGTAGGACACTGCTGAGCCGAGTCCTACTGCGTGGAAGGGCAGAGAGTTGAAGGGGCGAGCGGTGGCGTGGGAGAAAACTTGGAAGCGGCGATGAAGGCAAGGGATGAAGGCGAGCGGCAGAGGGTGATCCGGCGATGAAGGCGAGCGGCGAAGGCGAGCGACGAAGGGTGATGCGGCGAAGGCGAGCGACCGAGAAAGGGTCGAGCGATGAAGGCGAGCGGGGAGCGGCAGAGGGTGATGCGGCGAGTTAGGGCACGAAAAAACGTTCGAGGAATAAAAATGGGATGAGAAAGGCTGAAAGGGTCGAGCGACGAAGGCGAGCGGCAGAGAAACAATCATTTCGGGTTTTCTATTTTTCCTCCCGCATTTTCTGTTTTCCTCATAAAATGATATTTTGTCATTTTTCTATTTTCTTAGAAAATGGCATCTTCTTTTCTAGAAAATGGAGTTAGAAAATACCAACCAAATAATATTTTCTAGAAAATAAGAAAATGAAAACAAAAAATACTCAACCAAACGCCCCCTAAGCGACCAAGGCAGCGAGGCGGCAGAAGATTGGAGAGGAAAACAAAGAAAAGAATAAAAGATTAATTGTCATAAAATAAAGATAAAATAATAATAAAAAAAACTGATTTGGATTGCCACTGTGCAATTGCGTACGGAGTGCATGAAATTGTGATGCACCCTAACATATTATATATATATATATATATCCAATCCAATATTGAACTAATCTAAATAATCAGATCAATTAAAATAATTTTCTTTTATTATTTCTTTATAATATAATTCTCATTTTTATTCCTCTATTTTATTATTATATATTAACTTTTCTGTTATTATGTATCTAACCCATTTTAATTTTTAAAAATAAAATTTAATTTTTAAAAATTCCATAAATTTTAAATTTAGTTCAACTCGTATTCATCCCAATCCAATCCAATCCAATCTTAATAAATAATAGGGTTCAAAAAATTATAAACTCAACCTAATCCATATTTAAAATTTCAACTCTAGTTAGATATTTTTCAAATCGATTTGCGTCGAATTAATCCCAAACTAAAGTCCAAGACACGGAGTAAGGGATGAGCTAGGCTGCTTCGATGGGGCAGCCGCCCTCGTCACCTCTCTGCTGCGTCTTCGTTTCCCCTTCTTCCGCAGCTTCTCCTCTGCGGCGCCAGTGGGCAAAGATGACTCTGGGGATTTCGAGTTCATAGACCAGCGGAAGCTCCCCGACGACTACGACCCTGCCACCTTCGATCCCTCGGCGCCGCAGCGGAGCCCACCTCTGACCGGATTTGGAGGTTCGTCGACGAGGTCGCTTCCCTCTCTCTCGCCGAGGTCGCCGAGCTATCCTGAATAGTCCGGGATAAAATGGGGATGAAGGAGCCCCTGGCGATAGTTATCGCCAACGCCAGTACTGAATCGTCCGGCGGATCCGCCGGGCGCGCGGTGGCGGATATGAAGGATGAGGATAAGAAGCAGGAGAAAGACGGTATTCGAGCTGAGATTGGAGTCTTACGACGCTGCTTCCAGATCAAAGCGATCAAGGAAATAAGGGGATTTACGGACTTAGGGCTGAAGAAGGCGAAAGAATTGGTGGACTGGAGAAGGCACCGGCGGCGATTAATAAGGGGCAGATCATTGAGATGATGAAGAAGGGCCTTTCCAAATTCCAAGTAAGTTGCTGCTTTTTCGCTCTTCCTTTGCCTAATTCGTCGATTCATTACCGAGAAGAAAGAATAGCTGTGCAAATTCAGTGCCAAGTTGGTATTTTCATAACAAATTTATTTCTGATATTTCTTAATTATAGGGATCTGAGAAAGAAAGGGGTGGGATTTTAACACGAACTAGTTCTATGGATCAAGTTGACCGTTTCTCCAGGCTAGTATTCTATCTTTCCGCACCACCGCTAAGCTAAACCTAAAATCCTAAAAACTCTTCCTCCTCTTTTTATAGGCTCGTGTTCTATATATACATATCCGCAGCACCTCCAAGTTCCAAGAAACCTTAAATCATAAAACCTCCTTGTTTTCTTCATGGCCGAATCCCTCACCTCTCCCACCTCCACCTCCCTCGCCGTACGCGAGAACAAAGCCAACGTCGACAAAGAGTCCGCTGGTGCCGTCGCTGCCGACGATCAGAAAGAGTTGCCCGACTGGGGCACCGTCCGTTGGAAGCGAACGATTTACCTTTTTGCCACCGATAGGGATAGGGACATCGTCCGCTGGGACGAACGAATCGTCTTTTTGCCATCGATAGGGATAGGGACACCGTCAGGGTGTCTATCCTCCCTGCCAACTGCCGTGGCCGAGAAAATTTCCTAAGGATTTTGGAAGGTTTTGAAATGAGCCTAGACGTGATCAAGAAAAACTTAGAGGAAATTACTGCACTTAGTAAAAGCATCAACGAACGAAAGAGCCTGTTGCGTCAGTTGCAGTATCTAAAAGATTCGTCCAAAGCTTCCCTCACAAGATCAGAGACGCTTCTAGTTCTTGGCACGGCAACAACGTTTGGATTTGGTGGTTTGATGGTTGGGATTGTAGTTGGTCTTATCCTAAGCATCCAGAGATAAAACTCGATAGAAAAATAATATAGGTGATCATAAATAAATAGAAGGGATCATAAAAAACCCTATCAAAACACATAATTTCATATTCAAACGCAGGACCCGAAATCACGGTAGGAGGGCCTGAAGTCAAATGAATTCACGCGCTCCTTGGGCCTGAGGGCACTAAAAATTCATTTATTTTAAAAATATTTTTTTATATTTAATCATTATTTATTAAATTAATTATTTATAGGGTCTGAAATTATTTAACTTCAGGCCCTCCTAGGATGACTTCAGGCTCTGCGTTTGTATCTGAAATCACGTGTTTTGATAGGTTTTTTTATATATTAATATATTTATTAAATATTATTTATTATATTAATTTAGATTAATCAAATATAAAAAATTATCTCTTTATATTTTTAAAATCACATTGAAAGACATGTTTCTTTTAACTGTGCCCAAGATGCAGTCATATTTATACATCTTTGTGTGCCAACTGATACGGTTAGAGAACATAACTGAAAATTATTAGTACTAAGTTTGCACATCAGAAATAACATCTCCTAAGTAAATTCTAAATAGAGATATCAAGTATGGAGAAATCCAAGTATCCTAGGTCTATCAGTGAGTTCTCACCGAAACCCACTGATTCATCTTAGAAAACTCCTATTGCAACATAATTCATAATCATTAGAAGTTTGGGCACCAAAAATACCATCTCCTAGCTCAACTCTAACTATTGATATTTGATTTTGAGAAATCCAAATATCCTAGGTCCATCAGTGAGTTTTGGTGAAAACTCACTGATAGACCAAAAAATCTCCTATTGCAACATAATTTATAATCATTAGAAGTTTGGACACCAAAAATATCATCTCCTAGCTCAACTCTAACTATTGATATTGGATTTTGAGAAATCCAAATATCCTAGGTCCATCAGTGAGTTTTGATGAAAACTCTTATAGACCTAAAATTCTCTTATTGCAACATAATTTATAATCATTAGAAGTTTGGACACCAAAAATATCATCTCTTAGCTCAACTCTAACTAGAACTATTGATATTTTATTTAATTTACTTATATTTATCCAAGATTGTGTTCAGACCCAAGGAGGGCCTGAACATAGATGTGTTCAAACCCTCCTAGCGTGACTTCAGACCCTGCGTTTTAATCTGAAATTACGTGTTTTGATAGATTTTTTTATATATTAATATATTTTTAAAATAGGAAAAAAAATTTGAATCCATGTCGGGCCTGAATCATCTAATTTCAGGCCCAACGCGGGCATGAAATCAAAAATTTCAGGCCCACGCTGGGCTTGAAGTCTTTTGATTTCAGACCCATGCTAGGCTGAAATCAAAAGATTTAAGGCCCAGAGGCCATTTTTTAATATTAATATATATATTAAATATTATTTAATATATTAATTTATATTAATCAAATATAAAAATTCATCTCTATATATTTTTAAAATCACGTTGGATGAGATATTTTTTTAACTGAAATATTTTTTCAGTTTTTTTCCCGATTCCATAATATATTATTTTAAAATAAAAAGTCTGAAAAAATATTTTCAGATGTCTCGGAATTCGTTACTGAGAAAGAGAAAGATAAAAAGAAAGGCATGCAATATTTGGCAGGAGGGGTGTAAGAGGAAGTTCACTAAAATAAGTACGCTCTTTGGTAACAATGAAATCATGGTATGTCTTTTGGTAAATACCAATTCTTGAATACGTTCTTTGATAAAAAGTCAATCTTAAATACTATGACTAATACGTGAGAAGGATGAACACATTAAATTTATCAAATTTTTATCATTAGACTATAAGGACATAACAAGATTCTTTTGCGATTTGTCTATGCATGTAGTCTCATTCATCTGTGGCAAATTGAAATTTATCTTTCTTTCTTGTATTTTATATCCAATTAAAATATATCTTTAACTTAGTTTTTGTATAATATTTATATATTTTTTTACATGATTTGCATTATTAATAAACCATTCAACCTGAGCACCGGAAGCCAAGCTGATTCATTTCAGTGATTAAGGATTGAAGGAATTTTTTTCTCCGACGTCCATTAAAAACTAATCTTTATCATTTTTATTTCATTATAATAAATCTATAATCCTCATTCTGTGAGACAGATTCATTTTCGTTCCGGAATAGGTTCTAATATTTGGATAATTTTAACCGGTTCAAAGCCGGTTCGGTTTTAGAAGGCGTCGTTGCTTGTCTCATAAGTCATATCTGATCCACTGACGACATCACTTACGTCATTGCACAGCGTCCAAGTGAGACCCGTTCGCACCATCGCCAACTATATAACTCGACAGCAGCCACGAGCTGCCTTTCATCGATAAACAACGATTCCTCCTTCGAACGCATTGGTACAATATCCAGTAACAGTTAATGGCGGACGTGAAGCTCATCGGCTCACCGTTATGTCCCTACGTGCGACGAGCGATCATTGCTCTGAGCCTGAAGAAAGTGGAGTACGAGTTTCTGCAAGAGAAGTTCGGCGAGAAGAGCGAGCTGCTCCTCAAGTCGAATCCCGTCTACAAGAAGATCCCCGTCCTCATCCACCACGACCGCCCCATCTGCGAGTCGGCCATCATCGTGGAATACATCGACGAGGTCTGGCCAGAGTCCGGCTGCGGCGCCATCCTTCCGGCTGACGCCTACCACCGCGCGCTCCACCGCTTCTGGAGCTACTATGTCGATGACAAGGTTAGCTAGCAAAATGCATCAACCAGCTCGAAACAGAGGAAAGACAGAAACAGAGAAGACCCGTATATATAGTTGATTTTGCCGTGAATTTCTCTTATATTCTGTCTGCTAAATTGATGATTGTGCACCTGCAGTGGTTCCCGTCGTTGTTCGCCCTAGGAAAGGCTGAAACAGAGGAAGCCAAGGCGGAGGCGGTGGAGCAGGTCCGCGCAGGGCTTCTGCTTCTGGAGGAGGCCTTCGTGAAGCTGAGCGAAGGGAAAGCCTTCTTCGGCGGCGATCGCGTCGCGTATCTCGACGTCATGTTTGGGAGCTATACGAATTGGATCGAGGCGGCGGAGAAGTTGGTGAGCGTGGAGCTGCTGGATGAGGCGACGATGCCGGCACTGCACGGGTGGGCGGTGAGGTTCCGCGAGCACGAGGCGGTGAAGGAGTTGATGCCGGATAGCGGGAAGGTGCTCGAGTTCTTTAAGATTCTTCAGGCAAAGTGGAAGAAAGACGCTGCCGCCGCGCAGAATTAATTAACACTTAGGAATATAAACAGAATATGTGAGATCATGGAGAATGAATAAGGCAATCCCTGCCCATTTTATTTGCTAAGAATATTGTGAGTTTGAATTTTCTGTATTGAAACAATTTAATATTTGGTCTCTTAATTGTTCCACTTTGCTAGAAGTTTAGATTTTTTTTACCAAATCAAGAAAATTAATTAATAATAACTACTACTATTAAATCTTATTACACTATAGGAGTGTTTGGGAAAATTTTTACTTCTTGAAAAGTGATTTTTATAAACATTATCTCGAAGTCAGTGAGAAGCTAAAACATGGAGTGTTTGGAAATAAAAGTCAAAAGCTGATATAAGGTAAAATTTAATTGTTCGGTGAATAATTACTTTCAAATTTAATTTTTAGTAAAATAATAATAATATTCATAAATTATATAAATTATTATTTTTAATTATATAAATATAATTTCGATACACAATCCATAATATTTTATATATTTATTTTATAGTTTGAATATTATCTCAAAATTATTTTTCTAATAATATATATGTTTTAAAATAATATAAAATTAAAAATATAAAAAATGACACAATTTGTATAAATTTATAAAAATATGTATAAAAAATTCTAAAATATATAAAAATATAAAATTTTATTTAGAAGTGTGGTGACAATTATGTAAAATGATAAATTTATTAAGGATATAAATGTCAACTTTTAATTCTAGATCATAAGTAAAAAAATAGAAGCAAAAAAAAAATCAAATTCTTGCTTCAAGCTTTTGAATAAAAGTTGCAGAAGTTAAAGTAGAATCTGGGATTCACAAACACTCAAAAGTGCTTTTATATAGCTAGAATCTTAAAAACAGCTAGCAGAAGCTCTCCCAAACACTGCCTAAATAGGCTGACTATATGAATCTTTTTAAACTGATGGAGATATAAATAAGGGTCCTGTGATGGACCCTTGACTCGTTTGATTCCGGATCATTCTGTTCTCTTGAAAAAAATTTGCCACTGGATCAATAGATTGTTCTAATCGATTACTCAATTCTAAATATAAAATCTGAGTTTAGGTTTTACTAATCAATTGAACTCTCTACCTATCGATTGGTAAATCCTAAATTCAACTTTTTCAAGGTTGAATTCGTGTCTTACCTGTTGATTCAGTCTGACCCTGATTGTTGATTTGGTGTTGACACCGATTTTAGTTTAGGGTGATGAGATGATTATGATTAAGTCCTGGTCGGGGACTGGGTTTTGGAAGAATGGGAAAAGTCCTAGCTTGGAGGGCTAGGTGTGAAAAGTTCTAACTTGGAGGGCTAGGTGTGAAAAGTCCTAGCTTGGAGGGCTAGGTGTGAAAAGTCTTAACTTGGAGGGTTAGGTGTGGAAAAGTCCTAGCTTGGAGGGCTAGGTGTGAAAAGTCCTAACCTGGAGGGTTAGGTGTGGGAAGTCCTAACCTGGAGGATTAGGTGTGGAAAAGTCCTAGCTTGGAGGGTTAGGTGTGAAAATTCCTAACTCAGAGGGTTAGGTGGTTGAAACCCTGGCTTGGAGGGCCAGGTCCTAGCCTGGAGGGCTAGGTTGGATGAAATCCTGGCTTGGAGGGTTAGGTCGTAGCCTGGAGGGCTAGGTTGATGAAACCCTGGCTTGGAGGGTCAGGTTCTAGCCTGGAGGGCTAGGTTGGATGAAATCCTAGCTTGGAAGGTCAGGTCATAGCCTGGAGGGCTAGGTTGGATGAAATCCGGGCTTGGAGGGTCAGGTCCTAGCCTGGAGGGCTAGGTTGATGAAACTCTGGCTTGGAGGGCCAGGTCCTAGCCTGGAGGGCTAGGTTGATGAAAACCCTGGCTTGGAGGGTCAGGTCCTAGCCTGGAGGGCTAGGTTGATGAAATCCCGGCTTGGAGGGCCAGGTCCTAGCCTGGAGGGCTAGGTTGATGAAATCCCGGCTTGGAGGGCTAGGTCCTAGCTTGGAGGGCTAGGTTGAAGTCCCGGTGAGTGAGACTGGGCACGGTGTCTTGGTCCGGGGGACTAAGAACGAGTCAGGGAAGGGCTGGAGGCTTGTTCTCGTGACTTAGAGGAGATTTGACCTTGCCTAGATCGGTCTGGTGACCGATCAGGGAAGTTGGCACGGTGTTCCCTCGTGGATCAGCCTGGTGACCGATTCAGCGATGACTGATCGGTCTGGTGACCGATCAGGGAGCACACAGTGACCTTGTTGGGCTACTGATCGACTCTTGATCGGTCAGGTGACCGATCAGGGAGCTTACAGTGGGTTTTGGGAACTCTACTGCTCAGCTCCTGATCGGTCTGGTGACCGATCTGGAACACTGTTCAGATCGTTCTGGTGAATGATCAATTGACGCGAGCTCCTCACTATAACCGATCAGGTTGGAGCCTGATCGGTCTGGGACCATCCTAATCGGTCTGGTGACCGATCAGGCCCGTGTGGCTGCGAAAGCTGGGAATCCCAGCAAAGATGTGGATCGGTCCGGTGATCTATCCACGAGCCTGGATCGGTCCGGTGACCGGTCACTTTAATTCAAACGCGCTGTCAGAAGCTCTGATCGCGTCTGATCGCACTCTGATACCTACTGATACACTACTGATACTTGTTCTGAGCCCTCTGATGTTTGATTTTCTGCCCTAATGAGCTGCTAAGTGTGCAGGTGACTCAGGGACCATTCATGGAGAGTCAAACTGGGTATTTCGCTACAGCAGGTTTGTTCGTTTGCTTCCACAGGTTGTAACGTTCTCTGGCGCGAGCTGCAACGGCTGAGGAGCTGATGACCTGGGGCTCGACTGGAGGGGTTTCAGTAAGTCCAGAGGAGTTCAGGGGTAGCTGGCTATTGCAGGTGAGCAGCTGGGAGCTGCCGCAGAGGAGCTACCGCAGAGGAGCGTACGACCTGGCGATGGAAGCTGGTTAAGCTGTGTAGTGGAGAAGGAGCTGGAGAGTTCTTGCGACATCTCTTGTTCTGCTCGTGCGATTACTGTGATCCATCTCTTGAGCAACTCTACTGTGAATCTTGTTCAACCTTGTGATACTTGAGCACTTGGAAGAGAAACAAGGAGCTTGGCGAGTCCATCAGCGAGAAGACACGAAGAAGATAGTTCTTGTGTGAGATCTGTGCTGAGTGGAGCTCGGTGAGATGTTTGCTTGTGTTCTTGCGGTTCTAAGTGCTCAGTAAGGCTTCTTCTTGTGTATCCTGTACTTAATACTTCATCATCTTGAAACGCTGTGGAGAGGTTACTTCACCGAGAAGGAGGTTGCATTCTATCCGGATTTTTCGGGGCTTGATATGCCGACGATCAAGGGATCGCCCACCTTAAGGGCACGCCAAGGAGTAAGTTATCCCCGAACCTTGTAAATCCTCTTTGTTAGCGTTTTGTGAATGTGCTTAGACTAGGGTTTAGTTTCTACATTTCTCTGCTTTGTATTTGCTTCCGCTGTGTGCTACTAACCCGTGAAGTGCAGAAATCTCAAAAGTGAAAGCGATTTGTGGTGTCTGGCTATATTCACCCCCCCTCTCTAGTCATCCAAGTTCCAACAAGTGGTATCAGAGCTTGGGGCTCTGTTCAAGCGGCTTAACATCCGAGAGTCAACGACAATGGCTTTGAGAGAAGGATTTAGCACTACCCGACCTCCCTTCTTCGATGGATCAGATTTTCAGTATTGGAGATCGAAGATGGAGTACTATCTCAAGATGGACATCAACACATGATTCGCTGTGAAGGAGGGTTTCTCCCCTCCAAAGGATGATAAAGGAAAAGAGTTAGAATCTTGGCATTGGTCAGCTGAGCAAACCCGGAAAAGTGAAGCCGACGTGAAGGCGGTGGTGACTTTGCAATATGGCATGAATAAAGACCAACTCATCAAGATTGGTCCATTCTCAAGTGCAAAGGATTTGTGGAATAAACTCATTGAACTTCATGAGGGAACCCGAGACTCGAGAATCGCTAAGAGGGATTTGTTCCTCAACCAACTACAAAACCTCTCCATGAAGGAGAGTGAGACGGTGAGTGAACTTCATAGCCGGTTCAAAGAAGTCCTCAACGGTCTCCATTCTATTGATGAAAAGGTCGAGAACCGCAACCTTGTAAGGTATTGCTAAAAGCTTTTCCAAGGAATGCTTTGTGGTCATTTATGGTGGATGCCTATAAAGTTTCTAAGGATTTATCAATTGTAAAATTAGATGACTTATTGTGTGAAATGGAGCTACATGAGATGGCTAACAAAGGCCCCAAGGAGAAGAGAATTGTCTTAGTTGCACGTGAAAAGACCAAGAAGAAAAAGGAGAAGAAGAAGGAGAAGAAAGTCTCTTCATCTTCATCTTCATCTTCATCCGAGTCCGAGTCCGAATCCAAGGAGGATGACAGCGGGTCTTCTTCATCCAAGATGGCAAATTTTGTAAGAAGGATGATGAGAAAGAGTCGGCGCTTCAAGGGTAAAGGTAACCCTAGTGAAGTTAAACTTGATAAGTCTAATATTACTTGCTATGAGTGTAGCAAGAAAGGGCACTTCAAAAAGGACTGCCCAAAGCTCAAGAAGAAGAAGGATAAATCCAAGAAGAAGAAGAAGGCCTTGAAGGCCACATGGGATGAATCCTCCTCAAGTTCATCCGAAGAGGAGAAGGATGAGAAGAGTACACGGCATGTGACACTCATGGCAATGGGAGAAGAAAGCAGTGATGAATTGAGTGACTCATCAAACGCGGCTTCATCATCTTCGGATGATGAAGAGGTAATTACTCCCGAACTCGATAAATGCTATAGAACAATTGCATGCTTAACCGATTTGTTGAAAAAGTCAAAAAATAAGGTTAAGTCATTGAAAATTGAAATTGAACAGTTGAAATCCTCTAAGGATGAGTATATTGACGATTTACATGTAGAAATGCTAGAGGATGAAAACAAATCTTTGAAGAGTGAAGTTGAGAGACTTAAGAGTATTCTTGAGAAATTCTCAACTAGCTCAAAGACTCTAGACATGATCCTAAATGCCCAAAGGGCAGTCTACAATAGAGCCGGTATTGGTTACCGACCCAAAGAACCATCATTTGTGTCCTTAATGTCTAAGACTGATGTTAGACAATTTAAGGCTCCTAGGGTTCAAAGGAAAGTGGTCAAGGTCTGGGTGCCTAAGTCTTGTTTAGTAGGTGCTTTAGGTCCCAAGATTTGGGTACCTAAATCTTCTATTTTTCGAATTGTGTAGGTTGTAATTGAGGGGGAGCATCTATCAACTTGGTTCGTTGATAGTGGGTGCTCCAAACACATGACCGGTGATAGATCCCTATTCACCACCTTTCAAAGAAAAAGTAGAGATAATGTTTCCTTTGGTAACAATGGTAGTTTTAAGGTCATAGAAATAGAAGACATTCAAATATCCGAATGTCTTAAGATTAAGAATGTCCTTCTAGTCAAGGGGATGACATTTAATCTCCTAAGTATCAGTCAATTGTGTGATGCGGGTTACACAATTGATTTCCAATCAAGTCAATGTCTAGTTAGACAACATGACAACTTTGACACGGTACTAGTAGGAACAAAAGTAGATAACATTTACCAAGTTTCCTTTAAAAGTGCTACTAATGCTTTTGCTAAGTGTTTCATGTCAAGAGAAGATGTGTCCACCCTTTGGCACCGGAGACTAGCACACGTGAACATGAAGAATATCCGAAAGTTAGCCAACAAGGGATTAGTTCGTGACTTACCAAGCATCAAGTATGAAAAGGACAAACTTTGTGATGCATGTTAAATGGGTAAGCAAACAAAATATGCACATACAGGTAAAAGCACTGTAAGTACTTCTACCGCATTGGATTTACTTCACATGGACTTGTTTGATTGTAGCACTATTATATCCTTGAATGGTAGTAGATATTGTTTTGTTATCATTGATGATTTTACTAGATATACATGGACCTATTTTCTAAAATATAAGGATCAAACCTTAGATGTTTTCATTTCTTTTTTAAAAGAGTTGAAAACGAAAAATCATCAACAATTAAAACAATAAGAAGTGATCATGGAGGTGAATTCCAAAATCAAAGATTTTTAGAGTTTTGTCAAGATAGAGGGTATAGACACGAGTTCTCTACTCCTAGAACATCACAACAAAATGGTGTTATGGAGAGGAAGAACCGGGTCTTACAAGAGGCTGCACGAAGCATGCTTAATGAGTACTCCTTACCAGGGTACTTGTGGGCCGAAGCTGTAAGCACAGCTTGCTACGTGCAAAACCGAGTCCTCATCCATAGATTTTTAGGAAAGAATCCTCATGAACTTTGGTTTGGGAAACCACCTACAGTTAAACATCTTAGGGTGTTTGGTTGTAAGGTGTTCATTCTAAACACCAAGGACCATCTTGGAAAGTTCACAGCAAAAGCTGATGAAGGGATACTGGTCGGGTACTCCCTCGTTAGCAAAGCCTACCGAGTCTACAATAAGAAATCTAGACTGGTTGAAGAGTCTTCTGATGTTGTTTTTAAAGAAATTCCAGAAGCAAATGATCAACTAGAAGATGTTGATGGAGTTCGATTCGAACTTAGGAAACTAAGTTTGGATGGAAGTCCAAGTGTTGTTGATGGTGGTGATGAGTCTGACGACGGTGAACCTAGACCACCCATAGATCAGCCGGATCCTAAGGCTGAGCTTGTGTCTAGTGACACCATCCAAGAAGCACCTCCAACACCAAGACAAACTAGGTTAGCCTCTAGTCATCCCCAAGACCAAATTGTTGGAGATATCTACCATGGGGTTAGGACTAGATCATTCTTCTGGAATGAGGCTAATGAAGTTGCCCTAATTTTCGAAATTGAACCTAGAATGATTGACGAAGCATTAAATGATCCCGATTGGATCATTGCCATGAAAGATGAACTAGGTCAATTCGAAAGAAGTCAAGTTTGGGATTTAGTCTCTAGACCTAAGAAGACCACCATTATTGGAACCAAATGGGTCTTCAAAAATAAATTGAACCATAAGAGAGAAATCATAAGAAACAAGGCACGCTTAGTAGCCAAGGGCTATAGTCAAGTTGAAGGCCTTGATTATGATGAGACCTATGCTCCCGTGGCACGATTGGACTCCATCCGATTGATGCTTGCATTTGCAGCACATCGAGGTTTCAAACTTTATCAAATGGATGTCAAATCGGCCTTTCTAAATGGTTTAATAAGAGAAGAGGTCTATGTTGAACAACCTCCGGGGTTTGAGAGTACCGAATTCCCAAACCACGTGTTCAAGCTCAAGAAGGCGCTCTACGGCCTTAAACAAGCACCCCAAGCTTGGTATGAGCGGTTGTCGACATTTCTAATTGAAAAAGATTTTGTTAGAGGACAAATAGACCCTATACTATTTCTGAGGAGAGATGGTGATAATATATTTGTAGCCCAAGTATATGTCGATGACATAATTTGCGGCTCAAATAACAAGGGCTATTTAAATGAATTTATTGGACACATGGAGAGTGAATTTGAAATGAGTCTAGTGGGAGAGTTGACTTTCTTCCTTGGACTTGAAATCAAGCAAACTCGTGACGGGATCCATGTGCACCAATCAAAGTCCACTCAAGAGATGCTCCGAAAATTTAACATGAGTGATTCGAAAGAAGTTACCACTCCCATGGCTACAAACACAAAATTAGACAAGGTTGAGAGTGGTAAACCTGTTGACCTAACTCAATATCGGAGCATGATAGGTAGTTTACTATACCTCATAGCTAGTCGACCTGATATACTTTTTGCTGTAGGTATGTGGGCTAGATATCAAGTATGTGCCAAGGAATCTCATATAATTGTTGTTAAACGAATTTTGAGATACCTTAAGGGCACAATTGGAGTTGGTCTTTGGTACCCCCATACCGAATCATTTGACCTAATCGGCTACACCGATTCCGACTATGCTGGATGCAAGTTGGATCGGAAAAGCACAAGTGGGGGTTTCCAATTCTTAGGATCATCATTAGTTAGTTGGTCAAGTCGGAAGCAATATTGTGTTGCTCTCTCCACGACCGAGGCAGAATATATCGCCATGGGAGAGAGTGTATTGCAATTATTGTGGATGATTCATACATTAGAGGACTATGGATTAAGCTACAAAGGTGTGCAAGTGTTGTGTGACAACATTAGCACAATTAACCTAACAAAGAATTCAGTCCACCATTCTAAGACAAAGCATATTGAAGTGCGTCACCACTTCATTAGGGATCATGTTGCTAGAGGAGACATTGTACTCTCACATGTAGAGTCCAAATCGAATCTAGCGTACATTTTCACTAAACCACTTCCCGAGAATGAATTTAGTTTCTTACGAAGGGAGTTGGGAATGTGTCGTGCTACATAGAAATTAAAGAGCATTCAAAACCCTTTATGATCATTACAAATTTTTGGAAACAATTGGGTAACTTAGGGACATCTCACACAAACTATAAGGTTTACCAAAACGTTTTTGTTTTCTAGAAATGGGGTGAGATGCTAGGACCAACTTAATTTCTCGAAATGTCATTGCATCCCTTGAGAAATTAGGTTGACGAGACAATAATCACTATGTTGACCAAGTATGCGGAAAACCAATGCATAACACATGTGTACTTGGCTCCATGATTATACTTGGACATTCTAATCAAGGAAACTTGATTGGAGATCTTATTTTGATACAAGTTTGGGTTACAATTGATTGAATGTTTGTGATTGAATTTGACTTCACTTGGGTGGAGCAAATTGATTTGTTAACCTCATAAGGACCTTTGATCCTTGTTAAAGGATCAATTATAGTGAAGGGATCACTTCCAAGATCAATGATTTTCGTCTGATCTTATCAGAAATCGATAGGGAGTCTTAAATTGAAATTTTAGATCGTATCAGAAAAATTCCTGATACCTGATCGGTCACCGGACCGATCAGGAGGTTGCCTGATCGATCACTAGACCGATCAGGAGCATGTCTGATCGGTCCATAGACCGATCTGGCTCAATGTGAGGATCGATCCACTGACCGATCAGGGGGCTCATAGAATACCTTCCGAACCCACTGTTCGCTCCCTGATCGATCAGCCGATCGATCAGGGTCTTGCCTGATCGGTCACCCGACCGATCAGGACCAGACCAGATCGATCAGGCCGGAGCCTGATCGGTCTGGGCGCTTCCAGATCGAACGGTGATTCGTTCAATCACATTAAATTGCGTTTGGTGGATCGGTCCACCAACCTATTAACTTCGTGTAAACCCTACATTCCCAAGCCCTTGCGCCGAAACCTCTCATCCTCCTCTTGCGCGTGAGCTCTTCTCCTTCCCATGCGCGTGCGATCCTGCTAAGTTTCCCTGCGACCTCTTCTCCTTCCTGCACCAAGTTAGGCGAGATCTGTGCGAGCTCAGCGGTGCGAGCTCTCCCCTTTCTTCTGCGAGTTTCTTGAAGTCCCTTTTTCGCTCAAGTTCTTGAGCTCATCCCCTACGCAAGCTCTCCTTCAAGCCCTCAGGATCTTCTCAATCAACTTGATGGCACCAAAGTAAACATTTTGTGCGATTTTCTTTTGGTGTTTATCATTCTTACAGTTATCAATCATATATTTGCGCTAACCATGTTTTGTTTCTTGTGGTTTCTTTTTGTGTTGTGACTCTACTCTTGTCGTGACCCTATGATTCTGTCATGACCTTATTCTTGCCATGACCTTCACTATGATTGACCAATTCATTGTATCATGATTTAATCGACCTCATTTTGGTGCCGTGATCTTGTCTTAATTACCTGATCAAACTTTTGTTGATTCACTTCATTTGATCCAATCAATTGTCATGATTTCTTTTCAAATCCTTTAGGAAATCCACTAAGGGCAAGGAACCCGTTGAAGGGTCCTCCAAGGGAAAAGGCCCTTCATCATCTGCTCCTTCCCGAAGGCCTCAGCCTTCGTCTAGTTCTCGGCTCCCGAATGCGGCCTTTGAGCAGGCCTTTCAATCCAGAACTTTCAAACTACTTTCGTGTCGGTCTATTGATCGACCTTTCTTGGTTGAGCATGGTCCTTCTATCATAGAGGTGATTGAGTTTTATAACCTCGATTTCTTTCTCTCCCTCGAACAAACAATCAACTATGACCTTGTTTCTGAGTTATACAATAATCTACAACAAGGACCTCAAGGTGGCTTTGATTTCACTACTCGGGTAGCCAAGAGGAATCTTGACTTCTCCTATGATGTCTTGGCGGAGTATCTGGGCGGTCGACGATCGCCTAATTTTTATTCTATCTACCCAGATCTTTCGGACCCCTTATTGGCTCCATTCGGGGACGTCACCCCCGACTCCATATATGAGCACTTCTTCAGACACCCTCGACCAGCTGGCCTTGATGAGTTGGGGCCTGACTTTCTGACCTTTGCGGCCCTCCGACTTCTCCTATTGATTATGTTCTTTTTAAGATAATCACGAACTGCATCCTGCCCATAACCTCGAAACCCCTCACTGAGATCCGACCATATCACTGTCTGATGCTTTATGGCATGCACCGCCACATGGACTTTGACATTATGGAGAGTGTTTTTCAGTCGATCATCTCCTATCGCGAGCCCAGTCGTCGCACTGTGTATATGCCGTTCGGTCACGTCATTACTGACTGGCTTATGTCAGTTGGTATTGATGTGACCAAGGGCAGGACAGTGCCCATGGTTAGACAGGATTGTCGGTTGGGCACATGCGCGTTTGCCAAATCTGGTATTGTTGTTGGGCCGGACGATCAGAGTCTTATCTGGAAGGACGGGCGGGGTCTTGGAGAGCTACCCAGGGGCAAACAATTTCAGGCACCGGCAGATGCTGCTGCTCATCAGGAGGCGCCCATACCAGCAGCTAATTATGACTATGAGTCAGATCCAGACCTGCGCTGATAGATTTCATAGCTTGATCGGACCATCCAGCATGATCTTCATTTGAGAGAGCTCTGGCGAGAGGAGGTCCGGGTTGGGTTTCAGACTTTCGACCGCAGACTGCTGGCAATCGAGTCTGATGTCTCGGGGGTCCGCTCCAGGTAGGAGACATGGCATGAGGAGTGGCGCAGTTGGGCAGCTAGTCATCCATACCAGCCTTCATCTACTGGAGCTGCGCCCTCCGGCAGTATTGCCCCGGGGTCCCTCATTCCTGATGACACGACTGATGACCCGATGGAGGACGATGACCCCCCCCCCCCCCCCCCCCGACGCTTGATTATGGATATGCTCTGCCTTTGCCTTTGACTTACATTTGACTATTTGTCTGTGTTGAGTGTCTGACTTTATGGCTGTATGCCTATGATTTGACTGTTTCTTGATGCAGTGTTATGCATCTGACGTTAGGATTTGCATGTATGACTTGTTATGTTATGCTTATCGCTGGTTCATATGATTGTTCGTATGATAGCTATCTTCATTTATGCCTTGCCATGTTATGCTTATTGCTAAATATCTTCATGTATGCTTTGCTATATTATGCATTGCTATGCTTATTCTTACTCCATGTTCATATGATACATATGATTGGTTTGTCATGCTTTATATTTGTCATATGTTTTTCATATAACCCTCAAAATTTTCATACTCTTTGTTGATTTGGGATAACTCCTAGGATTGAGGGGGAGGTTTTATTTTTAAACTTAATGACCCCTCTAGACTCTTTTCGGTGTTTGACAAAGGGGGAGGTGTGGTTGGTTAAGTTTGGGATAATTATGAGTAGGGGGAGGATCTTGATTCCCCTATGAGTGTGAGATTTGCAATTATTGATTTCAAATCCCTAAACTTAAAATCGGGTTGTTAAACAACAAAAAGGGGAGATTGTTAATGCAGTCTGACCCTGATTGTTATTTTGGTGTTGACACCGATTTTAGTTCAGGTTGATGAGATGATTATGATTAAGTCCTGGTCGGGGACTGGGTTTTGGAAGAATGGGAAAAGTCCTAGCTTGGAGGGCTAGGTGTGAAAAGTCCTAGCTTGGATGGCTAGGTGTGAAAAGTCCTAACTTGGAGGGTTAGGTGTGGAAAAGTCCTAGCTTGGAGGGCTAGGTGTGAAAAGTCCTAGCTTGTTGAGCTAGGTGTGAAAAGTCCTAACTTGGAGGGTTAGGTGTGGAAAAGTCCTAGCTTGGAGGGCTAGGTGTGAAAATTCCTAACTCGGAGGGTTAGGTGGTTGAAACCCTGGCTTGGAGGGCCAGGTCCTAGCCTGGAGGGCTAGGTTGGATGAAATCTTGGCTTGGAGGGTCAGGCCCTAGCCTGGAGGGCTAGGTTGGATGAAATCCTGGCTTGGAGGGTCAGGTCCTAGCCTGGAGGGTCAGGTCCTAGCCTGGAGGGCTAGGTTGGATGAAATCCTGGCTTGGAGAGTCAGGTCCTAGCCTGGAGGGCTAGGTTGATGAAAACCCTGGCTTGGAGGGTCAGGTTCTAGCCTGGAGGGCTAGGTTGATGAAATCCCAGCTTGGAGGGCCAGGTCCTAGCTTGGAGGGCTAGGTTGAAGTCCCGGTGAGTGAGACTGGGCACGGTGTCTTGGTCCGGGGGACTAAGAACGAGTCAGAGAAGGGCTGGAGGCTTGTTTTCGTGACTTAGAGGAGATTTGACCTTGCCTGGATCGGTCTGGTGACCGATCAAGGAAGTTGGCAGGGTGTTCCCTCATGGATCGGTCTGGTGACTGATCCAGCGATGACTGATCGGTCTGGTGACCGATCAGGGAGCACACAGTGACCTTGTTGGGCTACTGATCGACTCCTGATCGGTCTGGTGACCGATTAGGGAGCATACAGTTCACTCACTGCTTGGCTCCTGATCGGTCTGGTGACCGACCAGGGAGCATACAGTGGGTTTTGGGAACCCTACTGCACGGCTCCTGATCGGTCCGGTGACCGATCTGGAACACTGTTCAGATCGTTCTGGTGAACGATCAATTGACGCGAGCTCCTCACTATAACCGATCAGGCTGGAGCCTGATCGGTCTGGGACCATCCTGATCGGTCTGGTGACCGATCAGGGCACAGCCTGATCGGTCTGGTTACCGATCAGGCCCGTGTGGCTGCGAAAGCTGGGAATCCCAGCAAAGCTGTGGATCGGTCCGATGACCGATCCACGAGCCCTGGATCGGTCCGGTGACCGATCACTTTAATTCAAACGCACTGTCAGAAGCTCTGATCGCGTCTGATCGCACTCTGATTCCTACTGATACACTACTGATACTTGTTCTGAGCCCTCTGATGTTTGATTTTCTGCTGATTTGCTGTCCTAATGAGCTGCTAAGTGTGCAGGTGACTCAGGAACCATTCATGGAGAGTCAAACTGGGTATTTCGCTACAGCAGGTTTGTCCGTTTTGTCCTTCTATCCTTGATATCTAGATTAACCAATAAGGCATAGTCCGTGTCATCCTCAGTCAATCTTGTGTTTCTTGATCCCCGAGTAGACTCGCTCAAACAAATGAGCTCAATATCTCATACTGACTCAATCGAGCATGGTCATGCGTTTTAGTAGTCCTACTCGATCAAGGAGCCCACAGATATCACTCCCGTCATATGGGAGGGATAGATTTTATCTACATCACTCACATACTGTTGGTGCAGAAAGCACCACAGTCAAACCTGTGTTTTGATCATGGCAACAGGGTTCAAAAGTTAAGTCTTACTTGTTGTCTAACAAGTTACTCTAGTGTGCAGGCTAAAAAGTCCTAGCGAAGGACTGCTAGGCACTGGCGAAGGAATGCCAGAGCAAAAAGCCCTAGCGAAGGACTGCTAGGCACTGGCGAAGGAATGCCAGAGCAAAAAGCCTTAGCGAAGGACTGCTAGGCACTGGCGAAGGGATGCCAGAGCAATGGCAAAAAGCCCTAGTGAAGGAATACTAGGCACTGGCGAAGGAATGCCAGAGCAAAAAGCCCTAGTGAAGGAATACTAGGCACTGGCGAAGGAATGCCAGGGACTAAAAAGCCCTAGCAAAGGACTGCTAGGCAACGGGCGAAGGACAGCTCGGCATCCAAGACCTGGCAAAGGACCATCAGGCAAAAGTCCAACCAGAGGAATGGTTGGCATCAGGTACACTCTCCCGAGAGGAGTAGGTGAGGACGCGTTCCCCGTCGAGGGAACAGTAGGCGTCGGTTCGACCTAGGGTTCCATTTTGGAGGCCCAAAGTCAGAACCAAGACAGCTAAGGCTGTATAAAATAATAATTTATTGTTTCATTGTGTTTTGGACTAACCCTGGATGCAGGACCGAAGGAACGTGTGTCTGCAGCTCAGAGAGTCTCAAAGGAATGAGGCAATAGCTGACCAGGGCGCCCGGAGTGTCTCGGGCGCCCCAAGGTAAACACAAAACACAACAAAGCAAAGACAGCTTCGACAGTACAACTCCCGGACGCCCCCTGCGCTGCGGGCGCCCCCAGGGCCAGCTACCGAAGCACACCCTCGCGAAGCCAGAAGATAGAAGTTTGACCCGGTCAATCCGGGCGCCCCGAGCGCTCCGGGCGCCCCGGTCAAACCTGATCCCGAAGGTAAAGGGATCAGATGCTAACCGAGCAAGTTCCGGATCAAACGTCACGTGGGGGGGCGCCCCCGACGTCCCGGGCACCCCCAGGCCCTATATAAAGGGCCCTCGACCCCAAGCATCGTACAACACTTCCAATCAACGCTTCTACGCTCTTCTACTCTCGCGCTTCGCCCCGGAATCCTTCCAACTCGAGCCGACGACGTCCTGCTGCTCCGAAAAAGTCGATCTACCTCGGACGTCGGTAAAAGAGCTATTTAAGTTTTCTGTACTAAATTCTGTAATAATCTTTTACATTCTAAAATTATGTCTCATTTGATTTTGATAAACTCTAAAGACACAGAGGAAGGTCCACTTCATGATCTACAAGGACTCCTAGGAAGTGTCAAATTTAGGGAGAGTCTGAGTCAAAAGAAGAACTTCTGAAAAGTTTTTTTTTGTAATTATTTGATTTGAAATTATTAGATAATTCCTTTGATCTGAACTAAACCCTAAATACTTAGAGGAAGAGTACTTGTGGTCAACAAGCTTTCTAGGACTGGGTCAAGTTTAGGGGGAGGTCAAATTACAAAGAATTATTTAATATATTTTCATGCACTACATTATTAAGTCATTTTTGAAAACATAATTTTTCTTTAAAGTACTGGTTTTTAATCATATTAAATCTCTATCACTTTCAAAACAGTTTTTTGGAAATAATAATCACTTGAGCTTGAGAATTTCTAGGACACTTAGGAAAATATCCTTGTAGTTAACAAGGTTTCCTAGAATTGTGTCAGACTAGAAAGGAAATCAAGTCAAGTAAAATATTATGTTTTCAAAACAATAGTTTTCTAAGTACTTTCAAAATATAAGTCAAGTAATACTTTTTACAGAACTTACATTTTTCAAAAGTACTTATATTTTCCGAAAATGCATAATATTTTTCAAAAATACTTCTATTTTTCAAAATTGCAAATATTTTCCAAAAATGCATAATATTTTTCAAAAATACTTATATTTTCCAAAATTACAAATATTTTCCAAAAATGCATAATATCTTTCAAAGTTACTTATATTTTTCAAAAATTACAAAATTTTGTTCAAAGGTACTTGCATGATCAAAATATTTTTCAAATGTACAGATATTTCGTCAAATACTAGCATGTTTCAAAGAACATTTGTGAAAATGTGTTAAGCAAAAAAAAGGGGTCTTTCAAGAGTATTTTCACAACATTTTCTTTTAAGTATTTGCTTGCAATCTCTTGAAATATCTTTTCTAAAAATTTTTCTAAGGAAATTTTTTTTCAGATCAAACATTTTCCTACAAATACAAAATATTTTTCAGAATTGCACAATATTTTTCAAAAAAAATAGATTTTTTTTTGAAAATTTAAGTACCTAGTTTTACTAGGCTTTCAAAAATTCTACTGAGTACTTTCAAAATAACATCTTTTATTGTTTTTTTTATATATGACAAAGGGGGAGAGATGCGTCTTAAGTTAGAAATAAATCTTTTTTCTCTTTCCAAAGGATTAAAAAATCAAAATGTTTTTCAAAATGGGGGGAGAGTGAAAGTTTGAAATTTTTTTCCTATTTTTTCCCAGAGGATCAAAAATGGATTTTCAAAACCTAGATCATTTCTTTCATTTGATCCCAAGAGTAAATTTAGCTCTTTCAACCAATCTAACTTAAGATATTGTCAAACATCAAAAAGGGAGAGATTGTTGGTGCAAGTTGCATCAGTGATTTCCTCCTCTAAGTGTTTTAATGTTTGACAATATACTTAAGTCAGTGATACATTAAACAAGGGAAGGGGAGTGAAGAGAGTGTTGGAACTTGGATGGCTAGAGAGGGGGGGTGAAGATAGCCAGACACAAACTTGTT
Organism: Boesenbergia rotunda; assembly: GCA_024364735.1. Taxonomy (NCBI): domain Eukaryota; kingdom Viridiplantae; phylum Streptophyta; class Magnoliopsida; order Zingiberales; family Zingiberaceae; genus Boesenbergia; species Boesenbergia rotunda. Next base: position 849,550 of record JAGFNQ010004569.1, on the reverse strand, counting down.
TCGGTTAAGGGTTTCTGCACTTCACGGTTAGTAACACAGCAGCGGAAACAATGGAAACAACGAAGTGCAGAAATGTAGAAAACAAAAACAAACTAAAACAACTAACATGATCGCTAACAAGGAGGGTTTACAAGGTTCGGGGATAACTTGCCCCTACTCCTTGGCGTGCCCGTGAGGTGGGCGATCCCTTGATCGTCGGCAGATCAAGCCCCGGTGAACACTGGATAAAACGCAACCTCATTCTCGGTGGAGTAACCTCTCCACAGTGTTTCAACAAAGATATAGTTTTAAGCACAATGAAACACAAGAAAGATCTTACTTAGCACTTAAGACAGACAAGAACACAACAAGCTTCTCTCGAGCTCCACCCAGCGACGATCTCACGTAAGAACTCCCTTCTTCGTGTCTTCTCGCTGATGGACTCACCAAGCCTCTTGTTCCTTCCTCCAAATGCTCAAGTAAGGGATGGTTGCTTCAAAGATTGCAGCTGCTTGCTCAAGAACGATGGAACAGCAGAGAACACAAGCACACAGCGTTACTGATCAGAGTTGTCGCAGTTCAAGTTGTTGCCGTTGGCGTTATGGAGACTTGTTCGCCCAAGCACTTAAGTCTCCTCCACTCAGCTCCAGGTCACCATCTCACTGCAGCCTCCAGCTGCTCTCCTGCAACCACCAGCCACTACTGAGCTCTTCTGGACTCCCTGAGCCTCCCTCAGACCAGCTCCAGCCAGCGCCAGCGTCCGTTGCAACCTGAGATGGAAAATGGACAAACCTGCTCCAAGGAAAGGCCTCCATTGACTCTCCTTTAGTGTTTGAATCCTTCCCTGTCACCTGCAGCTTAATCAGAGCATTAGCACAGCATATCAAGCAGAAAATCGAGTATCAGAGGTCAAGCGCAGTGAATCAGATACGTTCAGATGCAATCAGAGCGTCTGACAGTGCAATTTGAATTAAAGTGATCGGTTACTGGACGGATCAGACAGCCTCCTGATCGGTCACCAGACCGATCAGGCTGGGTTCAGACCGATCAGGCTCCGTCCTGATCGGTCCCCAACACTCAATCAGAAATCGCGATTTCTCTGGGACTCTCCTGGACCGATCACCAGACCGATCCCAGGTTGTAGATCGATCACTAGACCGATCCACCCCTTTGCCGGGCGATTTCTGAGCTTCGCAGTCCAACCCTCCTGATCGGTCACCGGACCGATCAGAGAGCCTCCTGATCGGTCACCAGACCGATCAGGTCATGATCAGACCGATCAGGCTCCGTCCTGATCTATCATAGTGAGGAACTCGCGACGCTTGATCGTTCTCCTGAACGATCTATACAGTGATCCAGATCGGTCACCAGACCGATCAGGAGCAGACCAGCAGGGGAACTCAACCTCACTGTGTGCTCTCTGATCGGTCACAAGACCGATTAGGAGCCAAGCAGTGGGTGAAACGCATACTCCCTGATCGGTCACCAGACCGATCAGTCATCGCTGGATCAGTCACCAGACTGATCCACGAAGGAGCACCGTGCCAACTCCCTGATCGGTCACCAGACCGATCCAGGGGCTCCAACCTAGCCCTCCAAGCTAGGGTTTCATCCAACCTAGCCCTCCATGCTAGGACCTGACCCTCCAAGCCAGGATTTTTCACCTAACCCTCCAAGTTGGGATTTTTCACCTAACCCTCCAAGTTAGGATTTTTCACCTAGCCCTCCAAGCTAGGACTTTTCACCCAACCCTTCCGAATTAGGACTTTTCCACACCTTGCCCTCCAAGCTAGGACCTGACCCTCCAAGCCAGGTCTTTTTCACCTAACCCTCCAAGTTGGGACTTTTCACCTAACCCTCCAAGTTAGGACTTTTCACCTAGCCCTCCAAGCTAGGACTTTTCACCCAACCCTTCTGAATTAGGACTTTTCAACACCTAGCCCTCCAGGCTAGGATTTGTCACACCTAACCCTCCAGGTTAGGACTTTTCACCACCTAGCCCTCCAAGCTAGGATTTTTCACCCACTCCGTGCCTAATCCCCGATTAGGACTTAATCATAATCATAATCATCAACCTAAACTAAAATCGATGTCAACACCAAAACAACAATCAGGGTCAGACTGCATCAACAATCTCCCCCTTTTTGTTGTTTGACAATCCAATTTTAAGTTTAGGGATTCTCCATCAGTTTCTCAAATTTCAGAATCATAGGGGAATCAGGATCCTCCCCCTACAATATTATCATCCCAAATATAACCAACCACACTCTCCCCCTTTGTCGAACACCGAAAAGGGTCTAGACGTGTTGTTAAGTTCAAACAAACTCCCCCTCAACCCTAGGGGTTTCCCAAAACAACAAAGGTATGATTTAATTTTGAAAAACATATGACAACATGTGAAAAAGATAGATCAAGATATAGCAATCACATGCATCATATGAACATGACATCACAAGCAGAATCATAGCAACGCATAATGAGGCATAATGATAGCAGTCACATGAATCATCATATAAACTAACCATAACTAGAAAAGACATAAACATAGCCTAAAAATGTCAAGTGCATCAAGCATCAATACCAGACAAATAAAAAGATGCATATCAATGCATCATAGTCAACATCACGCCATAACAGGCAACAGTCAGGACGGACAGATCCGTCAAATAGTCAGAAATCACCAAATAAGAACAAAGTGCCATCAATCATCATCAAGCGTCAGCGGGGGAGGGGGGGTCATCGTCCTGCATAGGGTCATCCATCGTGTCGTCATCAGGAATAACAGACCCCGGTGCAGCACTGGCAGAGGGTGCATCTCCAGGAAATGTGTGGCGACGCCACTCATCGTACCAAGTCTGCTGCAGCGCACGAACCCCGGAGACATCAGACTCCACCGCGGTCAGTCTACGGTCGAAAGATCTGAACCCCGAACGGACCTCCTCTCGATGAAGCTCTCGCAGATGAAGATCATAATGGATCGTCTGATCCAGCTCGGAAATCTTCCATCGTAGGTCCGGGTCCGGCTCATAATCATTATCACGCCGAGACCATTGGAGCCGCTGATCCAATATAAAATCGAACAGCAACTCCCCTTTCCGGCGGACAATTTACACATACACACAAACCCACGCAGTTATAAAATGGCCTCAGGCCTCAAAACAGGTATATATAACACATAAGAAAATGAAACAACGCAACACTGAACATAGAACTCACCTGAGCTGCCCCCTGGGCAGGCGCGTAGCAAAACAATCAACACATAATCCAACAGAGGACTCAAAATACAATACCGCACGAATAAATCCAATACAAGCCCACGGTAACAAAACGAATACAAAACATATACTATACTATCAAAAGAAAACCAAAACCAGCGGAAGCTCCCATCCAAATGGAGTCGTGGGGACCCGGGACCGGCAACTGGACTCCTCCGGCAAGCTATCAACCTGAAAACAAAAATATTACGATGGGTGGTGAGTCCAAGTGGACTCGCGGGTATATAGAAAGATATGCATAGCAGAAAATTAGCTAAATCAGCTATACAGAAGCAACAGGATACAGTCTCCATAATAATATCAGAAGTATGCATAACTGAAAGTAACAACTGACTGTACATACCAGAAATCAGTCTATCATGATCATAATAGGACTCGTACCATACGAGCAAGTGCAGGGTCAACAAACCATACCAAAAGTACATCCTGTATGTGCATGTCAAACAAGTACAGTAAATAAATACAGCAATCACAATCAAAATGCACAATGCATCATATGCACATGATGCAATGTCATGGTCACCCCCTAACTCCAGTCAAGCCACCGAGACAGGCGATACTGTGTCGGCCGAGTGGGTAGAGCTGAGACACTGTACGCACCCTGCTATCATTGCTCCTGAGTGACCGAGTGGATAGGATGCTGGCGGGGGACCACCCCCCTACCCCATATATATATGGGGGAGCGTCGCTCTCATCTCCTCTGGTCTATGGGAAGAGAAGGGATCCCTTGCTGTTACCACGCACCGGAACCACCCTCCAAATAGTGACCGTGCGGAGCAATACAGGGCAAATGCACACACCTAACGGTATCCACCAACCCATGAGTGGCCGTGTGTGCATATCATGTACCGGAAGACGATAGGCTCAACCACAAGGGAGTCGCTGATCGTCGGCATGCAACAGTGCAGGTATGGTGCATGACTCAAACACATGCAACCCCTACCAGGTCATCATACATAACTCAACATAACATGCACAGGTCGATCACAGGTATAATAACCTAACCATTATACATCTAAGTGCATATGCAAGTAATAACAGAATCAACTAATGCAGATATCAGGTGACATGCAACAATAACCCAATCAGTCCATATCTAGACACACGTGCAAGTATGACTGGAATCAACCAATGCAAATATCAGGTGACATGACACAATAACCCAATCAGTCCATATCTAGACACACGTGCAAGTATGACTGGAATCAACCAATGCAAATATCAGGTGACATGCCACAATAACCCAACCAGTCCATATCTAGACCCACGTGCAAGTATGACTGGAATCAACCAATGCAAATATCAGGTGACATGACACAATAACCCAATCAGTCCATATCTAGACACACATGCAAGTATGACTGGAATCAACCAATGCAAATATCAAGTGACATGCCACAATAACCCAATCAGTCCATATCTAGACACACGTGCAAGTATGAATGGAATCAACCAATGCAACCATACAATGGTATGCTAATCCCTATCCACATACTCATGCTCATACCAATGCTATACAGTATCAGATAACAAATAAACGAGACTGTATAGAAGAAAATTTAGATCATATCTAAGGTCAAGCATTAGTATCAAGCAGGATAACAAAATGGTAGCAGATAAAGGTCAATATCAGCCTACTGCATCAATAACAAATAGCCATGCATAAAGATAACGTTGATCTAAAGAAGACAAGCAGGAAGTACCCGCCTCCAATGAAGCTGCTCGTATCAAATGCGACTCTCCCGTCCAATAATCCGTAAGTATCCAATCAGGTCTTGTATCAAAGGTCATAACCTTGGTAACTTACATAATAGTAATCTGCTAATTAACTACTATTCAAATTCCATATCATCCTGGCTAAATTTAATGTGACTTTAATGCCATATTAAACCCATCATTAACCCTAATTCAATACCTCTAACAGATTAGGTTAGGTTTCAGCCCATATGTGAATTCATAATTACAAGATTCAAAATCTCCTTTCCAAAACTAAACGGCAGATCCCAAAATGAATCCATAGCTTAAAAAATACCAACATCATAGTAACAATGCTCCATTCCTTCAACAATAAAACATTAGCATACTTAATCAAACCATAATCTGCTCCCTAAAACCCAAATCAAGGCAGTAACTAAGATGGAACACTAAATCCCAAAAGAAATCCACCACAAATAACAATGTCATCCACTCCACAGATCCAACACAAGAACAAAAAAATAAGGGATCAAACACTCAATACGGCACCTACAATTCAATTATTAACCTATCAATCGAAACCACTCCACATGGCATCATAAACCAAATCAATGAACCCAATACCTCACGGCAGAAACACAAAACCACTAGCCAACCACTAGCCAACTATCATTTAATCTCAAAACCAGAATTAACACCAACAATTTGTAGCTCACCGATAGGTGCATCACAAGATTAGGGGACCCATTAGTATCCTATTCAAACAAAGATTAATTCCAAACCACATGATAGAACACTTACCTAAGAACAATCCCTAGCAAAACAATCCAGAACAGCAACCAAGAACTGAATTCCCAAAACCGAATCACCATCAACATGTGTTTCCATAGAATAGAAGCAGCTCCACACTAGAAATTTGAAACAAAAATTCCATCAAGGATTATAATCTGATGAGAACCCATCAACAATCTCATCAACTTCGATCCAACACAATGAGATCCTACCTGATTGCACGCAAAACGATCTACTCCCCAGCTTGGATCCATGGGCATCGGAGAGGAGTCGGCGACCAACGGCGAGGAGTGGAGTCGAAGCCATCGCTATGGAGATCGGGGATATAGGGATCGCATGAGCAGGAGAGGAAGAAAGGGCTCGACTTCGCTCCGGCGATGGCCAGTCCTTGTTGGCCTCGTGGGTGGGTGGTGCGGCAACGAACGAGAGGGAGCGAGATGGGCACGGGGATTGAGTCGGCGAGAAAGGGGTTCAAGGGAAGGAGCTAGGGCACGACAATGAAGTAAGTGAAATGGAATTTTGCAAAAAGCACCAACGCATCCTTTAAAATACCGCAGCCACCCTTACATCATAGGAAGTATTACTTTTAGCCCCTTGCACATATCCGTTTTAATCCATTTGAATCTCGAAACTTCGCCAAAGAGTCTGGAAACCCTAGGACCTTTCCCACAAAATTTTCCAGTGCGAGATAAAAGTGTCGGATTTAACAATCATAGTCAGCGGCAGCAGCAGGAGCCCCCTGATATGCAGCAATATCGGCTGGTGCCTGAAAATGTGGACCTCCCCCTGGTAGATCACCAAGACCCCGCCCGTCCTTCCAAACCAAAGCCCCATCATGATCTCGTATTATGATGTCGGACTTGGCAAATGCCCGCCGACCAAGCCTGCAATCTTGTTTCACCATGGGCACTGTCCTGCCCTTGGTGACATCAACACCCACTGACATAAGTCAGTCGGTGATGACGTGACCAAAAGGCATATAGACTGTGCGGCGGCTTGGCTCTCTATAAGATAAGATGGACTAAAAAATGCTCTCCATGATATCAAAGTCCATCTGGCGGTGCATGCCATAGAGCATCAAGCAATGATAGGGTCAGATCTCGGCTAAGGGCTTTGAAGTGATCGGTAGGATACAGTTTGTGATGATCTTGAAAAGGACGTAATCGACAAGGGCAAGTCGTAGGGATGCAAAAGTCGAAAAATCAGGACCCAACCCATCAAGCCCGGCTGGGCGGGGATGTCCAAAGAAATGCTGATAAATAGTGTCGGGGGTAACATCGGCAAAAGGAGCCAACAAGGGGTCTGGGAGCTCAGGATAAATAGAATACAGGTTAGGCGGTCGTCGACCGCCTAGATACTCCGCTAGAATCTCATAAGAGAAATCAAGATTTCTCTTTGCTACGCGGGTGGTGAATTCAAAGCCTCCCTGAGGCCCTTGTTGAAGATTGTTGTAAAACTCCGAGACAAGATCATAGTTGATAGTCCTTTCCAAGGAGAGGAGAAAGCCAAGATTGTAGAAAGTGACTATCTACATGATGGAGGGGCAATGTTCGGACAGAAAAGGAACATCAATCGATCGACAGGAGAGTAATTTGAAGGTACGGGATTGAAATGTCTGTTCACAGGCAGTATTTGGAAAGTGAGAGCTTGAGGAAGGCTGAGGCCTTCGGGAGGGCGCGGATGAAGAAGGGGCTTTGCCCTTCGAACTGCCCTCTACCGGTTCCTTTCCCTTAGATGATCTTCTAAAGATTGGAATAATCAAGACAGCAGGTTTGATCAAGAGAAGTGAATCGAATCATGATACAAATTAAGGTTTGATCAAAAGACAAGATGTAATCAATGACCCAAACAGTGAACATAAGGTAAGACATTGATCAAATTAGATGTAATCAGTAGGTGTGGATCATGGCAACAGATTTGATCACGGGGAAATAATCATAAGGTAAGACATGGCAAGGAAGGGTTACGGCAGAACATGAGGTCACGACACAGCACAAACCAAAAATCATGATTAGCACAAACTCATAATCTATGAACTGATCTGCAAGAAAAACTAAACAAAAACTCACTTCGGTGCTATTGATATTGATTTGAGAGGATCTTGAAGGCTGGAAGGAGAGCTCGCGCAGGAGAAGGTTCTCGATGCAAGAGATGAGCTCAAGACCTTGAGCAAGAAAGAACTCGCAGAAGACAAGGAGGAGCTTACAGCACACCTTCTCAAGATCGCACACGCACAGCACGAGGAAGGAAGAGATCGCACGCGCAAGGAAGAAGGAGAGGGGGTTTTCGGCGCTGAAAGGTTTTGGTCGGCTAGGGCTTGGAAAGTGAAGAGAGATCGTGATTAAATCGGTTGGTGGATCGGTCCACCAACCGCAATTTAATGCGATTGAACGGATCACCGTTCGATCTGGAAGCGCTCAGACCGATCAGGCTCCGGCCTGATCGGATTGGCCTGGTCTTGATCGGTCGGGTGACCGATCAGGTAGGCTCCTGATCGATCGGATGATCGATCAGGATGCATACAGTAGGGTTCGAAGAGTGAGCTGTGAGCCCCCTGATCGGTCTGTGGATCGATCACCACGGGGTGCCAGATCGGTCCGGGGACCGATCCAGGCTAGCACAGAACGTTTAGCCAAAATTTCGCCAAGGCTCTGTGACCGCTCTGATCGGTCTGTGGACCGAGGAAGAAGCCAGATCGGTCCGGGGACCGATCAACCCTACGCCTGATCGGTCCAGTGACCGATCAGGGTTCCTGATATTCCCTGATACAATCTGAAATTTCCAGTTTCAGATTTCCACACGATTTCTAAAGGGATTTGATGAAAGATATCGATCTTGGAAGTGATCCCTTGATTAAAATTGACCCTGAACAAGGATCAAAGGTCCTTACGGGTTTAACAATCACTTTGCTCCACCCAAGTGGAGTCAAACTCAAACAACAATCATTCAAACATGTTTGTATCCAAAATCAAGTTTCCAATCAAGTTTCCTTGATTGGAATGTCCAAGTATGATCATGGAGCCAAATACACATGTGTTATGCATTGGTTTTCCCCATACTTGGTCGCCAAAGTGATTTTTATCTCGTCAACTTAATTTCTCAAGGGATGCATTGACATTTTGAGAAATTGAGTTGATCCTAACATCTCACCCGATTTCTAGCAAACAAAATCATTTTGTTGAACCTTATAGTTTGTGTGAGATGTCCCCAAGGTTACCCAATTGTATCCCACAATTTGAAATAATCATGAAGGGTTTTGAATGGATTTTGAAATCTATGAAGTGCGACACATTCCCAACTCCCTTCTTAAGAAGCTAAACTCATTTTCGGGGAGTGATTTAGTAAAAATGTCCGCTAGATTCGATTTGGACTCTACATATGAGAGTACAACATCTCCTCTAGCAACATGATCTCTAATGAAGTGGTGACACACTTCAATGTGCTTTGTCCTAGAATGATGGACCGGATTCTTTGTTAGGTTAATTGTGCTAATGTTGTCACACAACACTTGCACACCCTTGTAGCTTAATCCATAGTCCTCTAAAGTATGAATCATCCACAACAATTGCGATATGCTCTCTCCCATAGCAATATATTCTGCCTCGGTCGTGGAGAGAGCAACACAATGTTACTTCCGACATGACCAACTAACTAAAGATGATCCTAAAAATTGGCAACCCCCACTAGTGCTTTTTCGATCCAACTTACATCCAGCGTAGTCGGAATCGGTATAGCCAATTAGGTCAAATGACTCAGTACGGGGGTACCAAAGACCAACACCAATTGTGCCTTTAAGATATCTCAAGATTCTCTTGACAGCAATCAAGTGAGATTCCTTAGCACAAACTTGATATCTAGCGCACATACCCACAGCAAAAAGTATATCAGGTCGACTAGCTGTGAGGTATAGCAAACTACCTATCATGCTTCGATATTGAGTCAAATCAACAGGTTTACCACTCTCATCACTGTCTAATCTTGTGTTTGTAGCCATGGGAGTGGTTACTTCTTTTGAATCACTCATATTGAATTTTCGAAGCATTTCTTGAGTATACTTTGATTGGTGCACGTGATCCCATCTCGGGTTTGTTTGATTTCAAGTCCAAGGAAGAAAGTCAACTCTCCCACTAGACTCATCTCAAATTCACTTTCCATGTGTCCAATGAACTCATTTAAATAGCCCTTGTTGTTTGAGCCACAAATTATGTCATCGACATAAACTTGGGCTACAAATATATTGTCACCATCTCTCCGTAGAAATAGTGTAGGGTCTATTTGGCCTCTTACAAAGCCTTTCTCAATTAAGAATGTTGACAACCGCTCGTACCAAGCTCGGGGTGCTTGTTTAAGGCCATAGAGTGCCTTTTTGAGCTTAAATACGTGGTTTGGAAATTCGGTACTCTCAAACCCCGGAGGTTGTTCAACATAGACCTCTTCTCTAATCAAACCATTTAGAAAGGCCGATTTGACATCCATTTGATATAGCTTGAAACCTCGATGTGCTGCAAATGCAAGCATCAATCGGATGGACTCCAATCGTGCCACGGGAGCATAGGTCTCATCATAATCAAGGCCTTCAACTTGACTATAGCCCTTGGCTACTAAGCGTGCCTTGTTTCTAATGATTTCTCCCTTGTGGTTCAATTTATTTTTGAAGACCCATTTGGTTCCAATAATGGTGGTTTTCTTGGGTCTAGGGACTAAGTCCCAAACTTGACTTCTTTCAAATTGACCTAGTTCATCTTGCATTGCAATGATCCAATCGGGGTCACTTAATGCTTCATTAATTTTTCTAGGTTCAATTTCAGAAATTAAAGCAACTTCTTTAGTCTCATTCCAGAAGAATAATCTAGTCCTAACCCCATGGTGGATATCTCCAACAATTTGGTCTTGGGGATGACTAGAGGCTAATCTAGTTTGCCTTGGTGTTGGTGGTGGTTCTTGAACGGTTTCACGAGACACCGGCTCAGCCTCAGGATCCAGCTGATCTATGGGTTGTCTAGGCTCACCGTCATCAGATTCATCACCATCAACACCATTTGGACTTTCATTCAAACTTAGTCTCCTAAGTTCGAATTGGACTTCATCTTCTGGTTGTCCATTGACTTTTGGAATTTCTTCAAAAACCACATCAGAAGACTCTTCAACCAATCTAGATTTCTTATTGTAGACTTGGTAGGCTTTGCTAACTAGGGAGTACCCGACCAGTATCCCTTCATCAGCCTTTGCCGTGAACTTTCCAAGGTGGTCCTTGGTGTTTAGGATAAACATCTTACAACCAAACACCCTAAGATGTTTAACCGTAGATGGTTTCCCAAACCAAAGTTCATGGGGAGTCTTTCCTAGAAATCTATGGGTGAGGACTTGGTTTTGCACGTAGCAAGCTGTGTTTACAGCTTCGGCCCATAAGTAACTCGGTAGTGAGTACTCATTGAGCATGCTTCGTGCAGCCTCTTGTAGAATACGGTTCTTCCTCTCTACAACACCATTTTATTGTAGTGTTCTAGGTGTGGAGAACTCATGTCTATACCCTCTATCTTGACAAAATTCTAAAAATCGTTGGTTTTGAAATTCACCTCCATGATCACTTCTAATTGTCTTAATAGTTGATGATTTTTCATTTTCAACCCTTCTACAAAAAGAAATGAAAACATCTAAGGTTTGGTCCTTATATTTAAGAAAATAAGTCCATGTATATCTAGTAAAATCATCAATGATAACAAAGCAATATCTACTTCCATTCAAAGATATGATAGTACTACAATCAAATAGATCCATGTGAAGTAAATCTAATGCGGTAGATGTACTTACAACGCTTTTACCTTGATGTGCAGATTTGGTTTGCTTACCCATTTGACATGCATCACAAAGTTTGTCTTTCTCATACTTGATGCTTGGTAAGCCACGAACTAATCCCTTGTTGGTCAACTTCCGGATGTTCTTCATGTTCACATGTGCTAGTCTCCGGTGCCAAAGGGTGAGCTCCTCTTCTTTTGACATGAGACACATAGCGAAAGCATTAATAGCACTTTTAAAAGAAACTTGGTAAATGTTATCTACTCTAGTTCCTACTAGTACCGTGTCAACATTGTCATGGTGTCTAACTAGACATTGACTTGATTGAAAATCAATTGTGTAACCCGCATCACACAATTGACTGACATTTATGAGATTAAATGTCATCCCCTTGACTAGAAGGACATTTTTAATTCTAAGACATTCGGATATTTGAATGTCTCCTATTCCTATGACCTTAAGACTACCATTGTTACCAAATGAAACATTACCTCTACTTTTTCTTTGAAGTGTGGTAAACAATGATCTATCCCCGGTCATGTGTTTGGAGCATCCACTATCAACGTACCAAGTTGATAGATGCTCCCCCTCAATCATAACCTACACAATTCGAAAAATGGAAGATTTAGGTACCCAAACCTTGGGACCTAAAGCACCTACTAGACAAGACTTAGGTACCCATGCCTTGACAACTTTCTTATGAACCTTGGGTGTCTTAAGTGGCCTAACACCAGTCCTAGACATTAAGGACACAAATGAAGGTTCTTTGGGTCGGTAACCAATACCGGCCCTATTGTAGACCGCCCTTCGGGCATTCAAGATCATGTCGAGGGTCTTTGAACTTGTTGAGAACTTCTCAAGAATATTCTTGAGTCTCTCAACTTCACTCTTCAATGATTTGTTTTCATCCTCTAGCAGTTCATCATGCAAATCATCTACATCCTCAACCCTAGAGGATTTCAAGTGTTCAATCTCAATTTTCAAAGATTTAATTTCATCCTCTAACATTTCAACATGTAAATCATCTATGTTCTCATCCCTAGATGATTTCAATTGTTCAACTTCTAATTGCAATGATTTAACCCTATTTTTTGACTTCTTCAACATATTGGTTAAACATGCAATAGCTCTATAACATTTTTCAAGTTCGGGAGAAGTTACCTCTTCATCATCCAAAGATGATGAAGCCGCGTTTGAGGAGTCGAAAGATTCATCACTGCTTTCTTCTCCAAGAGCCATGAGTGCCACATGCCTTGTGCTCTTCTCCTCCTCTTCATCCGATGAGCTTGAGGAGGACTCATCCCAAGTGGCCTTCAAGGTCTTCTTCTTTTTCTTTGATTTCTCCTCTTTCTTCTTGGATTTCTCCTCCTTCTTCTTTAGCTTTGGGCATTCACTCTTGAAGTGCCCTTTCCTGCCACACTCATAACAAGAAGCATTAGACTTATCAACTTTAGCTTCACTAGGGTTACCTTTACCCTTGAAGCGTCGACCCCTTCTTATCATCCTTCTCACAAAATTTGTCATCTCGAAGGAAGAAGACCCGCTGCCATCTTCCTTGGATTCGGACTCGGATTCGGATGAGGAAGAAGATGAGGAGACTTCCTTCTCCTTCTTCTTCTTGTTGGATCGATCCCCTGCAACTAAGGCAATCCCCTTTTCCTTGGGGCCTTTGTTAGCCATCTCATGTAATTCCATTTCACAAAATAGATCATCTAGTTTAACAATTGATAAATCCTTGGAAACTTTGTAGGCATCTACCATGGATGACCACAAAGCATTCCTTGGAAATGCTTTTAACACATACCTCACAAGGTCGCGATTTTCGACCTTTTCATCAATTGAGTGGAGACCATTCAATACCTCTTTGAATCTGCTGTGGAGCTCACTTACAGTCTCATTCTCCTTCATGGAGAGGTTTTGAAGTTGATTGAGGAATAAGTCCCTCTTGGCGATTCTTGAGTCTCGGGTTCCCTCGTGGAGTTCGATGAGCTTGTTCCACAAGTCTTTTGCACTTGAAAATGGACCAACCTTGATGAGTTGGTCTTTGTTCATGCCACTTTGTAGGGTCACCACCGCCTTCGCGTCGGCTTCACTCTTCCGGGTTTGTTCAGCCGACCAACGCCATGATTCGAGTTCCTTGCCTTCATCATCCTTTGGAGGGGTAAAGCCCTCCTTCACAGCGAACCAAGTGTTGATGTCCATCTTAAGGTAGTACTCCATCTTCGATCTCCAATATTGAAAATCTGCTCTATCGAAGAAGGGTGGACGGGTGGTGGAAAATCCTTCTCTCAAAGCCATTGATGAAAGCTCTCGGTTGTTAATCCGCTTGTACAGAGCCCCAAGCTTTGATACCACTTGTTGGAACTTGGATGGCTAGAGAAGGGGGTGAATATAGCTAGACACAAACTTCTTTCGGTTAAGGGTTTCTGCACATCACGGTTAGTAACACAGCAGCGGAAACAATGGAAACAATGAAGTGCAGAAATGCAGAAAACAAAAACAAACTAAAACAACTAACAAGATCGCTAACAAGGAGGGTTTACAAGGTTCGGGGATAACTTGCCCCTACTCCTTGGCGTGCCCATGAGGTGGGCGATCCCTTGATCGTCGGCAGATCAAGCCCCGGTGAACACCCAACCTCCTTCTCGGTGGAGTAACCTCTCCATAGCGTTTCAACAAAGATATAGTTTTAAGCACAATGAAACACAAGAAAGATCTTACAAGCTTCTCTCGAGCTCCACCCAGTGACTATCTCACGCAAGAACTCCCTTCTTCGTGTCTTCTCGCTGATGGACTCACCAAGCCTCTTGTTCCTTCCTCTAAATGCTCAAGTAAGGGATGGTTGCTTCAAAGATTGCAACTGCTTGCTCATGAACGATGGAACAGCAGAGAACACAAGCACACAGCGTTACTGATCAGAGTTGTCGCAGTTCAAGTTGTTGCGTTGGCGTTATGGAGACTTGTTCGCCCAAGCGCTTAAGTCTCCTCCACTCAGCTCCAGGTCACCATCTCACTGTAGCCTCCAGCTGCTCTCCTGCAACCACCAGCCACTACTGAGCTCTTCTGGACTCCCTGAGCCTCCCTCAGACCAGCCCCAGTCAGCAGCTCCAGCCAGCGCCAGCATCCGTTGCAACCTGAGATGAAAAACGGACAAACCTGCTCCAAGGAAAGGCCTCCATTGACTCTCCTTGAGTGTTTGAATCCTTCCCTGTCACCTGCAGCTTAATCAGAGCATTAGCACAGCATATCAAGCAGAAAATCGAGTATCAGAGGTCAAGCGCAGTGAATCAGATACGTTCAGACGCGATCAGAGCGTCTGACAGTGCAGTTTGAATTAAAGTGATCGGTCACCGGACCGATCAGACAGCCTCCTGATCGGTCACCAGACCGATCAGGATGGGTTCAGACCGATCAGGCTCCGTCCTGATCGGTCCCCAACGCTCAATCAGAAATCGTGATTTCTCTGGGACTCTCCTGGACCGATCACCAGACCGATCCCAGGTTGTGGATCGATCACCAGACCGATCCACCCCTTTGCCGAGCGATTTCTGAGCTTCGCAGTCCAACCCTCCTGATCGGTCACCGGACCAATCAGAGAGCCTCCTGATCGGTCACCAGACCGATCAGGTCATGATCAGACCGATCAGGCTCCGTCCTGATCGATCATAGTGTGGAACTCGCGACGCTTGATCGTTCTCCAGAACGATCTGCACAGTGATCCAGATCGGTCACCAGACCGATCAGGAGCAGATCAGCAGGGGAACTCAACCTCACTGTGTGCTCCCTGATCGGTCACCAGACCGATCAGGAGCCAAGCAGTGGTGAAACGCATACTCCCTGATCGGTCACCAGACCGATCCAGTGGCTCCAACCTAGCCCTCCAAGCTAGGGTTTCATCCAACCTAGCCCTCCAAACTAGGACCTGACCCTTCAAGCCAGGATTTTTCACCTAACCCTCTAAGTTGGGACTTTTCACCTAACCCTCCAAGTTAGGACTTTTCACCTAGCCCTCCAAGCTAGGACTTTTCACCAAACCCTTCCGAATTAGGACTTTTCCACACCTAGCCCTCCAAGCTAGGACCTGACCCTCCAAGCCAGGACTTTTTCACCTAACCCTCCAAGTTGGGACTTTTCACCTAACCCTCCAAGTTAGGACATTTCACCTAACCCTCCAAGCTAGGACTTTTCACCCAACCCTTCCGAATTAGACTTTTCAACACCTAGCCCTCCAAGCTAGGATTTGTCACACCTAACCCTCCAGGTTAGGACTTTTCACCACCTAGCCCTCCAAGCTAGGATTTTCCAATCACTTCGTGCCTAATCCCCGATTAGGACTTAATCATAATCATAATCATCAACCTAAACTAAAATCGATGTCAACACCAAACAACAATCAGGGTCAGACTGCATCAACAACTTGCACTGATGGCTTCACACTAGGAAGATGAGAGCATTGATGAAGGGGGAGTCATGTCAGAAGACAACAATGACAAAGGGGGAGCTTCGGACTTCAGAAAAGATATGGTAAGTAAGGTATGTCTTTTACTTCCTAATCAATTATATTTTGGTATTAAGCAAATGGCTAAATCTATGTGTAAATTGGAAAATAAAAATATAGAATTAAAAAAAATATCTTCTTCATGCTCATTAGAAATGAATGATTAGTTAAAATTTAAAATGAAAATTTCAAAATAATTATGTATGATCAAATTGATCTCGAAATTAAAAAATTAGATATTATGGTAAATTTAATTGATATTTTAAATTTCATAGGGGTCAAATTATAAAAATTCCCAAATCATATACTCCATCTAAATTTTTGATAAATCCTATTGGAAAAAATTTATATTGGATCCCTAAATCTTTCTTAAACTGTTAAATATTTTTTTCAAGTAAAGATTTTTTTTGTAATTAATGCTTGATCTAATCAATATATATTTTTCTTATATATTCCTTGATGGAAAATTAGTTAAAGATTTTTTGATGATAAAAATTATTTTGTTCTATTTGAAAATTTTTTTTGGAATTTTTAACAAATAAACAAATTTATTATGATTTTTTGATTGAAAATGTGTTTTTAAAATTTAAAAATTCTTAAAAAATTAATTTCATCGAAACCAATTTTTTGAGATTTGGGATATCTTCTAAGCCTTCAAAAAAATTTCAAAATTATTTGATTTCAAAATAAAATTTAAAATTACTTTTCAAGATTATCATCAATGAATTCAAAATTGAGTTTTCAAAAAGTTTGAAAATCATTTTCATTTGATAATTTTTTTTGGAGATAATTCTAAGAAAATTTTAACTTATATAAAAATTTGATAAATTTTCGAATAAAATCAATTTTTGAAAATAATTTTTTCCAAAATTAGACTTTATATTTTAAAAATTAATTTTTAAGAAAAATTTGAAAACATAGGGGCGTTTGGTATGCTTGTTTTCCATTTTCATTTTCTGTAGAAAATGTAATTTTCTGGAAAACGTATTTGGTTGCATTTTCCAGCCTTGTTTTCTAAAAAAGATATAACATTTTCTAGAAAACTAGAGAATGAAATAAAGTAATTTTCCAGAAAAATGAGAAAATATGATTTTTTGGAAAATAAAAATAGAAAATGGATCAAACCAACCCCCCTTAGATTTTTTGGAAATCATTCATTGTGTTAAAAATTTGATAAAAAGTTTCAAAATTTTGGATGTTGAGTTAAGTTTTTATGTAAATATTAGTATTTTCCTTAACATATTTTATGATTTTGATGTGATCAAAGGGGGAGAAATAGTATTAAGTTAAGGGGTAGACTTTATTTCAAAAATTTTTGTGGTACTAACTTTGACATTTATTTATTCCTATTTTTTATACTTATTTACCCTAACTTAACTCGGGTTGATGCACACCAAAAAGAGAGAGATTGTAAGTACCTGCAGGTTGGTTTTGATGTGGTCGACTGAGTCAAATTAGGGCATGTTGGTATTTTTATTCCTGTGTCTAAGTGTGTAGGAGCTTAGGAGCGCAGGAAGATGAGCGAATGATGCAGCGGTCGCGAAGGATAGCACAGGAAGGGAGCTGATGGGCTCGGTGCATCCGTGGGACGCGGAGGTCTACGGAAGAGTACGCCGGTGGAGCGAGAAGGACGTGCATGGTGTTCGAGGGACTAGAAGCCAGGAGGAAGCTCGCTCGGGGAGAAGGCCGGACGAGGGTTCAAGTGAGCCTAACTCTGTAAGGTCCGAAAATCACCCAAGAAGACCCGCAGGAGACTGATTAGCAAGTTGCTGAACAAAAGTCACTCGGGCGCCCCTATGTTAACTGGCGTCCGAGAGCAAATTTTATCGACCAACTAGCCGTTTGTGAACGTTGTGCATCGCATAACGCATAAGCTACATGTCAGGCACCCTCAATCACTTGGGTGCCCCTATAGTGCCACGTCAGCAATCGGATAGAATTGACCGGGGTTATAAATAGGCTCCCAAAGCTTAGTTCCAATTAACTCATCAACTGTAAACGATTTTTATTCTGTTTTTCATTATTTTTCTGAGCTTTCCACGTGTAAGAGGCTTCTCCACCCAAAGGAGTGTATTCAGGAGAATCGAGCCACATTCAGCCTTGGATTAGCAACCTCCTCATTGCAAACCAAGTAAAATCCGATTGCTTCTTTCTTTTCATTACTACATCATTTTTATGTTATGCTTTATTTCTTTTTGTTTAACTAACATATTTGTTCTAGCAAAAACAAAAGATATAATTTTTATTTTCAGGGCAATTCACCCCCTCTTACCGACCAACGATCACCTTCAGTGTTAGTATTATTTATGTTTTCTGTTTTTACTGCTATCTCTCGAATTTTTTAAAAATCATGAAAAGTGACACCGCTATTCAACCCCCTAGCACTTTTTCGATCCTACAATTGGTATCAGAGTAGGATTGCTCTAAGTTTGTGCAACCAGTGTTCGAGCAAAAAATTTCTTATGCCTTTTTTTAATCAATTTTTCATTTTCAGTAATTCGCATTGAGTTAGAATCGGTGTAATCATCTCTTATGACAAATTTCTCTTTTTTTTAGAAATTGCTCAAAATTGGAGTAATACTATTCGAGTCATTTTTCATGTTTCTTATTTCTTTACTCCCACACTACCAATCCAAGACCAACTCTTGGCATAGTTCTCTCATTTTTGTTGTGCGAGATTTTATCTTCTGAATGACCCATCAAGAAGGCTATAGTACAGTTCACTCGTCTCTTTTTTTAGGCAAGGACTTTAGCTACTAGAAGGATCAAATGGAGTACCACTTAAAGACCTAGATGGAAATGTGGTGTTCCGGAAGGAGTCATTGACGATGGCCAGTAGCAGAGGTTCTACCCGCGTGGAAGTTACTACGCCGAGGAGGAACTTGGGGTCCTGCGAAGTGAACACAAGCGTTAGGGGACACGTCGGTGGGGGTCCGGCGGAGTCCACTTCGACGCTCAAGTTAGTGGGTCCTTCAAGAGAAATGGTATTGAGAAAAAAAGACAGTATGTAGAATGAGAAAGCGTAGCCCCTTTACTGGAGGGGTTGGACTACCTTTTATACCGAAGTCCGTAGACTAGGTTCATGTCCTTGATTTATGCCACATCTTCGATACGCAAGCCACGCCCTCCTCTTTCATCGGTAACTGGATACTCCTTGAAACGGTCTGAGCCGTTATCGGCTTTCATCCGTTGCGACATCCGGGGGTCGTGAAGAACATTTCCACCGGGGGTGCTTATCCGTACCATGAGGAGGGTCAGTGTTCGAGGTCAGTTAGTTCGGGGACTCCACCTCTCGAGTCGAGCTCGGGGTCTTCGGGTGTCATAGCTCCCGAGGTGCTCTCGGGGCCTAACCCCCGGTGTGCTCCCAAGGAGGTTCTCCCAGCTACCTTTCCTGGGCCCGTCGCCCTCGGGGATATCCGAGGCCTAAGGAAGAGGGTTACCTTGACCTACCATTGTTGGGTCGCGCAGCTTCTTTATCCTTCGCTATGACCAGGGCTCATTCAATCCTATCACAAGTCCCCCCCCCCTTCAAGTCTAATCGAAGGAAAGGTATGACTGATCGGACTAGTGCATGTATGAAGAAGTTGAGCTCTAACAGGTCTTCTTGCCCTCTCGCCCGCAGTAGCTATGAGGGGTTTTTGGATCTCATCAGCTTCGACCTGTGTTCCTGGAGATCCCTTTTGGTGCTTTCCTCTTTTTCCAAAAAAGTTGCTCCGATTCTCCAAGGTTTATAATGACGCCTATCTTCTCGTGAAAAAGGCGCATGGTCCCCTTTTTCGAGGGTAACAGGGTGTTCATGCTGATGCCTGATCGCCACATGTTCTAACGACCATCTCCACGAGTCCTCATGGTCGTGTGTCAGTATGGCTGGTCGCGACGATTGACTACCTGGGCGAAGAGGTTTCTTGTTCTCCACGCTTCATTTCCCCATTGTGCCTAGGCAAGTGGCTGCCAGGATATAAGAGGGAAAAGGCAGATGTTGGCCTCCACTTCCGATTCGGCGACTGGGTGTACCTCGTCCTTCTCCCTGATAGAGCTTCTTCTGCGCGTGAGTAGTTTGTCTTCCTCTTGTCTTCTGTTTAGGGGTCATGGAGAGCTATCGGGTAGAATGGTATGAATCCGCCTCCTCGAGAGTGAGGCCAGAGGCCCTGCAAGCAGCCGCCGAGGCTTATGGGATCCCGGTCGAGATGGCGATTGTCATCCCAAAAGTGGACCAGACACCCGTGCAGCCCTCAGCAGACATGTTGACCTTCTTCTTATGGAAGATGGAGTTAGGCTCCGTTTCCCTATCCCCCCCTTCTTTACAAACATAGCTTCCGATTTTGGCATCCCTTTGCACCAGATGGCTCCCAATGCCTTCGCCTAGATGGGGGGGGGCGTATATCATCTTCAAACTTTTTGATCTCCCTCTGACCCCGCACCTCTTCCATTCTTTCTTCATCCCGATAGGATCGAGAGGAGATTTTAGCTTCGCGGCCCGTCCGAGCCATAGGTTCTTAGGAGGATTTCCTTCTTCGCACAAGGGGTGGAAGGAGAAATCCTTCTTCATCCGCCTGCCGTCATTGCCTTTCAGCCCTCTGTGTTGGATAGCGGATTTGCCGACTCCTCCTCTCCTAGAGAGCTTTCTTCATAGCCCAGTGTACCACCATGCTAGGGGGTACTTTCTGGCATGGAGTTCAGTGGCCCGGGGCTGGTGCAGAGCGAAGAGCTTATGTATCGGGCGGGCCTTAGCCCTAAAGTAATGCAGATCAGCCCCACCCTAGGTATGTCCATCTTTTTTTCCATGCACATTGGTTCTAACTGATGCTCTTTCTGTTTGGCTTCTGCAGAGGAAGTCATGTATGCCAAGGTGATGAGCCGGCTCATCAAGTGGGAGGAGACCAATAAGGAAGCACTGAACTCTCCTCCGGTTGCTTCTGACGCTCCTCCTGCTCCTGCCGAGTCCCTTGAGGGGTTTGTTGTCTCGCCTCATGGGGTCGTTTCACCTGAGAGGTCGAGGTTACTGTTACATCCCCGCCAGTCGGGAGCCAAGGTCCTTCGCCTCCACAAGCTGCTCAAGTGATGGATCCTCCTTCCGGGGTGGCTCCTCATCGAGCGCAGTCCGCCCTGACAGGGTGGACAAAGAGTCTCCTCCCTCAGTTACTCCTTCGGCTGCCCGACCCTTCGGTCGGCAGAAGTAGCGACTCCCCAAGGCATGGGCCCTTCTTGGAAAAAATAGTGTCCTACACGTTCTGCTCCTCTTCCTCCGGTGGGCCGAGGAAGCGACTATACCAACCGTGGCAGTAGCTCCTCCGCCTACTCCGTCGGCCTCCACTACAGCGGCAGTCATCCTAGTGCCCCTATCAGCTCCATCGACCTAGCCATCCTTCCCACGGGTAAGAAGATGCTGTGCCCTCAATACCGGATGAAACTAGATCGACTAAGGGAGAGGTTGGATGCAGTGTTGGAGGCCTCCTTACGATCTTCCCCTCTGGTGCAATTAAAGGAGACTCCGACCGAGGGGCTTTTATCGGAGGAGACTTCTAGTCCCGAAGGGGATGATTCCGGCCCCTCCATCGTGCCACCGGAAGCTCCAGCCATTCAACGACTTCCCCTTCGCCCGAGTTCACCATTGCATGAAGGGCGAGGCGACCTACCTGGCACTCTGGAAGGGGTAGTCGTGCAAGCTTCGGCTGGAGCGCTAGCCGGTCTTCGGGAGACACTCCTGAAGGTGCGAATTATTTTATTACATTGTATGTTTTCCTACCTGACTGTTAACCTCTCGGTGCGATGGTAGGCAGTTGAGGATTGCGTAGCAATTGGTCGGGGCTTGTACTCCGGGCCCCAAGTGGAGGCCCTACTCCATCGAGCCTTACAGGCAGAGGCTGCAACTGATCATGAGCGTCAGGCAGGAGTGACGCAGACCGGCGTCAGCAAAGCTCTTTGCGAGGAAGTCGAGCACCTACAAAAACTCGTGCAGGATCATGAACAGGCTCTATAGACTTCCCGGCACAGAGAATGCTTGGCGTCCGAGAAGGCTATGTCAGTTACCGAGGACCTTCTTCAGGTGACGCAGGAGAGAGATCAACTCCAGGCGAGAGAGCAGAAGCTATTGAGCCAAATGGAGTCGAGTCTCCTGATGGCCACTGACCGCGCGTTTATCCTGGAGGATGACCTGATCCTGGCTCGGGCGGATGAGCGGGTCATGTCGGAGAGGCTCAGAGAGGCCTTAATTGAGCAAGATGATATGTCTGCTGAGCTAAGGTGGCTGAGGCGATCTGTGGAAGCTGCTGAGGCTGAGCTTCTTACTTTCTGGGCATCCGAGGCTTCTGCCTCTAAGGAGGTCAAGGAGGGCTTCAAAGCGAAGTTCCTGGATTCGGAGGAACCGTACCATTGTAATCGACCAGGTAATGGAGTGTTTACAGCAGGGCTTTCATGGAGCCATTGATAAGTTGAAGAAGGATAAGCTCCTGCCTTCTGACGCTACCCCGAAATTGTAGATGCCCTCCGAACTAGGTAAAGGTCCTCTCCTAAGGCCCCGAGCGGCCTCATGTGGGCACTAGAGACAAGTCAGGTTGTATCGGTTTTGCTTGATTATAATCATTTTCCCTGTTCCCTATGTGTGTGCTCTTGCGTGATTCGCCTTCTGCCTTTATGTACTTAACCAACCGTCGATTGTCTTCGAGGTTGATTCTGGTATTTTTAATTCAACTCTTCATATCCTCTATTTATGTTTGCAGCGGGTCCTCGCCGATATTTCCTGTTGAAGTATGCGGATGGTTTCCGAACCGTCACCTCCGTATTATCCGTGATCTCATTGATGAGACTCATTAGGAGTCGTGGGTTCCTAGGCGCATCATGTGCGTGTCAGTCGAAATGACGATTTGGCCCCTGTTGGCGTGATCTCCTCCTTCCCACATTAACTTCCTGGAGAGGTAACCACCCCTATAAATAGGGGGAGAGGGGTGTACTATCTCCTCCATCTCCTCCTCTTGCTCACCTCATTCTTCCTCGTTGGTATTCTTAATGCCCCTCCCTAGAGATACCGTAGTGCTCTTGACTGAGGGATCCCTGAGAGGTACAGGCATCTGTGGGGTGACTCTCGCCGGGGAGCATGGTGGAGATGATGTCCGAGGTCTCTCTGAAGATTCTCGGGGATGTGAGACTCCCGAGTTATTTGAGGAGTCCAGAAAAGACTTTATGTAGTCCGCCAGGGGCATGGGGGAGATGATCCCTCCTGCTAATCACTAAACCCCTGGTCGGCTTGTGGTGATGTACCCCACGCACCATCGACTGCTCGTTTCCTCCAAGATTCAGGCAGATGAAGGTGCCTGTGGGGGACATCGTCACCAAAGGGGGGGGGGGGAGGGGCTGCTGGTTTGTGAATATTTCCATCTGTTTGCTGTTCCCCTCCCTTGTTAAGGTGATTTTGTGTTTTTTCTCAACCTGTAGTTGCGTCCCTCTGTGCTCCGGAGAGAAATTGCAGTGGCTTCTGCCCCTCCTCTTTTTTCTGCCTCCGGAATGAGGTACCACCCACAGCTTTATGAAAACGAGAGGGGGTGTTCAGATGGGCTCGAGCTACCCATGTGTTATCTCAGACGTCCATCTTCACCTTTGACTACTTGGAGGGAGTACCCAGGATACTCATGTGTTACTTCAGGCATCCATCTTCATCCCTGACTACTCGGAGGGAGTACCCGAGCTACTCATGTGTTACCTCAAGCCTCCATCTTCGTCAGCTACCCGAAAACGACTTCGAGCCCTCGAACTCTATAAAAAGGAGTGGCTCGGAGAAAACCCATATAGAAGGGTGCTTCTTTCCATCAGATATTTGGCTAGTGTCTTAGCAACTTTCCGAGATGTATATCTTTATGTATCTCAGTAACGCCCGCCCTTATATCTACTCTCGGGGCGGGGTTACGTACAATCAATCATATAATTTTAACATAAAATAAAAAAAAATAAAAGTGCAAGGACTAAGTACTGAGCATGCTTGTTTAAACTATCAAGTGATATTTACAAGTGCTAAGCATACCAGTCAGTGCATGCCAAAATAAAGCAAAAACTTTAATTTTATTACCTTGGCCAGGAATTGACATCTAGACCTCTTAATTGTAACACTAAAGCACTAACCAGCTGCTCTATACCACTTCTTTTTCAATGGTACCAGTCGACTGCTATATAACCAGTCGACTGGTATCGGCCACAGAAACTTTCCGTGCCCGGCACCAGTCGACTGGCCTCATGGCAGTCGACTGGTGCATCGAACAGTAGGTTCTGTTCTATATCGCAGTCGACTGGTTCTGAACCAGTTGACTGGCACGCCTGGAAACCTGCATTTCAGACCTGGAAACTATCTCCAACGATCCACAAAACATATACTTCCAAGACATACAAAGATATAACTTGAAATTAGAATCCTTGCGAGTTTTAACAAAACTATCAAAACGTAAGCAAAACACTCTAGAGTAGACCATCATTTAGAAGCATAGTCATAGGTTTCCATGCATAATAACAGTTCATAAGATTGAGTCTAAAGGAAGTCTAGAACATCATGTGAAATATCTTAATCAAGAGTTATCCTATAACATGATAGGTTCACAAGTAGTTCAACTCACAACATAATCAAACATAATCGAGTATAAGAGTAATCCAAGTGTAATCACTAACATTCAAGAGTACCAACCCTAATCACTAACATTCATTATCAAGGAAACATCAACATAAGCATAGTAAAGTAGATATAAGAATCTTCCTTTCCCGAGCCACCACCCCACACATCTTCAGCCCTCCTGCCTCTTTCCTTAGTTTAAGTGTCCCTTACCCTTATCTGTAGCATAAGAAAACACATAAACTAGTAAGCACAGATGCTTAGTAAGGATCCTGTCCTACTCACAAAATCCATACGGAAGAATACAACATGTACACATAATAAATCATAAGCATGAGTTTATCATACCATACTAAACATCAAAGTTTCTAAGCAAGCAGTATAAAGTATCTTAAGCATACCCTTCACATATAATAAATGTTTTCAAAATAATTCCATAAAGGTATTACTTAAAAATACTTTAACATCATGTAGGGGCCCAGTTGTGTACCACATCAAGCGCGTTCCCTAATGAATTGGGGTAGCGAGCCACCAACCTATTAGAGCAGGACCCTTCCGTCCTATCGGAGCCATGACCTTCAGTTAACATGTACCCCGGATTTGTTTAACGACCCCCTTCCGAGTCGGGTACACAACTTTCAAAGTAAAATACTTATCATGCTTTTACATATATGCTAAGGAGTACTCCAAATCCACTCTCAAGGGACACACCACTCTTCAAGGGTGCTCATGATCCCATAGGGACACACCACACAACATAAGGGGTGCTCTTGATCCCATACTTAGTGGAGTATCCTTTCAAGCATATTAACATACACATCACATGCAATTCATAAGGGTGCCCCATGGGCTATAAGTCATGCTCATACATACATCATATTTCAACCACTTAAACATACTTTATATATGACAAGATTGGTCACATAAATCATATTCATATCATAGGAAGTGGTAGCATGCTTCATGGGTTAATTTAATTCTTCCCAACCCTCAAACTAGGGTTGGCCGAAAGTCATAGGGTAGGGAAAAGTTGGGTTTTTGAAACCAAACATTTATACAAACACCATGTATACACTATCATGCAATACACTAAGCAACATTTATACAAACACCATGTATACACTATCATGCAATACACTAAGCATAGGATACATCATAGAGTAATTCAACCCTCACTAACCCTAGGGTTTGGTTCATGGCCGAAAGTCATAGGGTGTTCAACCCTAGTTTTTGTCATCACAACATGAAGGGAAAACAACATATATATATACCCTAAGTCCCAAGGGGTCTCCTCATGATTCAAGGAGTAGCCAAGACTTCCCCCTTGGGGGTGGCCAAAACTTGCACAAGAGACAAACTCCCATTTTCGAAAAAAAAGAAGAAGGAATCATGCAACAACAATTACACTGCAGGCGAGGGGATACTTACATTCTTTCGCTTGAAATTCACCTTCTCTAAATCCTTAGGGTACCCTTGGTTGAAGGAGGGGTGAGAGTTCCCCTTGCTAGAACTTCTCTAGGACCCTTGGCCCTAGTAGAGGGCAAGATCCTTGGATGGGGTCTTCTTCCTTCCAATTCCCTAGGGTTAGAACCCTAGGGTGTATTTCGAAAAATGAAAAGGGAGAAGAGGCTTCTAGGTTTCGGTGGGGAGAGTGGGGAAGAAGAAGAATGAAAGTTCTTTCTCCCTCTCCCTCTCTTATTTATACTATTCTCATGGAGGGACATGTCTCTTCACTTCCCTAGCTTTAGCTAGCACGTTTCTTCTTCTCTCAACATGAAATACTCTTGGTGCATTGGTTAAGACATGGTTAGTGTAACTAGGAGGTTCAAGGTTCGATCCTTGCTTCCTCCTTTCTACACTTTTTTTTTATCATATTTTGCACTAACCCACATCAAATCCCATTACGCCAAGCCCATCATGACATTTCATAATAATGTTTCATGAATTCATAACATTACATATGGGAAAAACTGGGGTGTTACAATCCCCCATACCTTATAAAAAGTTCGTCCCGAACTTAAAATAGTTCCGGATACTTTAATCGCATTGCCCCCTCTCGTTCCCAGGTGGCTTCTTCGAATTGCTCGTTCCGCCACAGAACCTTTACTAAGGGCACTTCCTTGTTCCTTAGCTTTTTGACTTCCCGATCTAGGATCTGAATAGGTCGGCGTTCGGAACTTAGGTTCTCTTGGTCTTGTACTGGTTGGGGCTCTATCATTTGATTCACATCAGAGGTACATTTCCTGAGCATTGATACATGGAAGACATTGTGGATAGCCGACATTTCTGGCGGTAGCTCCAGTTCGTAGGCCACTTTGCCTACCCGTCTCAGGATCTGGTACGGTCCCACATATCGCAGACTCAGCTTCCCTCTCTTCCCGAATCTCATCACCCCTTTCATAGGGGCCACTTTAAGGAATACTGAATCCCCAACATCAAACTCTAGTGGTCTGCGTCGCTTATCAGCGTAGCTTTTCTGCCGACTCTGAGCAGTCTCAATCCTCTGGCGGATATTCTTTATAGCCTGAGTGGTTTCATCTATAATATCAGTCTGGAGTCCCATCTCCTTCTTTTCACCACTCTCAAGCCAACATATAGGAGATCTGCATTTCCTTCCGTATAGTGCTTCGTACGGTGCCATCCCGATAGTAGCCTGATAACTGTTGTTATAAGCAAACTCTGCCAGGCTCAGGTATCGACACCAGCTTCCCATGAAGTCCAAGGCACAAGCTCGTAACATGTCCTCTAATATCTGATTCACTCTTTCAGTCTGCCCGTCAGTCTGGGGGTGAAAGGCCGTACTGAATTTCAGCTTCGTGCCAAGAGCCTTCTGTACCTGTCCCCAAAAATCTGAAGTAAATCGACCATCCCGATCAGAGATAATGATCTTGGGAACCCCGTGTAGTCGGACAATTTCCTTGACGTACAGTTGAGCCAACTTCTCTACTGAGTAGGTCATCCTCATAGCCAGAAAATGGGCAGACTTGGTTAGCCTGTCCACAATAACCCATATACCATCATATCCGTTCGTTGTTCTAGGCAGCCCTGAGATGAAATCCATAGAGATGTCTTCCCATTTCCACTCGGGGATCGCAGAGGTTGCAGAACTCCTCCAGGCCTCTGGTGTTCTGCTTTGACCCTCTGGCAGGTCAAACACATACTGATATAGTGGGCTACATCTCGCTTCATACCGGACCACCAAAACTTGCTCCTCAGATCTTGATACATCTTGGTAGACCCAGGATGCATCGCATAAGGCATTCCGTGAGCTTCCTCGAGGATTCTTGTCCGTAAGTCGGAGTCGTCGGGAACACATAATCGATCCCGAAGATATAAGACTACGCTGTCTGAAATCCGAAATCCATCGTCCTTGCCTTCGAGAACCTCTTGCCTGATCCTCTGAAGGCTCAGATCATGATTTTACTTTTCCAGAATATCGTCGAATAATGTTGGCGCAATCATCAGGGTGGATAACTGTCCTGATATGATTTCAATCCCGTAATTCATAATTTCTTCCCCTAGGGGTTGTGACAAAGCTGATAAAGACATCAAAGCAGCACATGATTTCCTACTGAGTGCATCGGCTACCTTGTTGGCTTTCCCCGGATGGTACAGGATCTCACAATCATAATCCTTGACCAATTCGAGCCATCTGCGCTGTCTCATATTCAGATCTTTCTGGGTGAAGAAATATCGCAGACTCTGGTGATCTGTATAAACTTTACACTGAGTTCCATATAGATAGTGCCTCCATATTTTCAGCGCAAAGACCACCGCTACTAGTTCTAAGTCATGGGTAGGATAATTCCTTTCATGCTCCTTGAGTTGCCTAGAGGCATAGGCAATCACCTTCCCATTCTGCATAAGCACAGCTCCGAGTCCCAGTTTGGATGCGTCGTTGTACATATCGAAACCCGTATCGCTTTCTGGAAGAGTCAATATCGGAGCGCTAGTCAGCCTCCTTTTCAGTTCAGTAAAGCTCTTCTCACATTCATCGGTCCATACATATTTCTTATCTTTCTTAGTAAGAGCTGTCATAGGGGCTGCAATCCGAGAGAAACCCTCTACGAATTTTCTGTAATAGCCTGCTAGCCCGAGGAAACTTCTGATTTCGCTGGCATTCTTGGGTCTGGTCCAGTTACTCACAGCTTCGATTTTAATTGGGTCCACCATTACTCCTTCCTTGGAGATAACATGTCCCAAGAATGATACTTGATCGAGCCAGAACTCGCATTTGGAAAATTTAGCATACAGTTGTTCCTTCTGAAGAATCTGTAGTACTATACTCAGGTGTTCAGCATGTTCTTCGGGAGTTCTCGAATATATAAGGATATCGTCGATAAAGACGATCACAAATCTGTCGAGGAATGCCGAGAATACCCGATTCATTAAGTCCATAAACATAGCTGGAGCATTGGTAACTCCAAATGGCATAACTACGAACTCATAATGTCCGTATCTGGTTCGGAAAGCCGTCTTCGGTATATCCTCCTTTTTCACCCTGACTTGGTGATAACCAGATCTCAGATCAATTTTAGAGAAGACTGTGGCTCCCTTCATTTGATCGAACAGGTCATCTATTCTGGGTAGAGGGTACCTATTCTTGATAGTTACGCTGTTCAGCGCCCGATAGTCGATACACATTCGCATCGACCCATCCTTCTTTTTCACGAACAATACGGGAGCTCCCCAGGGAGAATGACTAGGGCGAATGAGTCCCTTGTCAAGTAGCTCCTGTAATTGTCCCTGTAATTCTTTTAATTCCGTCGGCGCCATACGGTACGGTGCTTTAGAAATGGGGTTAGTACCAGGAATCAATTCAATTGCAAATTCTATATCTCTTTCAGGTGCTAACCCTGGTAAGTCATCAGGAAATACCTCTGGGTAATTGCATACGACTTTGACGTCTTCTAGCTTCGGGCCCTCTGTAGGACTGGTATCAACCACATGAGCTAGAAATCCAGAGCATCCATTTTCTAACATCTTCCTTGCTTTCAGAGCCGATAAGAATTTGCTTGTCCTCTTCTTCGGCTCTCCGATAAATTCAAATAGAATTCCCGCCTCAGGTCGGAAGATAACCTTTCGTTTACGGCACTCGATAGAGGCGCCGTATTTGTTCAAGAAATCCATGCCCAATATCACATCATAGTCTGGCATATCCAGCACTATCAGGTCGCAGTAGAGTTCCCTATCTGCGATTCTGATCGGTGCGGCACGTAGCATTTGGGTAGAGGGCATCACCTCACCCGAGGGCAGTATTGTCAGAAATTTGCAGTCTAAATCTTGCAGTGACATATCATTTCTTTTAGCATATTACATAGAGATAAACGAATGTGTTGCCCCAGTGTCAAATAAAGCAGTAGCATACTGACTGCAAATAAATATCTGACCTGTGACAATGGTGGAGGCAGTCGCCACGTCTTCCTTCGTAAGAGAGAAAACCCTGGCGTTTGTCGTGGAAGGCGGGGCCTCTAATCTCCCCTGGCATATATGAGTACCATCTATAGCTGCCTGCATCTGGTATAACTGGGGATGAGCACCTTTGTACTGAGCATGCTGCTGCTGAGGTGCTTTGGCTGCAGTAGGACACTCTCTGGCCATGTGTCCTTCCTTTCCGCAGGTGAAGCATCTCCTGGCGCCCAAGAGGCATGTCCCGAGGTGCATCTTCCCACAAGTGGCGCACGGAGGGTACTTAGGTTTCTTGCCTGCTGGACCACTGGCAGATTTATTCCATGGCTTCCTCTTTCCGTTGTGGTTCTTTTTCCAATGGGGGTTGCTATTCTGAGGTTTCTGACCTCCCGACTGACTCTGATTCTTGCTGGCGGTCAGTGCTTGGTTCTGCTGGTTAATATTCTTCAGATAATGCTCGGTAATAAGGGCGTTGCTGAACAGCTCCTCTGCAGTCTGTGGCCTATTAACGCCGCCGGCTACATTCAGAGCTATCTCGGGCCTGAGCATCTTGAGCATTAATCTGACCCTTTCTTTCTCTGTACTGACCAGCTCCGGACATAATCGTGCCAGTCGGTTGAATTGCTTAACGGCATCATTGACTGAGAGATTTCCCTGCCGGAATTCAGTGAACTCATCAAAATGCCTGTTTGTGACTCGCATATTAAAGAATTCCTCCAGAAATTCGGACTTGAAGTCCTTCCACTTCATCTGATCCACTGACCTTCTAGCTTTTACCCATTCCCACCTCATCCTGGCGTCGCCAGTGAGGCAGAACGAGACACATTTAATTTTCTCATGATCGGGCCAGTCTAATAATTCCACTGTGCTCTCAACCGTCTTGAGCCAGGCCTGGGCGTCCCAGGGCTCGCAGGTACCGGAGAACTTTTCCGGCTTCAGTCTCTGCCACTGAATCAGATAGGCCTCCTGTCGGACTCCTCTGGCCGGAGTGTCCGGGGGTGCCTGTGCAGTTGGAGGCTCAGTAGGTATCACATTCTGACTTCCCTGCGGGGTTGCAGTGTTCGCCTGCTGGGTCATCAGAGTATTTATGATATGCTGCTGTTCAGTGACCTGACGCTGCAGATCTGTGATCACTTGCATCATATTAGGTGGGGGTGCGGTCTCATTACCCCGATTGCTACGTCTTCTAGCCATATCTATCATACAGGTGATAAATAAACTAACATAAGAATTAACACTACTTTCACTTGTTATGCGAGCATAAATCATCTCTATATAATCATTACTGTACATGAAACAAAGTAAAGCGAGGTTAGGATCTCTTACTTGGAAGCGGCAGGATGAAGCTTGATGTGTGTGTAGAGGAGGGGAAACCTGCTCTGATACCAACTTGTAACGCCCGCCCTTATATCTACTCTCGGGGCGGGGTTACGTACAATCAATCATATAATTTTAACATAAAATAAAAAAAACAAAAGTGCAAGGACTAAGTACTGAGCATGCTTGTTTAAACTATCAAGTGATATTTACAAGTGCTAAGCATACCAGTCAGTGCATGCCAAAATAAAGTAAAAACCTTAATTTTATTAGCTTGGCCAGGAATTGACCCCTAGACATCTTAGTTGTAACACTAAAGCACTAACCAGCTGCTCTATACCACTTCTTTTTCAATGGTACCAGTCGACTGCTATATAACCAGTCGACTGGTATCGGCCACAGAAACTTTCCGTGCACGGCACCAGTCGACTGGCCTCATGGCAGTCGACTGGTGCATCGAACAGTAGGTTCTGTTCTATATCGCAGTCGACTGGTTCTGAACCAGTCGACTGGCACGCCTGGAAACCTGCATTTCAGACCTGGAAACTATCTCCAACGATCCACAAAACATATACTTCCAAGACATACAAAGATATAACTTGAAATTAGAATCCTTGTGAGTTTTAACAAAACTATCAAAACGTAAGCAAAACACTCTAGAGTAGAACATCATTTAGAAGCATAGTCATAGGTTTCCATGCATAATAACAGTTCATAAGATTGAGTCTAAAGGATGTCTAGAACATCATGTGAAATATCTTAATCAAGAGTTATCCTATAACATGATAGGTTCACAAGTAGTTCAACTCACAACATAATCAAACATAATCGAGTATAAGAGTAATCCAAGTGTAATCACTAACATTCAAGAGTACCAACCCTAATCACTAACATTCATTATCAAGGAAACATCAACATAAGCATAGTAAAGTAGATATAAGAATCTTCCTTTCCCGAGCCACCACCCCACACATCTTCAACTCTCCTGCCTCCTCCCTTAGTTTAAGTGTCTCTTACCCTTATCTACAGCATAAGACAACACATAAACTAGTAAGCACAAATGCTTAGTAAGGATCCTGTCCTACTCGCAAAATCCATACGGAAGAATACAACATGTACACATAATAAATCATAAGCATGAGTTTATCATACCATACTAAACATCAAAGTTTCTAAGAAAGCAGTATAAAGTATCTTAAGCATACCCTTCACATATAATAAATGTTTTCAAAACAATTCCATAAAGGTATTACTTAAAAATATTTTAACATCATGTAGGGGCCCAGTTGTGTACCACATCAAGCGCGTTCCCTAATGAATTGGGGTAGCGAGCCACCAACATATTAGAGCAGGACCCTTCCGTCCTACCGGAGCCATGACCTTCAGTTAACATGTACCCCGGATTTGTTTAACGACCCCCTTCCGAGTCGGGTACACAACTTTCAAAGTAAAATACTTATCATGCTTTAACATATATGCTAAGGAGTACTCCAAATCCACTCTCAAGGGACACACCACTCTTCAAGGGTGCTCATGATCCCATAGGGACACACCACACAACATAAGGGGTGCTCTTGATCCCATACTTAGTGGAGTATCCTTTCAAGCATATTAACATACACATCACATGCAATTCATAAGGGTGCCCCATGGGCTATAAGTCATGCTCATACATACATCATATTTCAACCACTTAAACATACTTTATATATGACAAGATTGGTCATATAAATCATATTCATATCATAGGAAGTGGTAGCATGCTTCATGGGTTAATTTAATTCTTCCCAACCCTCAAACTAGGGTTGGCCGAAAGTCATAGGGTAGGGAAAAGTTGGGTTTTTGAAACCAAATATTTATACAAACACCATGTATACACTATCATGCAATACACTAAGCAACATTTATACAAACACCATGTATACACTATCATGCAATACACTAAGCATAGGATACATCATAGAGTAATTCAACCCTCACTAACCCTAGGGTTTGGTTCATGGCCGAAAGTCATAGGGTGTTCAACCCTAGATTTTATCATCACAACATGAAGGGAAAACAACATATATATATACCCTAAGTCCCAAGGGGTCTCCTCATGCATCAAGGAGTAGCCAAGGCTTCCCCCTTGGGGGTGGCCGAAACTTGCACAAGGGACAAACTCCCATTTTCGAAAAAAAAGAAGAAGGAATCATGCAACAACAATTACACTGCAGGCGAGGGGATACTTACATCCTTTCGCTTGAAATTCACTTTCTCTAAATCCTTAGGGTACCCTTGGTTGAAGGAGGGGTGAGAGTTCCCCTTGCTAGAACTTCTCTAGGACCCTTAGCCCTAGTAGAGGGCAAGATCCTTGGATGGGGTCTTCTTCCTTCCAATTCCCTAGGGTTAGAACCCTAGGGTGTATTTCGAAAAATGAAAAGGGAGAAGAGGCTTCTAGGTTTCGGTGGGGAGAGTGGGGAAGAAGAAGAATGAAAGTTCATTCTCCCTCTCCCTCTCTTATTTATACTATTCTCATGGAGGGACATGTCTTTTCACTTCCCTAGCTTTAGCTAGCACGTTTCTTCTTCTCTCAACATGAAATACTCTTGGTGCATTGGTTAAGACATGGTTAGTGTAACTAGGAGGTTCAAGGTACGATCCTTGCTTCCTCCTTTCTACACTTTCTTTTTATCATATTTTGCACTAACCCACATCAAAGCCCATTACGCCAAGCCCATCATGACATTTCATAATAATGTTTCATGAATTCATAACATTACATATGGGAAAAATTGGGGTGTTACAATCTCTTCATGCAAATAGACAATTCCTTTTGGATACTCTTTATGTGTGTATAACTACCCTGTGTTGATATTTCAATGCTTTGCCGATTCTCCCGTAATTGTGTATGCCATATTGTCTATGCTTTGGGACCGGTTTAGTTTCCCATGTAGCGGAGTAGTATAGTCTGGGTTTACTTGGTCGGGTGCATAGTTCCCGGACCAAGCCTAAGTACCCCGTACGTTGGCTGTACCGCAGGATATCAGGGTTTTGGATACTTGGTCGGGCGCGTATGTCCTAGACCAAGCCTAAGCACCCCGGGCGTCGGCTGTACCGCAGGGTATTAGGGTTTTGAATACTTGGTCGGGCGCGTATGTCTTAGACCAAGCCTAAGTACCCTGGGTGTCGGCTGTACCGCAGGGTATTAGGGTTTTGGATACTTGGTCGGGTGCGTATGTCCTAGACCAAGCCTAAGTACCCCGGGCGTCGGCTGTACTGCAGGGTATTAGGGTTTTGGATACTTGGTCGGGCGCGTATGTCCTAGACCAAGCCTAAGTACCCAGGACGTCGGCTGTACCGCAGGGTATTAGGGTTTTGGATACTTGGTCGGGTGCGTATGTCCACAACCAAGCCTAAGTACCCCGGGCGTCGGCTGTACCGCAGGGTATTAGAGTTTTGGATACTTGGTCGAGCGCGTATGTCCTAGACCAAGCCTAAGTACCCCGGGCGTCGGCTGTACCGCAGGGTATTAGGGTTTTGGATACTTGGTCGAGCGTGTATGTCCTAGACCAAGCTTAAGTACCTCGGGCGTCGGCTGTACCGCAGGGTATTAGGGTTTTGGATACTTGGTCAGGCGCGTATGTCCTAGACCAAGTCTAAGTACCCCGGGCGTCGGTTGTACCGCAGGGTATTAGTGTATTGGATACTTGGTCGGGTGTGTATGTCCACAACCAAGCCTAAGTACCCCGAGTGCCGGCTGTACCGCAGGGTATTAGGGTTTTGGATACTTGATCGGGCGCGTATGTCCTAGACTAAGCCTAAGTACCCCGGGCGTCGACTGTACCGCAGGGTATTAGAGTTTTGGATACTTGGTCGGGTGCGTATGTCCACAACCAAGCCTAAGTACCTCGGTGTCGGCTGTACCGCAGATTAGGGTTTTGGATACTTGGTCGGGCACGTACGTTCTAGACCAAGCCTAAGTACCCCGGGCGTCGGCTGTACCGCGGGGTATTAGGGTTTTGGTTACTTGGTCGGGTGCGTATGTCCACAACCAAGCCTAAGTACCCAGGGCGTCGGCTGTACCGCAGGGTATTAGGGTTTTGGATACATGGTCGGGCGCGTATCTCCTAGACCAAGCCTAAGTACCCCGGGCGTCGGCTGTAATGCGGGGTATTAGGGTTTTGATTACCTGGTCAGGTGTGTATGCCCACAACCAAGCCTAAGTACCCCGGGCGTCGGTTGTACCGCAGGATATTAGGGTTTTGATTACCTGGTCTGGTGTGTATGCCCAAAACCAAGCCTAAGTACCCCAGGTGTCATCTGTACCGCGGGGTATTAGGGTTTTTGTTACTTGGTCGGGTGCGTATGTCCACAACCAAGCGTAAGTACCCCGGGCGTCGGTTGTACCGCAGGGTATTAGGGTTTTGTATTCTTGGTCGGGCACGTATGTCCTAGACTAAGCCTAAGTACCCCGGGCGTCGACTGTACCACGGGATATTAGGGTTTTGATTACCTAGTCGGGTGTGTATGCCCACAACCAAGCCTAAGTGCCCCGGGTGTCAGCTGTACCGCGGGGTATTAGGGTTTTTGAATTCCATAGTAGCGCACAGTCATTTTGAAAGAAGCAACTCCTTTTATTACTCGATTTTGCTGCGAGAGCACAAAGAGGCACAGACAGAGGTTCTGAATAAATTGTAAATCTTACCGACCCCAGCCGAACTGAGACCTCTGGAGTTTTTTCTTCAACAACTACCCCTCCATGCCTCGTGGGGTCTTCCGAGATTCTGACCTGACTTCCCCACTGTAGCACTGACGGGACACTAGCTGATCCCCTCGGACTTCCACCACCCGATCGCCCACCAGGAACTTAATCTTCTGGTGGTAAACAGAGACTACCACGTGGAAGGTGCTGAGTGTTGGGTTGCCCAGCATGGCATTGTAGGAGGAGGGCGCATCCACAATTAGGAAAGGAGTCCTCCAGGTTCTCTCGATCCTATCGCTACCCAATGAAAGTGACAAGGTAATTTGCCCCAACGACTGTACTCGATACCCCGTGAAGCCAAACAATGAGGTCGAGACAGGGAGCAGTTCATCCTCGTCTATCTGCATTTGCTCCCAAACCGCTTTGTACAGAATATTCACGGAACTCCCCGTGTCTACGAAGATGTGCTTCACCTCATAATTGGCAATGCGAGCCACGATCACTATGGCATCCTCATGGGGAGCTTCCACTTCTTCGAGGTCGGATGGCCCAAACGAGATTGTACGGCCGGACACCTGGCTTCGGCTTGTCCCGATGGAGTAGTTTTCCAACCTCTGGGTGTAAGACTTCCTGGCCGGTTAGAGTCCCCTCCAATAGGTCCTCCGGAGATAACCCCTACATCTCCCGAAGGAGGGCCCCGCATAGGGGCTTTTCCTTTTTGGGGATCTCTCTCTAAGGAGAGGGATCTTCGGGTGCGGGCCCCCGACTCCTGCCTCTTGATCGTGATCAGGACCATGGTCGGACTTCGTTCTCCCCTGCGGGCCGTCGCCGAGGGGAAAAGCTTCGCCGTGGCGACCTTCGGTGATACCCTGACTTGTTCCATTTTCTTCAAGGTTTGGTGTCTGCTTCCTCAGTGAACTTCTTCTTCAACGCATGACACTCTTCTGTGGAGTGAGTCGAACTGCCATGATAATTGCAGTACTTTGGCAATGACTCCGGCTGCTCGATGTCTACCGTCTCCACCAGCCAACGCCTGTCGGTCCAGTGATCCTTCCCGGGTGGAAGGTCTTTTCCCCACGTCGGAGCCAGGGGCTCCCTTCTGTCTGACCGAGGGGATGCCGGAGGAGGAGCTCCAACTGGATCCTTGCGCCGAGCGTACTGTACTTCCTCTACATTGACATGCTTGACTGAACGTCCGAGCAAATCGTCAAAGCTGGCGGGGGGCTTCCTCACCAAGGACCGGAAGAAGTCCCCTTCAGCGAGCCCTTGGGTGCAAGCGCTGACGAGTATCTCCGATGTCGCGCTGGGTACCTCCTGCGCCACCCGGTTGAACCTCTGTATGTACTCCTTGAGCGGTTCCTTAGGCTTTTGCTTGAGAGCGAACATGTTAAGTGTTGTCTTCTGGTAGCGTCGGCTACTCGCGAAATGATGGAGTAATGCTGTCTTAAACTCCACGAAGGAGTTGATGGAACCTTGTGGCAACCTCTGGAACCACCACTGAGCTGCTCCAGACAAAGTGTTCAAGAACACCCGGCATTTCACCCCGTCCGTATACTAGTGCAGGAGTGTTGCGTTCTCAAACTTACAGACATATTCTCCGGATCCGTCTTCCCATCATACTCAGGGATCCCTGGCCCACGGAACTGCTTCGGCATGGGGTCCTTGACAATCTCGGACGAGAAAGGGGTAGAGGGAGCCTTTTGGGACGTCTTGGGTCCATCCCTCTTTCCCGATCCCTCCTCATGCCGCTGGGCGCTAGAGGCCACTGAGTGGGCCTTCTCCATGTCTCCAGGGGATTCTCTCTGAGGGCCCTGGGCTTCTCCGTCCCGTCGCCCCATCGGGGTGACGGATCTTCGGGAATGCGAGGCGGAGACCCTGGGGATCTCCTCCCTCGGTGGACCTCCTGGTTGTGGGGCAGCCTGCTCGAC
The DNA here is from genome assembly GCA_024364735.1 of Boesenbergia rotunda. Taxonomy (NCBI): domain Eukaryota; kingdom Viridiplantae; phylum Streptophyta; class Magnoliopsida; order Zingiberales; family Zingiberaceae; genus Boesenbergia; species Boesenbergia rotunda. The sequence goes on along the minus strand of JAGFNQ010004569.1, from coordinate 811,587 downwards.
TTGGTGCTGTTCCAGGGCTTCCTGGATGGCGTTAGCCACTAGGCAGTCAAGTTCCTCTTTGGTGAGGGTATGGGGTTGTCCCTCAGATCTGCCATCGGTGCTCCTTCAGGTGCTTTGCTACGTTCCCATAGACGATGCCAAATTTGTTCCGGAAGGAGTCGTCGACGATGGCCAGTCGTAGAGGTTCTGCCCGCGTGGAAGTTACTACGCCGAGGAGGAACTTGGGGTCCTGCGAAGTGAACACAAGCATTAGGGACACGCCGGCGGGGGTTCGACGGAGTCCACTCTGACGCTCAAGTTAGTGGGTCCTTCGAAGAGAAATGGTATTGTGAAAGAAAGACAGTATGTAGAATGAGAAAGCGTAACCCCTTTACCGGAGGGGTTGGTCTACCTTTTATACTGAAGTCCGTAGACTAGGTTCATGACCTCAATTTATGCCACGTCTCCGATACGCAAGCCACGTCCTCCTCTTTCATCAGTAACTGGATACCCCTTGAAACGGTCTGAGCCGTTATCGACTTTCGTCCGTTGTGACATCCGGGGGGTCGTGAAGACCTTTTCCACGGGGGGTGCTTATCCGTACCATGAGGAGGGTCAGTGTCCAAGGTCGGTTAGTGCGGGGACTCCACCTACCGAGTCGAGCTCGAGGTCTTCGGGTGCATAGCTCCCGAGGTGCTCTCGGGGCTTAATCCCCGGGGTGCTCCCGAGGAGGTTCTCCCAGCTGCCTTTCCTGGGCCCGTCGCCCTCGGGGATATCCGAGCCTAAGGAAGAGGGTTACATTGACCTACCGTTGTTGGGTCGCACAGCTTCTTTATCCTTCGTTATGACCAGGGCTCATTCAACCCTATCATTTGGATTATTATCCAAACCAAGTTCGCACTACCCTTCGACGAAAATGGAGTACTAGTGGGGTGCGACAATTAGGACCTATAGATGATGAAGAAAATCAAGGCGGATATAAATGCAACTTAAACCCTGCAATGCAACATAACCAAAGAAGAGATAAATTGCGTATTCGTCTAGTCATCAGGTGGTCGCTTGCTGAGGATATCACTTTGGGAACATACATAAATTGTACATATTCCATACCTGGCAAGCGAACCAATAGAAAAAAAACAAGCATGTTAAACACTCAAGTAAGCGAAGTGGTAGTCAAAGCCAAGTTTATATGTTCAATATGTAATTGAACATACCTTAAAAAAAAGTTAATCAGCCGGGTCAAAGGACCCTGGAGTATCTTGTGATGGCAGACGGGACAAAGAAGCTAGGAGGGATCGCATATGTCTCATGAGTTCTCTATTTTCTACCACAAGCTTCTGATGTGTCTCATCTCTCCTTGCATTATCAACGATCCTTGTCGCTTCATCATCATCCCTCTACACTTTCTCAGTGGCCCTCATCTCTCCTTGAGTGTGCAGGTCTTGATTTTCTTCTAATATCCTATGCATCTCACTAGAATAAGATGAACGGTAACTGGCACAGCCCCACGGAGTCCTTAAGCAATCATCAAATGCAACTTTGGCTTGAGAGCCAACGCCGTAGAGGGTGGAGTTCTTTATCCGTCCACCGACAACATCATAATATATGTCATTAAGTGCGTCGGTGGATAGAGATTGTGACTCTCCCCCCTCTACTATAGGCTAAGAGTCTGGGCGACTTTCTCAGTGATTTCCGCCTGTATTATAAAATATTACATGATTTATAATTAATTTGATGAAAAGTACTAAATGTAAGCAAAATAAAAACTAAGTTATGTTCTTACATGGATGGTCGCAGAACGAGAATTAATGAATTGTGGGATCATAAAGAGCGATAGAGGGGGGTGAATATCGCGTTCGAAAAACTAATTCGGATTTAATCAAGTTACGCAGCGGAAAAGTAAATGCAAGAAAATAATCGCTAACACTTTTATTTTTACTTAGTTCAAAGTCTATGACGACTTTTACTCCAAGGCCCACGGTCCTTGACCGTTTACTTTGGGTAATTCTATAAGTCACAAATAATTTTACTAATATGCAATGTTAAGTACAAAAAAGACAGTAAATATACCGACAACTTTTAGTGAAATGAGGAAGTGACATGTTGTTGTCAAAATAGCATTTTGTTGTCTATGGATCGCTTCAGAGCAGTGCACACGAGCACAAGAGTTGTAGAAAATATTGTTGAAGTCTTTGGCTAAAACCCCTTATAAAGGGGCATACGGGTGCTCGAGTGCCTATAGGGGTGCCCGTGTTGCCGCGATCTAGCCGCGTCCCAATCTGCTGCCTGGTCCAAGCCTTATCCATCTCGGGCACCTGACAGCCTCTGGGAGCTTGTGTTGCTGATATGGCGACTCCAACCAGCGTACGCCAACTCAGCCTCTCCTAGGCTGAGTCACAGGCACACGAGCGCCTGAGACCTCTCGAGCGCTTGTGTTCTCGAGCGCCCGAGACCTCTTGGGCGCCTGTGTTCTCGGCCACCCAAGTCCTCTCGAGTGCCTAAGTTGCTGCCAGTCTCTAAACGCCTTAGCTGCAACACAGGGTTAGTCCAAACAATAATAACATGTAAAGCAAATGCATGCAAGATAGCCAGTGTTGTCCGATCCTAACTTCAGGTTTCAACTGAAATCCTAGGTTAGATCGACGCCTACTGTTTCCTCTTCCGAGGAACACATCTTCACCTATTCCACTCTGGAGAAGTTACCTGTTGCCAACGGCACCTCCAGTTGAACTTTTGCTCGACCTCCAAAGACTCTGGATCTTGAGACGTTCATACCTCGACCCATCCCTACTTCTATCTGTTGTCCTCGCTCGGCTAAGACTCCTGCCCGATCTTCTGGATCAGGACTTTGGAACCCAACCCCGGTCAGGTCTTCATTCCCAATCTTCCAAACCAGGTCTTGGTGCCCAACCCTCAGCCAGGTCTTTGGTGCCCAACCCTCAGCCAGGTCTTCGGTGCCCAACCCTCATCCAGGTCTTCGCACCTAACTTCACTCACCAGGTCTTTGGTGCCCAAGCCTTGACCAGGACTTCGTGCTCAACTCTGCAGATCAAGACTTCATGCCTAGTAATACTAAGACTTTCCTGCACACTCAGTGTAAATGATTAGAACCATAATCACACTTAACTTTGTACCCCTTTGTCATTATCAAAACAAAGTTCAATCTGGTGCATCCGCACCAACACAAGTGTGCATCTTTTTTTTTTGTGGTCTTCACAAAGATCTCCATATTGGTCAGCGGTCAAGCTAGCTATCGTTCCTATATACATAAATATATTAAGAAAATATCATTCAACCATAGATTTGAATCTAGACGTATGTTGAGTAGTTCCGGTACTCGGGCCACTTGGCTCGGTGTTTCTATTAGCTCGAGCCTTATCAGTATTTTCTGTCCACCTCTATTGAGCCGAGGTGGTCATCCATGTACTCCATATCTCCTCAGAAACATATGTCGATTTTATGTACTTTTGTCTAACATAATAGAGGTAGTCTTTGTAAAACTTGTCACAATAAATGATCCATATTGCTTTAAAAATCTCCTCCTGACCCTCTTCCCATGTTTATCTTTTCTGCAATTATAAATTGAAAATTTAGCATAATAATGAGTGAATATATTATAAAAACCAAATATATATTATTTTATTTACTACAAATTTATTATAATAAAATATCTTCATTTCTTGATCTACATGCTTCTATATTTAGATTTGCATGCTCATAAAGTTACTAGTGAGATAATTGGAAACCCGATGGTCATCTGGAGTAAAACTGCATTAAAAAATAAACATATTAATAAGATATTAAAAATAATATATATGAACATTAATTACTAATAAAAATGAATACTTATACTTTTCTGATAACTCATAAAACATAATGGCCACGGGGAACTACTGTCTGTTGCTCTGCTATAAAAATGTCTGAACAATAATATATCATAACACATCATAATAAAGGTGACTAATAGAATAATAAAAATATAAAATAATATGAAAATATAACTTACTTGATGAACAATAATACTAATATTTAAATAATATCCTCCTCACTAGACTCTGATAGTTCAATAAAATCCTCATTGTTGGACATCTCTCCATTATTTATATCCTCGTAACTTACATTAACATCTACAAATAAATCAGATGTGGATGGAAGTTGTGAATCCAAAGCGTGGGCTTACTTTGAGCACTCTAATTTCTTCAAGGTAACAGTGTCATAGGCACGACTTGACCAACTAAGGTCAGACATACATCATTGGTAGAAGGGACGAGATGACCAATGCACACAACAAGGCGGACCAATCGACTCAACCCAAGGTCTAACTATGAGCTTTTTAACTGCAACAACTTAAATATACGCTATTGGAGCTGGAATTACCGTGGCCGTTGGCACCAGACTTGCTCTCTAATGGATCCTCGTAAAGGGATTTAGATTGTACTCATTCTAATTATCAATCTCAAAGAGCCCGATATTGTTATTTATTGTCACTACCTCCTCGTATCATGATTAGGTAATTTGCACACCTATTGCCTTTCATAGATGTGGTAGCCATTTCTCAAGCTCCCTCTTTGGAAAAAACAGTTGACTGATTCTTTGAATTAGTCAAATATTTTCAATTTTTAATTAAAATATATTTTAGGTAAAATTGATTAATAAATCAAATGATTTCGGAATGATATGAAATTAGTTCCTATATGTATGGTTTGTTCTCCTGATTATATCCATATCCTCAAACATCAATTTAACTCAGCATATTGAGCGTAGTAATTTTTTGAACATGAATTTGATTGTTCAAAAATTTAATCCATGTTCAAAAAATTCACTACTCTCAATATATTAGGTCAAATTTAGGTTTGAACGCATGAATATAATCAGGAAAACTAACCATGCACATAGGAACTAATTCAATATTAATCCGAGGTCGTTTGCTCCGTTAGCCGATTTTGCTTAGGCAAAATCAACTAATGGATCAAACGATTTTGGATTGACATAAAATTAGTTTTTATGTGTATAATTAGTTATATTTATGCCCTCAAACATCAATTTGACCCAATATATATAGAGTGGTGATTTTTTAAACATGAATTAAATTTTTCAAAAAATCGAATTTATATTCAAAAAATCACTACTTTCAATATATTAAGTCTAATTCTTAATATATTGAGAGTAGTGATTTTATGATTATATTTTAGTCTAATACTTTTGATTATATCCATGCCCTCAAATATCAATTTGACTCAATATATTGAGAGTAATGATTTTTTAATACAAATTAAATTTTTCTAAAAATTATATTTGTGTTAAAAAAATCACTACTCTAAATATATTAAGTCAAATTGATGTTTAAAAGTATGGATATAATCAGAAAAATTAGACTAAAATATAGAAATTAATTTCATGTCAATCCGAGGTCGTTTGGTCCATCAGTCGATTTTGCCCAACACTGGCTGATGGACCAAACGAACCAAATGATCTCAGATTAATATGAAACTATCTCCTATATATTCATTTAATTCTCCTGATTATGTTCATACCCTCAGACATCAATCTAACTCAATATATTGAGAATAGTGATTTTTTGAACATGAATTCGATTTTTCAAAAATTTAATTCATATTCAAAAAATCATTACTCTCAATATATTAGGTCAAATTGATGTTTGAGAGCGTGGATATAGTCAAGAGAACTAACCATATATATAAAAACTAATTTTATGTCAATTCAAAGTCGCTTGGTCCATCAGTTGGTTTTGCCCGGGTAAAATTGGCTGATGGACCAAACGACCCTGGATTAATATGAAATTAGTTCCTTTATACATGGTTAATTCTTTTGATTATATCCATGCCTTCAAATATAAATTTGACCCAATATATTAAGAGTAATGATTTTTTAAACACGAATTAAATTTTTTAAATAATCGAATTCATGTTTAAAAAATTACTAATCTCAATATATTAAGTTAAATTGATGTTTGAGAATATGGATATAATCAGAAGAACAAACCATACACATAGAATCTAATTTCATACCAGTCCGAAATCATTTGATTTATTAATCATTTTTGTCTAAAATAAATTTTAATTAATTTTAATTTTTGGTTTTCGCAACGTGCAGAGCAAAAGTTAATTAATATTTTGTTTATGAATCTGTTAATTAACAGTTTCCTTATTAATTTTTCATTTGACAAAGTCTCTATAAATTATGTATCTCATAGATAAGTTTTTTCAATTAAGAAAATAATTTTGTTATTTCTTCTCTTTCTACCTCTTTCTCTCTCTCTACTTCTCTTACTAAAACTCGGCCAGTCTCCGTCGTAATTGTCTCCTCCGAACGCTCTCGCCAAGGATGCCCTCCAGACCTTCAACCTCGCCTGCTGCTTCTGCCCCCACAACGTTGCCACCTCCGAGTTCTCCTACGGCCGCTCTGACATCGATCGCCTTCATCCCCTATGGCGAGCATATCTCTTCTCATGGGATCGCCTTCATCCCCAAGGACGGTGCGAGTTCTCCTCTGCTTCTCCCGCCGTAATTTCGGATCGATCACATTGGGCAATGGAGCTATATGATTTGATTAAATGCTAGAAATAGTTTCATGGGAAGTGACGCATGGTGGCAGCAAAAATAATTGTTAATTCCAAGTGATACTTTGATGGTAATTGGGTTTGCATGATGGATTAATTAGGGGGATAGATTTAATCGATTGACATGGGAAGAAATCTATAGGGTTGTATTTCATCCTTGTTGTTCCGGTTACATAATATTAAAATTCACAACATGATATATCCGCTTTCATGTTTGTTCTTATTGGTTATGTAACTATTTGTTTTGTGATGTGACTAAAGAAGATTAAATCAAGAAATTGTAATTAAATGATCTGGAGCATTAATTAGGTTAATTGAGGTGTGATGCGATTTGGGGATTATCCTTATTGGTTGGGGGATTTGACTTAGCTACGTATTGTACGTTACAGTTACCTAAATCACACATATTGGTACAGGATCCTAATTCCAGACAAGCTCTTGACGCGGGATTTATTTTCAACACGACGATATATAAGTGGGAACTTCTTACTTGATTTTTGTAGTTCTGTTTACCTTAAATGCATGATTATTTTATTTTTTGAGTAGGATTATTTTTTTCTTAAATCTATTTGCCTTGTTTTTCTTGCTTGATACTTATTCTTATTAGACCTTTGAGTAGTAATTCAAAATATTCAGTTATACAGTCTCATCTCTTGGCTTCAGATCTAAAAAGTATCGTTTATGCGCATATACTGCAGAACTATCATTTGACGTATCTAGGGTTTGGTTGACATTAGATAAATCATACCCAGCAGATTAGTACATATTTATTTTCTTTGGTGTTATTTGTGTTTTCGTATCGTATTGATACATAATTTTGGTTTGATTGAGGTTGCACATATTAGTAAAATGCATCATAACATTGTTTGCAGGTCGACGACCACTGACTCCCTTGTGGTTGAGATAGGTCATAGGGTATATTTTTCTGTTGTGTCACACTCAGTTGGAGTTGTGTACAAACAATTGATACTCTCCAGGTGTTTGGAGTTCCCACAGTTTCTTCGGGGGTTTTATAGTCACAGGTGCTTCGACTTTTCATTCATGGTTATAGATATTGTGGTGTATTGGTATAGCCACAGGTGCTTGGCGCTTGTATCTTGTCCACTCAACTTATCCAATGTAGCGGTGATTGGTGTGTGTACAATACAGGTAATGACATCATGCGCATATTATGCATTGTGCATTTCCTTGTGTTTGCTGCACTTGTTTGAGTTATGATTTACTGCATTTGATTAACATGCATATTCGGTTATGATTACATTTATGATATGGATCTGCTCGGCAGTACTGGCGGTTTAATGAGGTATGAGGGGTATTTCTGATCATGCCCCTACGTGTTATATTGGTTTTAGGTATGTTTTATTTGTATAGATACTTTTGGTTTATCTTCTTTATTCTAGAGACTGTATACCTTTGATTTTCTTTATGCTTGTTTTATCTTTTTATATACCATGCATTTATCTATTCTTATACTCGCAGAGTTCCACCCGGAACTCACCGCCCCTCGTTCCTCTTTTATTTTCGGGTAGTTGATAGTCGCGTCTTGTGCCGCTAGGAGAGGATCCAGCTGTCAATTCCCACTTGAGTAGTTCTTTTCGTTTTCGTACTTTCATAGTAACCTTTTCATATTGGGTATTGTTTTGGTTTTGTTATCATTTCGGATAGTATTTGATTTTTCCTTGATTATGTATTTACTTACTTTCACCAGATTTGGATTTGCTATGCTTGATTTATTGAGAGTTATTTATTATGTTTATCATTTATTATGCAAATTATTTAACTGTGTGATTGTGATTGTGTGAAAGCCAGCCAAGTGTGGCTGAGCTAATTATATGTGTGGAGATGTGTGTATGTATAAGTTTCATATTGTCCGTCGTATAGGGGAGATCTGTCCGATTTTTGAGCGAACGTATGCCTCTGGGGGCATGATAGAAGTGTTGTTGTATTTCCAACCATCAAGAGACAATCCAAAGCAATAACGAAGCATCCAAAACAAAGTTTTCACTTGTAAAATTTGTTTTATGTTGATTTCATTTGTCTTTGTATTCAGTTGTATTTTTTGTGTTTGTTGCAAGGACCATTTTTAAGAGGCTTCTCCTCCTCTAGAAGATATCTAAGACGTAGAAAGACAATGGCGGTGGTCTGCTAGGACTAGGCCTTTGACATAGTCATCTTGGAAGGCGATAAATCAAGTAAAACCAATGGAGTTTGCATGTGGCAACAAGTTTGATTCAAGTTTTCTGCTACACATTCAAATGACGAGCACGCAATCAAGATGACATTGATAAACCTATATACCCCCTTCTAACTAACAGGTCCAAAGAGTATTTCCTTAATCGGAGAGAGACTTCTCAGATTAAGGAATGGAGTTAAGAAAAGATGTTAAATTAAGGCGGAAATATGTATTTTTGAAGGATTAAATGCTCGAAGAAACATCCAAAATAATGTTTTCACTTGTAAAGTTTGTTTTATTTTGATTTCATTTACATTTTTGTATTTGGTTGATTTCTTGTGTCTATTGTAAGAATCATTTGTATGAACTTTTTTCTGTTGGTGCAAGATGCATCAGTGATGTCTTCCTCTAGTGTTTTGATGTTTAATAATATATTTAAGTTAGTAATATATGTTAGACAAGGTAAGGATTAGTCAAAGTGATCAAAGGTTAAACCAAACAGGACCTTATGTTTGGTAGGGTAAACTCAGGCTTGATCAGGGTGACAAAGGGTTAGCCAAACAGGATCTGATGTTTGGCAGAGTGAACCAGAACCCAAGGTTGGTCAGTTTGACCAAGGGAGTAAATAAAACCAACTTGAGGTTTGGAGTTATATTAATCTAATGATTGAGAAAGTCTAGTCAGGATCATGATAACTAGCAAAGGAGTGATTTTGATGAAAGAAATCCTGGTGAGTGAAGTCGGGTCCTAGCAAGGAAAGCTAGGTTAGACTAAGTCCTAGTGAGTGAAGCTGGACACTAAATCCTGGTGAGTGAAGCTGGGTCCTAGCAAGTGAAGCTAGGTAGACTAAGTCCTGGTGAGTGAAGCTGAGCACTAAATCCTGGTGAGTGAAGCTGGGTCTTAACAAGTGAAGCTAGGTTGGACTAAGTTCTGGTGATTGAAGCTGGGCACGAAGTCTTGGTCTGATGGGCTGAGCACTAATCCTGGTCGGGGATCGGGCAACGGAGTCTTTTTTGGGCAAGGGTTGTCGAACAGAAGTAGAGACGGGTCGAGGTCAGACGTCTTGAGATCCGAGTTCTCGGAGGTCGAGCAAAAGTCAACCGAGGTCCCAGTTAGCAAAAGCTTTAGTCGAGCGGGGATCGCAAACAGAAGTAGAGATAGGACGAGTTCGGACATCTCGAGATTCGGTTTCTTGAAGGCTAAGCGAAAGTCCATCGGAGGTTCCGGTTGGCAAACGCAACTTCTCTAGTGTGGAGTAGGTGAGGACGCATTCCCCGAGAAAGGGAACATTAGGCGTCGGTTGACCTAGGGTTCCGGGTGAAATCCAAAGTCAACCAATCTTTAAGGCTAAGATTATTTGTATATTTGCCTTGTGTTTGATTGTCTTGCAGGTACCTGGAGTTGGAGGCAAGACAGAAGAACAAACGCATGGGAAATAGCACCTGGGAGAAGCATCCAAGGCGCCTGTGTTAATACAGGCACCCCCAAGCTTTAGGGCACCCTCAAGGGTCAGGCGCCCTACATCCCAGGCGCATGGGAAGGTCCAGGGCACCTGGGATGGCCAGTTTTATCCTTGCGTGAAGTTTGCGATTGCGGATCAGGTTTGACCACATATGGGGCACCTCAGAGGCCTCTAGGGCGCCCGGGACACTACTATAAAAGGGGTTTGACCCCTCAACTCAGGATATCAATTTCCATATCCGCCTTAGCATTTTCTGCAAGGCAAAAGTGCTCAAGTTGAAGTTTTGTGACCAGGAGGCTCCAGAAGAAGCGTACGACGCTTCATGTTGGGATCTGGGATGGCTAGAGAGGGGGGGTGTGAATAGCCAACCACCAAAAACTCACTTCGATCTTCCTGCGATCAAGTTAGCAGCCGAAAACAAAACAGAAAGAAACACAACAGAAATGAACACCAGGATTTACAAAGTTCGGGGATAACTTGCCCCTACTCCTTGGCGTGCCCGTGAGGTGAGAGATCCCTTGATCATCGACAGATCAGGCCCCGGAGTGAATCTGGCTAAAATCTTCTCCTTCTCGGTGGAGTAACCTCTCCACAAACGTCTCAGAAGAATAACAAGTTAAGCACGGGAGACTACGAGAAGGATAGCACTACAAATGTAGCAGAAAGCTCAAGCAAGAAGAATATACAGAGAACTATAACAACTCAACACAACAGCAAAACCCTTTTACTCTGTTGTTCCTTGTTTCGTTGTCTCTTACCTTCTCCTCTTCAGCCAGCTTCCTCTAAAGCTTTTCTTCTGCACCACACTTACAGGCTTCGTCACTCACTGACCCACGACGTCGTCACCCACTGACCCCTTCTCAGCTCACTGAAGTCATCCTCTTCAGCTGCAACTTTAGGCCAGACGCCGTTGAACCCTGCAAATGCGTATCAAACAAAATAGCACAGGTAAAAGTCACCTTGAACCCTTCTTCTTGCTCCTCTATTTGACTTTCACAGCTCTGTATCATCTGCACACTCACAGATATATTAGCAAAGCAAATCAGAAATCTGACAACCATTTGAATTAAAGTTCTGAGGTGTTGATTGGTCACCTGGACCGATCAGACACCCTCAGACTCTATTCTGATTGATCCAGTGACGTTCTGATCGTTCTCACTGACCGATCAGAGGCTAGGGATCGGACACCAGATCAATCACAAACCTTACTGGAAATTCAGGGTTTAGGGCAGTCAAGACCCCTGATCGGTCTCACTGACCGATCAGCCAAGGCCTGATCGGTCAACCTGACCGATCAGCCAGGTGGCTGGTCGGTCTAGTTGACTAATCAGCATAATGCCTGACCGATCAGGCTCCCTCCTGATCAGTCCAAGCTGGTGTTGATCGGTCGCACTGACCGATCAAAAATTCCTCTGATCTTTCTATGACCACACAAAATGTTTGCTGATTGATCACCAGACCGTTTAGACAACCTTCTATTTCCTCAGAAGCTCTCTGGATCGGTCTTGTGACTGATCAAACACCCTGGATTGGTCTTGTGATCGATCTACTATCAAGAGTGTTCGTGCCAACTCCCTGATCGGACTTCAAACCGATCCAGCCAATCATTTCGACCTTGACCAGAGAACAGGCTCCCTTGCCTTCTCTGACTCAGTCTGGTCCCGGAGAACGAGCTACCGAGCCCTCTCTGACCTAAGCCTGGAGAACGAGCTACCTAGCCCTCTCCGACTCATCTCGGTCTAGAGAACGAGCTACCTAGCCCTCTCTAACCTAAGTCCGGAGAATGAGCTACCTAGCCCTCTCCGACTCATCTCGGTCCAGAGAATGAGCTACCTAGCCTTCTCTGACCTAAGTCCGGAGAACGAGCTACCTAGCCCTCTCCGACTCATCTCGGTCCAGAGAACGAGCTACCTAGCTCTCTATGACCTAAGTCCGGAGAACGAGCTACCTAGCCCTCTCCGACTCATCTCGGTCGAGAGAACGAGCTGCCGAGCCCTCTCTGACCAGAACACTCAATCCAAACTTAACTATCTGATCTTAATTCTCACTCAACCGATCATGTGATTGGAGCACCCATTATCAACTAGGAATGATCATGTGTTTGGAGTATCCATTATCAACAAACCATGTTGATAGATGCTCCCCCTCAACCAATGCTACACAACACGAAAGATAGATAATTTAGGTACTCAAACTTTGGGGCCTAATGTACCTATAATGCAAGTTTTGGGACCCATGCCTTGGTCATTTTCTTTCTAAGTCCTTGAACCCTAGAAACATTTGTGGTTTAAATTGGGTTCTAGACATTAATGACACAAAACTAGGTTCCTTAGGTCGGTAACCTATACCGGCCTTATTGTAGACCGCTCTTTAGGAATTGAGGATCATATCCAAGGTCTTGGAGCTAGTTGAAAATTTCCCAAGAAGATTCTTGAGTTTTTCAACTTCACTCTTTAGGGCCTTGTTTTCATCCTCAAGGACCTCAACATGCAAATCATCAATTTTATTATCCTTAGAGGTTTTCGATTGTTTTACTTCTAATGTTAATGATTTTACCTTGTCCTTAGATTTTTTAAGCAAGTTAGTCAAGCAAGCTATAGTTCTATAACACTTATCAAGCTCGGGAGAAATTACCTCTTCATCATCCGAAGATGATGAAACCACAGTTGAAGGGTCACTTGACTCATCACTACTCTCCATATTTGAATCTTCTAATGCCATGAGAGCCACGTGGCGGGTGCCCTTCTCCTCCTTCTTTTTCCTTCTTTTCCTTCTTCTTCTTTCCTTTGTCCCCTGCTACAAGAGCAATACCCTTCTCTTTTGGGCCTTTGTTAGCATGCTCATGTAGCTCCATTTCACAGAAGAAATCATCTAGCTTTATAATGGAATGATCCTTGGATACCTTGTAGGCATCCACCATGGATGACCACAAGGCATTCCTAGGGAATGACTTAAGTACATACCTTACAAGGTCATGGTTCTCGACCTTATCATCGATCGAGTGCAAGCCATTGAGGATCTCTTTGAATCGACCATGAAGCTCGCTCACGGTTTCAGAATCTTTCATGGTAAGGTTCTGGAGTTGATTGAGGAAGAGATCCCTCTTTGCTATCCGGGAGTCTCGAGTGCCTCGTGTAGCTCTATGAGCTTGTTCCATAGTTCTTTGGCACTTGAGAATGGACCAACCTTAATGAGTTGCTCCTTGGTCATCCCACACTGCAGAGTGACCACTGCCTTGGCGTCTGCCTCCCCTTTCTTTGTCTGTTCGGCTGACCATCTTGAGAACTCAAGCTCCTTGCCCTTAGCATCCTTTGGAGGAGAGAATCCCTCCTTGACTGAAAACCACATGCCAATGTCTGTTTTCAGATAGTACTCCATCCTAGATTTCCAGTATTGAAAGTCTGCTCCATCGAAGAAAGGTGGACAGTTGGTGCTGAAGCCTTCTCCTCTCAAAGCCATCTTTTTACTCTTAGGGTGTTAATCCGGTTGAAAGAGCCCTAGGCTCTGATACCACTTGTTGGGATCTGGGATGGCTAGAGAGGGGGGTGTGAATAGTCAGCCACCAAAAACTCACTTCGATCTTCCTGCGATCAGGTTAGCAGCGGAAAACAAAACAGAAAGAAACACAACAGAAATAAACACCAGGATTTACAAGATTCAGGGATAACTTGCCCCTACTCCTTGGCATGCCCGTGAGGTGGGTGATCCCTTGATCGTCGGCCAATCAGGCCCCGGAGTGAATTCGGATAAAATCTTCTCCCTCTCGGTGGAGTAACCTCTCCACAAATGTCTCAGAAGAATAACAAGTTAAGCATGAGAGACTACGAGAAGGATAGCACTATAGATGTAGCAGAAAGCTCAAGCAAGAAGAATATACAGAGAACTCTAACAACTCAACACAACAGCAAAACCCTTTTGCTCTTTTGCTCCTTGTTTCGTTGTCTCTTCTACTAGCGGTTAGGTACAATAGACTCCCAATCATGCTCCTATATAGTTTTGAGTCTACCATTTTCCCTTCAACATCACTATCCATTTTGACATTTGTTCCTATAGGGGTAGTGGCTACCTTAGCATTTTCTAGGCCAAATTTCTTTAGCATTTCCCTAGCATACTTAGTTTGAAATACATGTGTCCCTTCATTTATTTGCTTAACTTGAAGTCCTAAAAAGAAGGTCAATTCTCCTACAAGACTCATCTCAAATTCATCTTCCATGCACTTAATGAATTCATGGAGGAAATCATTATTTGTGGACCCAAAGATAATATCATCTACATAAACTTGGACCACAAATATATCCTTATCCTTAGATTTTAGGAACAAAGTTGGGTCAATTGTTCATCTCCTAAAGCCCTTGGACACTAAGAATGAAGAAAGTCTTTCATACCAAGCCCGGGGAGCTTGTTTCAATCCATACAAGACTTTTCTCAATTTGTAGACATGTCTAGGATAATTTGGGTCTTCAAACCCGGGGGGTTGTTCTACATACACCTCTTCCTTAATGACCCCATTAAGGAATGCCGACTTCATATCCATTTGGTGAAGTGTGAAACCTATGTAAGCGGCATATGCTAGTAAAATTCTAATGGACTCTAATCTAGCTATGGGGGCATATGTCTCATCATAGTCTAGTCCCTCTACTTGATTAAACCCCCTAGCTACCAATCTAGCCTTATTCCTAGTAATTTTGCCTTGATCATCTAGCTTGTTCCTAAAGACCCATCTAGTGGTGACAATGGCAATCATTGGACCTAGGAAATAACTCCCAAACTTCACTCCTTTCAAATTGATTTAACTCCTCTTGCATAGCTAAACCCCAATCCACATCACCTAGTGCCTCATCAATAGATTTAGGTTCTAATTGAAAATCAAGGCAATTTGACTATTTGGTCCCTAAAGTAGGACCTAGTCCTTACCCGTTGAGTGACATCACCCACTATTTAGTCAATGGGGCGATCTTGATGATGCCTTAAGGGCCTAGAGGTTATGGGTTCATTGACTACATGATCCTCATCCTCAAGTGTACTTCTCCCTCCCCCTTGATCATTGCCCTCCAAATATAAGTCTTGAATCCTTTGGGCAAGGGGATGACTTTCTTCTATGTCCTTATCAATTGAGGCTTTCCTAGGGTAAGTATTTGTATATTCATCAAAATCAACATTTGAAGATTCCTCATTACCTTGGTCATTTTGTTGTAAACTCTATATCCCCTACTAGTGGATGAATAACCAACCAAAATCCCCTCATCCGCTTTAGATTCAAACTCCTTAGGTCATCCTTGGTGTTTAGAATGTAAACCTTACATCCAAAGACCCTAAAGTAATGAACTTGTGGAATTCTCCCATTCCACAACTCAAATGGTGTTTTACCTAAAAACCTATGTATTAAAACCCGGTTTTGAATATAACAAGCGGTATTTACCGCTTCGGCCCAAAAATAGCTAGGAAGAGAATATGCATTAAGCATAGTCCTAGCGGCCTCTTGTAGTGCCCTATTTCTCCTTTCTACTACACCATTTTGTTGAGGAGTTCTTGGGCATGAAAATTCATGCTTATACCCATTTTCTACATAAAATTGTGAGAAGTTTGAATTTTGGAACTCCCCACCATGGTCACTCCTAATGCGGTTGATTTTGAGGTGTTTCTCATTTTCAACCCTCTTACTAAACCCTATGAAGATCTCTAAGGTATCATCCTTATGTTTCATAAAGAACACCCAAGTAAATCTAGAAAAATCATCTACAATAACTAAACAATACTTACTCCCTACTAGTGAAGAGTGCTATGGCAATCAAAGAGATCAATATGTAATAGCTCTAAAGGTAAAGTAGTGCTAGTTAAGGTTTTACCTTTGTGTGATGATTTTGATTGCTTACCCTCTTGGCATGTATCACACATCTTGGTCTTCTCATACTTGATCATAGGGAGCCCTTCACCAACTCCTCCTTTGCCACTCTTGCAATGCTCCTCATGTTGATGTGCCCAAGTCTTCGGTGCCACAACCATCCTTCTTCTTCTTTAGACATGAGACACTTAGGCAAATTGTTAGAAGCATGAGCAAGATTAAGATAGTAAAGATTAGCATCTTTATACCCTTCTAGCATGACATTTTCGGACCCATTTTGTTTACTTAGACACTTTCTAGCATGAAATTCAACCCTATAGCCCGCATCACAAAGTTGACTTACACTAAGTAAATTAAATTTCATATCTTTAATCAAAAGAACTTTATGGATAGAGATTGTAGGAGATACCTCAATGGTGCCCCTACCAATTATTTTGAGTTTCCCACTATTTCCAAAGGATACGGTCCCTTCTCTTAGGTAGCTAATAGTGGTGAACTTGCTCACATCTTCGGTCATATGTCTTGAGCACCCACTATCTACAATCCACATTTTTGAGGCATCCTTGACTTTTACCTATACAACATGGAAAACACAATCTTTTGGTACCCAAATTTTAGTTCCACAAGCATCATTTAAAAACTTCTTTGGTACCCAAGCCTTCTTGATGTTTCCCTTAACACTTAGTCTCCTAGAGGCCCCCTTTCTACCCATGAGTGAAACAAAGGCTACTTCCTTGATTTTTGGCCTATACCCCAACCCGACTTTGTTGTAAACGACTCTTTGACTATTTATTATCATGTCAAGGTTACTAAAGCCAACTTAAAACTTTCTAAGTGTCTTGGTTAGGTCTTCTACCTTTTCCCTTAGTTCCTTATTTTCATTTTCAAGCCATGAATCATTTGACATGGTAGAAAAAGCATGCAAATCTTCCTTAAGTTTTGTAGATTCTACTTTAAGCATGGCAACTTCATCCTTTAAGTCCTTAATTTTTTCTCCTAGCTTTAGCCAAATCCATATTTGTACTAGAAATGATCTTGACAAGAGTAGAAGAGGGTAGACTATATACCTCACTTACCGAAGTCTCGGATTCGGATGATGATGATGAGGAGCCACTTTCATCTTCACTACTTGAGCTTCTCTCATCATCGGATGACTCCAAATGGTCCACTCCCATAAGTGCAATGTGGGGCACATGCTCCTCTTCCTCCTCCTTTTCCTTTTGATCTCTTCTTGTCACCCCTCTTCTTTTCCTCCTTCTTTTCTTCTCTTCTCTTTAGTTGGGGACACTCATTCTTCATGTGTCCCTCTTGGTGACAGTTGTAGCAAATGATGTCTTTTGCTTTGCTCTTACTCTTTGATCCTTTCCTAGCATAAGACTTGTTAGAAAATTTTTTAAAAGCCCTACGCATTTTACTTACCATGAAGGCCTCTTGGTCGCTATCCATTGAAGTGCTAGACTCCTCCGAATCGGATGATGATGAATACACAACCTTCTTCTCCTTCTTCTTTTTCTTCTCCTTTTCTACAATGAATGATACACCTTTTTCTTTAGAAGAAACGTTAGCTTGCTCATGTAATCCAAGTTTGCAAAACAAATCATCTAACTTTACCATAGATAAATCCCTTGATACTTTGTAGGCATCAACCATTGATGTGTTAGTAGGAGCCCTAGAGCTAATTATGTGATGATTGACTAGGGACATTTTGTATCATATTCTATCATTAATAAAGGCATATTTGGTTATTATACTTACTTTATATTTGTGTCAAATAACTAAGTATAATAATGTCCTTGGGTAATAGGCTCTTATCTACATTATATCGATTGGTTGAATCGATAGTGAGATAATGTAGAGAACACTACTCTAAATCATTCCTAGTCAAGTATTAATATTCAAGGACAATATTAATGCATGAAGACTAGCATGTAGGTCAACTGATGACTTGAGCTCACAAGTCATGGATATGTGATATCAAGTGACACATGGGTATACATTAGAGAATGTGTACTGAATTTACCCGACATGAGAAAGTTTCATAGATTGTCATATGAGTGTCATAAACTTTCTCATGTGACTATTAGTATAAATAGTCCTTAGACCTGAAGTCACTACGGTTCCCTACATAAGGAGTTATGTACTTTGGTATCATCAAACGTCACCCGTAACAGGGTGGACTATAAAGGCGATCACTGGGTATGTAATAAATTATGCAGAGGGATGTAAGTGATGTAGATTGGATCTATCTCTCCCATATGACGGGAGTGATATCTGTGGGCCCCTTGATCGAGTAGGACTACTAAAACGCATGACCATGCTTAAATGAGTCAATATGAGATATTGAGCTCATTGGTTTGAGTGAGTCTACTCGGGGATCAAGAAACACAGGATTGATCGAGGATGACACGGTCTATGCCTCATTGGTCAATCTATATATCAAGGATAGAAGGACAAGGTCATACATTATCATAGTCACGGAGGTTTAGTCGGATCTCGACTTTTCTTGTTACTTGGGTAGCAATGATGCATTGCTAGATACCGCTCATTGCTTATGTGTCTAAAGCGCTTAGGCACATTGCCAACGTCACGAGAACCTATTGGGTCACACACTAAGGACATGATGCTTCGGGAGCCCGAGTTGGAAACTCAGGGAGATCAGATCGGAGCCCGAGTTGAGAACTCGGGAGATCTGATCGGGAGCCCAAGTTGGGAACTCGGGAGATCTGAGCCCGAGTTGGGAACTCGGAGATCTGATTGGGAGCTCGAGTTGGAATTCGGGAGCTTGGGTGGGAGCTCGGCACTCGATAGACTGGGCTGGGAGCTCGACAGACTGGGTCGGGAGCTCAGCACTCAGCAGACTGGCTGGGAGCTCGGCAGACTGGGTCGGAACCTCGGTGCTCGACAGACTAGGTCGGGAGCTCGGGGACTTGGTCGGCAGACTTGGTCGAGAGCTCGAGGACATGCTCGGGAGACTTGGTCAGGAGACCTGGTCGGAAGCCCGAGAGGCCCGGTCGGAATTGCATGGAAATTTATTAAAGTGTTTAATGAAGGAAAGAGAAAAGTCTCTCTTCATTGGATGAAGAGAAGGTGAAGAGTCACATGAAAAGATGTGTTCTTTATTGACTTTAATGAAGAAAGACAAAGAGACAAAAGACTCTTCATATTCATGGAATGAATATAAAAGAGGGTCTAGTCATTTTGAATGAAGTAAGTGTGCTTTTCCTTCTTCCCTTCCTCTCTTCTTCCTCTCCTCCCTCTTGGCCGAAACCCTTGTGGGTTCTTGGTGGTCTTGTAAACTACCTCAAGTTGCTAGCACAACTAAGGTAGTTCTTCTCGAAGTTGAGAGATTGTGTCCGTGTGGATACGAATAGAGGCACGGACACTTGAACGTGCAATAGATCCGACACATCTTAAACGAGCGGGATAAGCAAGGGGCACACTCCAAAGGTATACACATTAGATAGATGAACATTGTATGAGTTTTCTTTCGCATAGATCGCTCGAGGGTTCTTGTTTCCACTGCGTTTTGTGTATTGGTGCCGGGAGAACCCAACATGATGCCCACAATGTAGTCCTAGGGAAAGATTGCAAGACATACCTCACGAGATCTCGGTTTACACCTTCTCACCAATTACATGTAGCTCGTTGATGATTTCTTTTACCCTCCCATGTAATTGTCTAACCGTCTCGTTGGTCTTCATTGATAATGATTGTAGTTGAGCCACCAAGAGGTCCTTCTTCGCCCTCCTTGACTCATTTGAGTCTTCGTTGAGCTCGACTAGTTTCTCCCATAACTCCTTTGTGCTCTTGAAAGGCCTCACCTTGTTGAGTTGTTCCTTTGACAATCCACAATGAAGTGTTGTGGTGGCCTTGGCATTTGTTTGCGCCTTCCTCATTACCTCCTTGGACCAATTCCTCATCGGTAGTGGATCTCCTTAATCATTGACGGGTGCGTCGAAACCATCTACAACACTTATCCAATTCTCAATGTCATTCATTAAGTAGTATTGCATTCTACCTTCCAATAGGCGAAAGTGTTTCCATCGAAGAACGGAGGCCTTGCGGTGCTATAGCCCTCTTGAAACGCCATTTCTTTGTACTCCAGTGACGGTGAGTTCTCCCGAAGTGAACCGGCTCTGATACCACTTGTTAGATCGTGGCGCTTGCTAGAGGGGGTGAATAGCATTTTGTCAAATTTTCTCTACAAGATTGTTAGCGCAATACAAACAAAAATAAAAAATAATATCAAATTCGATGGTAACAAGGAGATTTTTACTTGGTATCCACCCCAAAAGGTGACTAATCCAAGGATCCACGCGGTTGCGCACTCTCCATTAAGAAAACCTCCTTCAAGGTGGAGAAACCTTTACAAAGTCGTCTTCTTCCTCTTTACAAGATGCAATGAAAAGCGAGAGGAAGATCTGAGGAGTATTGGCACAAACAACACTTTTGTACAGTAAAAAACCGTACCGACCTCGTGCCAAAAAGTCACATTTATATAAGAGTAAAGAACAGCTTCGCAAGCTATCCAGCCGGGGCAGTCTGTTGGTGCAAGTTGCATAAGTGATGTCCTCCTCTAAGTGTTTTAATGTTTGACAAATACTTAAGTCAGTGATACATTGAACAAGGGAAGGGGAGTTAAGAGAGGAGTAACCAAAGTGAAAGAAAGTCCTAGCAAACCTAGGCAATAAGTCCTGGTTCGAAGAATTGGGCACTAAGTCCTTATCATGGATTGGGCACTAAGTCTTGGCAAAGGGCTGGGCACCAAAGACCTGACCGGAAGTTGGGCACGAAGTCCTGGTCGAGGACTGGGCAAGAAGACTTGGCCGAGGGTTGGGCACCGAAGACCTGGTTCGAGGAATTGGGCACGAAGACCTGGCCGAGGGTTGGGCACCGAATTCCTGGACTTAGGGTTTGGGCACGAAGTCTTGGTCCGAGGGATTGAGCAACTTAGCTGAGCGATGACTAAGGACAGAAGTAGAGACGGGTCGGGGTTCAGACGTCTCGAGATCCGAGAGCATCGGAAGCTAAGCAAAAGTCCACCCGAAGGACTGGGTGGTAACCGTCTCCTGAATGGAGTAGGTGAAAGGCGCGTTCTCGAGGGTGAGAACATGCATCGGTTCGACCTAGGGTTTCGTGGAAATCCGAAGTCAGAACAAAGTCCTTAATGTTAATATTGTGTGTATATTTGCTTTGTATTTATCTATCTTGCAGGTACCAAGAACCAAAGACAAAGCAGGCAAATTGGGCTAGAACCTAAGAGGCCAGGCGCCCCCATCAATAGGGGCGCCCAACAGCATTCAGGCACCCCCATCAATAGGGGCGCCTGGCTCAAAGAACAAAATGGCAGTTTCGTGATGAAGGCAGAATAGGTTTCCATTCAGGCGCCTGGGATGATACAAGTGCCCAAGTTGAAAGCTGTTTTTGTTGTTTCGAGTTCAAAACAGAGATAACCTTTCATTCAGGCGCCCGGGAGGTCCAAGGCGCCTTGGTCAAAGGTTTTATCAGCTGTGACGAGTTCGGCGCAGAGATAAAGTTTGACCAAGTCCATAGGGGCACCCCCATCATCACAGGCGCCCGTATGAAGCCCATAAAAGGGGCTTCGACCCCTCAACTTCAGACACAACTTCCAAGATCCATTCTGAGCATTCTAACTGACGACAAAGCGCTAACGACGAGGCTCTGCGATCGGGAGGCTCTAGGAAGTAGTGCGCTGCACTTCGGAGGTCCAGATCGGTCGGGCATTCGATCATTTCTGTTTGGTTTGATTTACATTCTTCAGTTCAATTTATTTATCATTTTTTATTGTAATCTTGCACTGTAAGACGGGTTTCTCCGCCTACGGAAAGTCTGGAAAGGAGACCAATAGTGGACGGGTGACGAGCCCCAAATATACTAATTAAAGTTGTCACGAAATGAATGGGCTCATCAAATTTAAATATAAATGAATGACTGGAAACCCTTTTACAATCAAAATATGAAAATGTAATATAGGGGTCACAGGTCGTATTTTTCTCGGGGCTAGTTGAGGTTTGTTTGATTCGTGCTTGTATTTGTGTCGTTTGTGTTTTCGGGTTTCAAATGTGAATTGGGTTTGGATAGCAATTAAAAAGAAATGTAATCGCAAGGAAAGGAAACTTAGCTAAAAAGCTAAACAAGTGATGGTAGGAAGCAATTCTGGTTTTAGATCAAAATCCGACAAACTCTAACGTGAAGCAATTGGACTTGAACAAATGGATGAGAAATATAACTCTAATGCAGAAATCGAATGTGCAGGTGTAACTCCAACCAATGGACTGAAATGGCAATTTCAACTCCACTTAGATGCAAATCAAGCAAGCAACTAATTTCAAATACAATGGAATTCAATTGCCAAGCTTCCTTGATATAAACTCAGCAACTTCAATTGAAAACTGCAGAAATGAATTTGGCACAGATTTGAAACTGGGATGCAGTAATGGAAGTTGAGAAAAGCCTGCTTATACTAAATGCAAAACTGTAAATATGGCAATCCAGAATTTCATTAATGCAATGACACTTAACTGACCAAATTTGAATGATTTCTAATGCAGAGACTTGCTTCTAAAATTAATAAACTGACATTTTCATAGAAAGAACTGACCCATTCGAAAGTAACTCAAGAAAAGTGAACTCAGAATTGCTATGCATGAATGTAGAGGTGCAGCAACCATTCATATGCAGAACACATGAAAATCAGAATTGATGTGCAGGAAAGCAGATTGCCTTGGCTGTAATCGATTTCAGCAACTGCAGAAAAGGAGAAGAATGCAGAAATGGATGCAATGGTTTACCAAACAGGAACCTTTGATGTGCTGAAATCGAAACTGAAAGAGTACAATTGAAGAATGCAGCAATAACAGTAGGGAATGCAGAATTGGAGTTGATACTCAATCGGAAGTTGGCACGCTGAGAAATCTACATAAGCTGACATCAATCACTTTGTTAGGGTCTCGTTTGATATACCATTCAGAAGTTATCACATTAATATGCAGCAAGGAGACTAACCCATTCAGAAACCAATCTAATGCAGCTGAAGAAAACAGAATTGCAGAATTCTGATGCAGGGCTGAGTTAATTGTAACTACTGCCGAAATGTACCAGATTTCCAATGCAGAAATGCAATAGATCAAGCTGAGATCTGATACAATGCTTCACTAAATCGGGAACTTCTTTATGAGCTAAATTCGAAAATGCAGAAATGAAATGGGAGAATGCAGAAATGGAAATTCAGAAATGCAGATAGTTTGACTGCAGGGATGCAGAACCAAGTGCAGAAATCAGGATTGCAAGTCGAAATTCGAATCTCTAATCCTATTCAGACAAGCTTAAAGAAAAACTAAGTTCACTTGACATTACATTCAGAAACTACAACTAAGAAAGCTGCAGAAATTAAATCTAGCATTTATGAATGATACGCAAGCAACAAAAATGGCACGCAAGGAATTCGAACTAAAATTAACTGAAATTAAACACAACTATCCAATAGATAGGTTCCTAAACTACTCAACTTGAAGGACATAAAGCTAGATTAAGCAGAAACAATGAAATAAACCAAGTTAACCAATCTGAAATTCGAAAACAGTAAGAACTACAGCAGTAATTGAAATTACAGCTAAACAAACGAATTTAACCAAGGAAATCTAAACTCAATCACTCCCTAAGCTCAAGAACTTCTTGGTCGTCAATCAAGAGCCGGCTTCGAACCCCTAGGCACAGCAAATCAGTGGAAATCCGTTTCTGAATTCAAATCTGCTCCAATCTGCACTTGGTGGAAATTTTGATCCGATTCACTCCATCTCAATTGGGTGAGCTGCGATGATGATTTGGGAAGCTTCTAAACTCATCTGAGAACCCCTACAAATGGCTCAGAAGCTTGGAAGTGGATTGTGGTTGAGAAGAAAGGAGTCGGACTGAGGAAATGCCGAGACCCTCAAGCAAGCCCTGTTCCAGCGCAAATGGACAGAATTCTTCAAGAAATCGATCCCCAAAGACTCAGAACTCGATCCAAGGTGGAGATTGAGTGGACGCGCCTCCTTTGAGGAAGAAAAACGAGCTAAAACAGTGAAGAAATGAAGAAGAAGATGACTGCGGCGGAGACGCGACCAGGAAAGCTGTGGGCGCATTTCTGATTAAATAGAAACAAATGGACGGCTCAGATTGCTTTGATGAAATCCAACGGTAGATCTTGCTCTGATTTGAGCCAAACTTTTATGATGATGATCTGAGGTCAGGATCTGCCTTGTGGTAGCTCGGATCCTCCAGATATGCAACGGATGGTCCAGATAAACTCTATCTGTGAATGGACGCTCTAGAGCCCTCCTTGCTTGATCCAACGGTTGATTTAGCTCTGATTGGGATGAAACCTTCAGATCTTGATCATAGAGCTTGATCAACCCTAACCCTAGCTCGGATTGCTTCAGATCATCCCGGATGGCTCAGATCTAGCCGCTCTTGAATCGGACGGCCCGGATTAATCGTAGGCTTGATAATTCGATCCGGTTCACATCCGACTCAAGTTTGACCCAGTATGCCCTAGGTCCAGGATCCTTTCATGCCTACAAAAATATATCAGAAAATTAGTGGCCAAATAACCCAAAAAATGTGTAATTTTGCAATTAAGTCCAAAATAAGATAAAGTTCCAAAACCTAGGGTAAAATCATAATTAAGCAATTAAAACATGGGTCAAACATGGATTTTAGCAATGAAAATAATCAATAAAATGGTGCTTATCAACGGGCATTCCTGTGCATAGGCCTTGGATGTACTGACCCTCGGGGGTCGGGAACCAAGTAAAAATCTCGCGTGCAATCTGTGTTTTGGTTTGATCTTTATTTTTCTGTTTTCCGTTGTGCTACTAACGTTCTGAGTCTAGAATGATCAAAAGTTTTATGATGTTTACAGTGAAGATTTCACGATCGATATTCACCCCCCTCTATCGACGGCACCGGTCCTACAAGTGGTATCAGAGCCAGACCGCTCTTCACCGGACTAACCGCCGACGGAGCAACGATGCGAGGAGTTGAGGGGGAGCCTAAGGGTGAATCAGGTACATTTTAATTTTAAATGTCAAATTTTAAATTTCATATAATATGTTTCAAATGCAGGGAGAGATGGCACTATAAAAATCAGTGCCCTACTCATAAGACTCGTTCTTCACCAGTGGCAAAGGAGGCACCAGCACCAGGAGTCCGGAGGAACAAGGACCACATCAGATGCTTCAAATGTCGAAAATACGGACATTACAAAAACAAGTGTCCGGCAAAGGTACGCAGAATTTACGTTCCAAAAATTATTCAAATTCCTACACTATCCTATGTAGATAGTTTAGATAATTTTTCTGATAAAGTAGAATTATTACATAGTCAAATAAATTTTTTGCATGACCAACTAGAAAATGTAGACAATAATAAATTATCAAAAATTAATTCTTTAATTATCAATATCAATGCAATAATTTATAAAATTAATTCTGATAATTTTTCTGATAATGTTAAAATAAATTCTGATGAAATTATCTTGAGTTTAATTCTAAATTCGAAAACCTTAAGGATAACTCTGAGTTCAAATTTGAAAATCTTAAAGATAGCTCTGAATTCAAATTTGAAAATCTTAAGGATAACTCTGAATTCAAATTTGAAAATCTTAAGGATAACTCTGAAATTAGTGAAGACATTTCTGAGATTAATCCAGAGAATATTGAAGATAATCCTGAAATTATTTCTGAGGATAAGAATGATTTTGTTGGAAATATTCTTGAGGATAATAAAGATAAAATTCTTTTAGATGATAATTTAATTATAGATAATGTTAAAGATTATTACAAAATATTAACTAGTGACCCTAATTACTCCACCTACTTTGAAGATATTGAAAGATCTAATTTTGAGGAGGAGATGAAATTTTCTGAGATTAAGGCTATAGTTAATAAAATTTACAAAGATGCAAACAAATCAGAATTATTAGAAAAACTTCTAAAAATAAACAGAGAAGAAATAGTGGATGAGTCAGAAATTTTTGAAATAATGAAAATTATGAACTTAAACCCACAACTATTAATTAATCATTTCAACCTTAATTATACAAGTCTTAATTAATTCAAATTAAATCTTAATTAATTCAAACTCAAATCAAATTAATTCTTAATTAATTCAAATTAAATCTTAATTAATTCAAATTCAAATCAAATCTTAATTAAATCAAATTAAATCTTAATTAATAAATTTCAAATAATTAATCAATTTAATTTTAATTAAATCATAATTAATCCAACTTTAATTAATAATTCATAATTAATTCCCTCTTAATTTAACTTCAATTTAACTTCAATTTGTTTCAATTAACTTAACTTTTAATAAGTTAAACTCAAATTAAATAAAATCTTACCCAAACCGCAATAATAAATTTAATAAAATTAAATATGTCAAAGGGGGTTGACATATTCGGGGGCTCACACGACATGTATCAAATCGGGAATTTGATACATCTTTAGAAACTTAATTAAATATTTTAACTTGTTTGACTCATGCATAACTGCCATGACATGCATCTACTATTTTTCTTAATATATGTCATGACATTCATATTTAAATTTATGCATAAATTAGAACGGTTATAGGAAAAAGAATAATTGAAACTTGATCAACCTAGTATTAGATGGAGGTGAGATGATAGTACGTTAGGGAAGTCGTTTGGTGGAACTAGCCGAAGCTACCGATCCAAAACCTAAGCTAGTTAGACCAAAATTTTTCAAGAAGTAATTTGAAAATAAATTTTTGATAAAAGGCTTTGTCAAGGAAAGGGTTGATGAACCAATAAGGCTACGGCCAAAGAAGGCCTTGTGCCTCGCTAAGACCTGAAGCCGATTACCGAAAATAAAATTCACTTTACTATTTGATAAATTTGAATCTAACACAAGTTTAATTAAGTCTTAGATTTAACAATGAATTAAGAAAAATGATTCAAGCATCTCACAATGCACCCATAAGGCAACCATGCTTGCTGTATTGAGACATCTAGAATGGGTGAGATGTTAAGGACTAATAAATTAAAAAATATTTTTCAAAATTGTTAGAATACTTTCTAAAAATATATTTTCAAAATAGTGCTTTAACATAATAATGTTTTTATGGATTTCATGATTGTCTGATTATCAATATATTATATGTTTTCAAAAATTATACCCTTTTTGAAAATTGTTTGACTCATACAATTAGACACAAGCCTCTTAGGACAACACTAAAGTTCCTTAGGGTACTTAGATAGAGTCAAACGGTATTGGGTACAAGGAGAGTTTTTTTTAAAAAAAATCATTTGAAAATACTTTTTGAAAACTGTGTTTTAAATCATTATCACTTGTGTTTCCGAAAAAGGCTTATGTTTTAAAAATTATATGTTCAAAAATTACCTGTTTCTTTGACTATGATATACCCTAAAGACATAGAGGAAATCTACCTCATGATCAACAAGGACTCCTAGGATGTGTCAAATTTAGGGGGAGTCTAAGTCAAAAGAAAATTCTCTAACAAGTTTCTTAATTTTTTATTGGCAATTATTTTTGAAATTGTTAAACAATTCTTTTTGATCTGAACCAAATCCTAAAGACTCAGAGGAAGAGTACTTGTGGTCAACAAGCTTCCCAAGACTGGGTCAAGTTTAGGGGAGGTCAAATTAAAAGAATTTTTGAATATTTCAAATGTTTTCATGCACGGTATTTTCAAATACTTCTAAAACATAAGTATCCTTTCAGTATCCTTTCAAATACTATCAGTTTAATAATCTTTCTTTAAAAATATTATTATTTTCAAAAATTTATCTTGTTTTAATCAAATAATATTTTTCTTGAGTTTGGAAAATTTTCCAGACACTTAGGAAAATATCCTTGTAGTCAACAAGGTTTCCTAGGATTGTGTCAGACTGGAAGACAAACTAAGTCAAGTAAAATATTGTGTCTTCAAAAGTTCATACATTTTTCAAAATGTACTTGCATATATTTTCAAAGTACTATCATTCTTTTTGGCTTATCAAAATTCTGTTTGGAAATAATATTTACTTGGGTTGAGAATTTCCAGGACACTTAGGAAAATGTCCTTGTAGTTAACAAGGTTTCCTAGGATTGTGTCAAACTGGAAAGGAAACCAAGTCAAGTAAAATATTACATTTTCAAAATAATATTTTTCTAAAGACTTTCAAAATATAAGTCAAGTAATACTATTTATAGAACTTTATATTTTCCAAAATTGCAAATATTTTCCAAAAAGGTGCAATATTTTCCAACAATGCAAAAGTACTTACATTGTTTTCAAAAACTCAATATATATCAAAATTAAGAACTTGCATTTTTCAAAGCTCATAACATTTTTCAAAGTACTTATACTTTTCAAAGCTCATAGTATTCTTCCAAAAGTACTGTATTTTCTCAAAAAGTGAAATATATCTTTCAAAATACAAAGCTTTTACAATATTTCTCAAAATGCACTAGTGAAAATCTTTCTATGAGTAAATATTTTTTTAAATGAAAGTTGTTCTAAAGCAGTATTTTTTTAAAGTGAGAAGTTTTTTTTGTTACAAAATACTTTTCAAAGTGAAACTCTTTTTGGGTGCAAGTTAAGTTTTATGCTATGCTTTCAAAACTTATACTAACTATTTTCACAAAGAACCAAATATTTTCATTGTTGGTGCAAGTATTTTTGGTTTTTTTTGATGTATGACAAAGGAGGAGAGATACGCCTTAAGTTAGAAATAAATTTTTTTTCTCTTTCCAAAGGATCAATAAATCAAAATATTTTTCAAAAAGGGGGGAGAGTGAAAGTTAGAAATTTTTTTTTCTATTTTTCCCCAGAGGATCAAAAATGGATTTTCAAAACTTAGATCATTTCTTTCATTTGATCCCAAGAGTAATTTTAGCCTTTCAACCAATCTAACTTAAGATATTGTCAAACATCAAAAAGGGGGAGATTGTTGGTACAAGCTGCATCAGTGATGTCCTCCTCTAAGTGTTTTAATGTTTGACAAATACTTAAGTCAGTGATACATTGAACAAGGGAAGGGGAGTTAAGAGAGGAGTAACCAAAGTGAAAGAAAGTCCTAGCAAACCTAGGCAATAAGTCCTGGTTCGAAGAATTGGGCACTAAGTCCTGGCAAAGGGCTGGGCACTGAAGGCCTGGCCGGAAGTTGGACACGAAGTCCTGGTCGAGGACTGGGCAAGAAGACCTGGCCGAGGGTTGGGCACCGAAGACCTGGGTTGGGCACCGAAGTCCTGGACTTAGGGTTTGGGCACGAAGTCTTGGTCCGAGGGATTGAGTAACTTAGCTGAGCGATGACTAAGGACAGAAGTAGAGACGGGTCGGGGTTTGGACGTCTCGAGATCCGAGAGTATCAGAAGCTAAGCAAAAGTCCACCCGAAGGGTTGGGTGGCAACCGTCTCCTGAATGGAGTAGGTGAAAGGCGCGATCTCGGGGGTGAGAACTTGCGTCGGTTTGACCTAGGGTTTCGTGGAAATCTGAAGTCAGAACCAAGTCCTTAAGGTTAATATTATGTGTATATTTGCTTTGTATTTGTGTATCTTGTAGGTACCAAGAACCAAAAATAAAGCAGGCAAACTGGGCTGGAACCTAAGAGGCCAGGCGCCCCCATCAATAGGGGCGCCCAACAGCATCTAGGCGCCCCCATCAATAGGGGCGCCTGGCTCAAAGAACAAAATGGCAGTTTAGTGAAGAAGGCAAAATAGGCTTCCATTCAGGCGCCCGGGATGATATAGACGCCCAAGTTGAAAGCTGTATTTGCTATTTCGAGTTCGAAATAGAGATAAGCTTTCATTCAGGCACCCGGGAGGTCCAGGGCGCCCTGGTCAAAGGTTTTATCAGTGCGATGAGTTCGGCGCGGAGATAAAGTTTGACCAAGTCCATAGGGTCGCCCCCATCATCACAGGCACTCGTATGAAGCCTATAAAAGGGGCTTCGACCCCTCAGCTTCAGACACAACTTCAAGATCCATTCTGAGCATTCTAACTACGACAAAGTGCTAACGACGAGGCTCTACGACCGGGAGGCTCCAGGAAGAAGTGCACGGCACTTCAGAGGTCCAGATCGGTCGGGCATTCGATCATTTTTATTTGGTTTGATTTACATTCTTCAGTTCAATTTATTTATCATTTTTTATTGTAATCTTGCACTATAAGATGGGTTTCTCCGGCCTCCGGAAAGTCCAGAAAGGAGACCAATAGTGGACGGGTGTTCCCGTGCATAGGCCTTGGATGTACTGACCCTGGGGGGTCGGGAACCAAGTAAAAATCCGCGTGCAATCTGTGTTTTAGTTTGTTCTTTATTTTTCTATTTTCGCTGTGCTACTAATGCTCTGAGTCTAGAATGATCAAAAGTTTTATGAAGTTTACCTCAAAGATTTCACGATCGATATTCACCCCCCCTCTATCGACGGCACCGGTCCTACACAGTCGACTGACCTAACTTTAAATGCCAGCCAACGTCTAGTTTTTTGGGGTGACCAGTCGACTGCCCCAGAGGCAGTCGACTGGTCGAAGGCTGAAAACCTTCTGTGAGTTTTGGCAATCGACTGCCTTTCTGCCAGTCGGCTGCCCAACTTCTACAAGCACTCACACTCACTTCGAACACTGTCCTTCACGTGTGCCTTTAGGTATACTCCCTTGGCTTGCCCCTTGAAGTCTTCTTCCTCTGGCTATCGTCCCTCGGATGCGCTCACAAGCCTTCCCTTGACTTGCCTCCATGTCACCCTTCACGTGTGCCCTTGAAGTCCACTTCCCGGCTTGTCCTTGGAGTCCTCCTCCCTCGGCTCTCGTCCCTCGGATATGTTCTCCATGTGTGA
Source organism: Boesenbergia rotunda (assembly GCA_024364735.1). NCBI lineage: Eukaryota > Viridiplantae > Streptophyta > Magnoliopsida > Zingiberales > Zingiberaceae > Boesenbergia > Boesenbergia rotunda. Next base: position 780,691 of record JAGFNQ010004569.1, on the reverse strand, counting down.
TTCTCCAAGTCCTGCAAACTCAATCACACATATCAAATAACAACACAACACCCTAACCTTAAACATATTGGCACACACACATCAAAACCATGATCTTCCCGATCATTCTTGGGTTGATTGCCTCAACAGCTCTCACGGTCGTAGGGAGGTGGAATGTTGATATCGTCTCCTAAGCTTTCTTCGACCGCCATTTCCTCTAGCTCTTTGATCTCTCGGCGGTTAGTCCAAAGACGAGCAAGCTTGACTCTGATACCACTTGTTGGGGATCGGTGCGCCGACTAGAGGGGGGTGAATAGCTTGGTTGCCCTCAATTCGATTGTTTCTTCCTACAAGTGTTAGCAAGTGTAAGCGGAAACTTAAACTACAAATAGTAGCAATACTAACACCAAACCTTTACGTGGTTCAGAGATGATCCTACTCCACGACTGTCGAAAGGTGGGCGATCCCAATCCATCGGTGGATGACTCCCCGGAAGACCTCCAGCTAGCTCGTGTAGCTCCTTGTGGGTGGAAAACCTCGCCACAACCCGCAACACTCACCTGAGCACTTAGACTACTGATTGACCTTTAACCAAAGTCAATTTCGTCAATCCTAGCCAGCCAAACCGAGCTCCCTTAAATAGAGCATGTGGCTGATCTAGCCGTTACCAGTCGACTGGTGCCAACACCATTCAACTGGTCAAACAGAATTCGAACGTTACAACCCAACGTTCAAATTCCAACCGACACCAGTTGATTGCACAGAAGATCAGTCGACTGATCTATTTGTGCTAACTACCAGTCGACTGCTACAAGCCGCAATCGACTTCCCAAACCCTAAACCTATGGTTTCCCTTCCCGAGTACAATTCTCTCAGCACTCGAACTCTCACAACTCAGCTGACTCTTCACCTAGCAGCCTCGACCTGTTGTCTTCACGCCTTCTTCGACTTTGACTTTCGTCCCTCATATGTATACGAGCTCGCGACTCATCCTCATGTCATTCTTTGTTTATGCCTTGAAGTGCGCTTCCCTCGGCTCATCGTTCCTGCTTTGTCCACGGTCCCTCGGATGCATACAAGTCCACGACTTATCTCCTCATGTCATCCTTCACCGGATCCGAAGCCGTCTAGTTAAGCCTATGTGTATCCTACAAACCTGCACACTCACATACACATATCAAATATAAGGGTGAACCTAACTTAAACCCTTTGCCCAAACATCAAAACACATGGTCACTCCGGACCATAGATTGCTCCAACACTTGCAAGTCATCATTCAGAAATGCAAACTTAATATATATCAAATTGATAAATAGGCCAATGCAATTGTGCAGCTAATGCTAGGATAATTCTCACAGTTTCAAATATAGCAACCGGAGAAAAAGTTTCTTCGAAATCAATACCTTATTGTTGCAAATACCCTTTTGCAACAAGTCAAGCTTTATATTTTTGAATGGTTCCATCAGCATGATATTTTATTTTAAAACCCACTTGAGCTCAATCACATTCTTGTCTTCAGGTAGATCCACCATCGCCCATGTTTTATTTTTATGGATTGGCAATAGCTCCTCTTTATTGCATGTCACCATTCTTCCTTTGTTATTGCTTCTTTAAAAGTTATAGGATCTATAACAAAGAGAGCAAATTGACTTAATTCATAAATTTCTCTCAAGGATTTGACCTTTGCTGGAGGTGATTTATCTGAAGACTATTGTAAAGAAGATGAGCTGCTACTCGAATTTGATGGTGAGGAAGCTGGTGACACCAAAGTAGATGATTCCACCTTCAGTTGTTGGAGTTCTGTTCTCCATTGAGTAGTAATTGAGTCTCTTCATCTTGTGGATTCCAATTCCAACTCGAATCATCATCAAAATCACATCTCTCCTTATAATCAATTTGCCAGTAAGAGGATTATACAACTGATATGCTTTTGATTGATTGCAATATCCAACAAAGATGCATTTTTTAGATTTTTTTCTCAAGTTTTTGACGAAATTGAGAATTAATCAAAGCATATGCAATACAATAAAAATTTTCAAGTGGATTACCGATGGTTTTCTACCTCACCATGCTTTAAATGGTGTTTATTCATGACCACCCTTGTTGGAGAAATGTTCAGCAACTAAACTGATGTCACCACCGCTTTAGCCCAAAAAATATTTGGAAGTCCTTTGATATTCGGCAAACTTCTAGCCATTTCTACAACCATTTAATTTTTTCATTCGGCTACACCATTTTGCTCCGGTGTATAAGGTACAGTCAATTCTATATGGATACCATGTTCATCACAAAATTTATTAAATTCTTTAGATAAAAATCACCTCCTCGATCTGTACGAAAGTCTTTATTAAGGTACCATTCTGATTTTTCACAAGTGCCTTTAATTTTCTAAAATTTTCAAAAGTCTCTGACTTGTCTGTTAGAAAATATATCCAACTAATTCGACTAAAATTATTAGTAAACATTAAAAAATAATATTGCCCTCAAATGATGTAGTTCTCATAAGACCATATAAATCAGCATAAATTAGCTCAAGACATTCTGCCACTCTCCATGATTTTCCACTTGGAAAAGACTTCCGTGTTTGTTTTCCAAGTACACATCCTTCACATAAATCATGAGAACTAATTTGAGATAATCCAAGAACCATACCTTTCTGATTTAAAAGTTGCATTCCTTTAATATTGAGATCACCATATCTCAAGTGTCACATCTTTAATTCATTATTTCACTAGCAATAAAGGCTTGTTTCCCACATTAGAGATCTTCAGTGAAAACATCTTATTTTCTATATTTACACTTTAACAATAAACCAGAATCTTTATCTGAAATAACACAAACTCCATTATCAAATAAAACTGCATAGTCACCCATCATTAATTATCCAACGCTTAACAAACTATGTGCCAAACTAGACATTGTAAAGTAATTTAATTTTGCCATCGCTAGTCTCTATGGCAATAGTGATATTGCCTTCGACTTGTATATGGTTATTATCTCCAAGTCTTACTAGCATCTTCTGTGACTCATCAAGCTCTTTAAATAATAACTTATTGCATCATGTGATGTGAGCATCCACTATCCAAAAATAAAATATCATTTTGAACTTCATTAGAATGAGAATGAATCATAAATAACTTACTTTCCTCACTTTCTTCTTTCACATAATTTGCTTGTGAGCTATTTTTGCAATTTACTATTATATTCCCAAATTTTCTACAACCATAACACTGAATGGAATTTTTATTCCATTTTTGATCCACTTTGAATGACATATAAACCAATGCTAGGGACGTATTTTGGTTTGGTATGGGCAGATATACTAAGAGGAAGCCAAAACTAGGTCTTTAGGTCAAGGTTCAATTGAACCATTAGATAGTTTTGGATTTTGTGTCAATCTTGGGATTGGTGATAGATATATTTTTGAATATATTTTTTCCAAGTAGACACCGGTATCATAAACCTCTCCATAAAATTTGAAATTTTTTAAGATTTATAAAATTTCTTGTGTATTTCTGAAATTGGGTTTAGAATGTGGAAATGGCTAATATCAATGTATCAGTCGACTGTTGTAGGGTGACGGTGATCGTTGGTCGGCAAGAGGAGGGTGAATTGCTCCTCGAGCGTCCTTCCTCCCGTCTTCTCATCCCTTGGACGTTGTGCGCATCCTTCTCACTCCACCTACGTACTCTTCCACAGAGCTCCGCGTCCCTCGGATGCACCGAGCCCGTCGGCTCCCTTTCCGTGCCATCCTTCTCAACCGTTAGTCTTCCGCTTGACTTCTTATGCTCCTAAGTTCCTGCACACTTAGACACAGGGATTAAAAACCTCAGCACCTAACTTGACTCGGTTGACCACATCAAAACCAACCTGGGATACTTACACAAGGTGCAATCGATTGATAATTCTGTGAGTTACTTTTCGATAGGGGTCAGTCAATAGTAACTGTCTCAGTTGATTGATATATACTAAAACTATTTTCAACAAAGTCAAAAAGTGTTCTAATGATGTCAAACTTATGTATAATCATATGAGGGGTTATTACACAATGTTTATGGTTATTAGAGGGTAAGGAATCCAATGATTGGGTTATTATTGGAGTTCTTTTTGATGTGTGACAAAGGGGGAAATGTTAGGTTTAAGTGGAAAATCGAACATACCTTTACAAGAAATCCTAGCTCAAGGGGGAGCCTAGGTAAAGGGAGAGCATTGTTGCTCATTTATTGGCAAAGGGGGAGCCTTGTGATAGGTTCTTAAAAAGCCCTTGGTAAGTCCAAGTGTAGGGGCAACCTCGGAGAGATTCTTAAAAAGCTCATTAATGAAAATCCTAACTCATAGGATTTTAGGTGTGAGGGATACCTTATGATAGGATCCATGCATCATTTGCATTGCATACCTGCATATGCATTGGCGATACAAGTCCAAGGTATAGCTTTGGTAATGTAAGTCTATTTGGTTTATTAGCATGTTTAATTGCTATTTGTTTTCCCTAACTTAAATATATTGACAAACATTAAAAAAAGGGGAGTTTGTTGAGGTAATCTTTGGTCCGTAGGACTATGTGTTTTGATGTTTGAGCAAAGGGTTTAAGTTATGTTTACCCTTATATTTGGTATGTGTATTTGAGTGTGTAGGTTTTGCAGGATACACATATGACTCAGCTTGACGGCTTCGGGTTTGGTGAAGGATGGAGAAGCATCTGAGAGACCATGAACAAGGCAGCAATAATGAGCCGAGAGAAACACACTTCGAGGCATACATGAAGGATGACATGTGGAGATGAGCCGCGGGCTTGTATGCATCAGAGGGATGAGAGCCAAAGCGAAGAAGGCTTGAAGGAAAGATCAAAGCTGCAAAGGAAGAGTCAAGTGAGTCGTGACGGTCCGAGTGTGAATGAATTGTAATCAGGAAGGAAAACCCTATGTTTAGGGTTATACCAGTCGACTGGTGTGGGAACAATCAACTAGTAGAGGTCATAGAAAGATCAGTCAACTGATCTTCTATGTGTTGGACTTCGGTTGTGCTCATGGGAATCCTCTCCATGCCCCCGGATTAAAATTTTATTAACTAAAATAAATCCGGATGGAGAATAATTTCCCAAGCAACCGACTCATCATCGTGCTAACCGATTCAAGTGACCTCTTGAACAAACTTGTTATTCAAGCAATCTAACTCGTCTAACCGATTAGCAGTGGAATAGACAATGAATGGATCGCCGATTTTTTGTGTTTATCTTCGGGGTCCATGTTAATAACAACATACAATAATAAAGTAAGAACAAAAAGGAACCAAACAAGAAGTATACCTCTTGCTTACCTCGCGATCTTCTATTGTATGACCTAACCTCTTCTTGGACGTCGTGTGCACGAGGATCCTCCAAGAAACGAAGTCACCAAGAAACTCTTCCAACCTCTTCTTGTGTCGACCACAAATAAGGAAAGATATCCTGTAACACCTGAATTTTTCAGAATTTTTCCAAAATAAAAAAAAGAAAACTAAAAGTTTCTTTTAAAAAGCTCGGAGTAAGGACTCGAGCCCGCAACCTACGCTTGACTGATCTTTTGTGTTGGATTTCGGATGTGCTCATGGGAATCCTCTCCATGCCCCGGATTAAAATTTTATTAACTAAAACAAATCCGGATGGAGAATAATTTCCCAAGCAACAGACTCATCATCGTGCTAACCATTCATGTGACCTCTTGAACAAATTTGTTGTTCAAGCAATCTAACTCGTCTAACTGATTAGCCGTGGAATAGACAATGAATGGATCGCCGATTTTTGTGTTTATCTTCGGGGTCCATGTTAATAACAACATACAATAATAAAGCAAGAACAAAAAGGAACCAAACAAGAAGTATACCTCTTGCTTACCTCGCGATCTTCTATTGTATGACCTAACCTCTTCTTGGACGTCGTGTGGGCGAGGATCCTCCAAGAAACAAAGTCACTAAGAAACTCTTCCAACCTCTTCTTGCGCCGACCACAAATAAGGAAAGATATCCTGTAACACCTGAATTTTTCAGAATTTTCCAAAATAAAAAAAAAAAACTAAAAGTTTCTTTTAAAAAACTCGGAGTCAACCCACAACCTACACTAAAGGTGGGTTTGGAGTTTCCAAGCAGGTTAGGAAATCATCTTGTTGAAATATAGAATCGATATTAGATAAGTAATAGTAAGTATCCTTTATGAGTAATTCTTCAACTTCCACTTAATATATATAGGATGGAAGGGAGAGAAAACCAAGCTCCTTCTTCTTCCCTGCGAAAACCAAGAGAGGAGAGGTTAGGGTTTCTTACCAAAGGGCAACTAGAGTTCTCTCCTAGGACCAAGGGTTGGAAGATCGCGCAAGGAAGAAGATTCTACGCCGTGTAGTAAGTTTCGAAGCCCAAGGTTGTAAGTAGATCACTCACCTACAATAGAAGTAGTTTCGTGTGATTCTAACCAAAATTCTAAGCTTTTTGATGATGTGATCCTAGTATAGCAAGACCACGGTCTTGATTTGCACAAAACAAGTTTTGGGATTTCGGCACGCAAGGTGTTCGATAAAAGTTCTAAGTAGGACCAAGGTCTTACTAAGCCCTAGAACGAGTTCTAGGACTAAAAAATGAGATAAGAAATAAGACCAAGGTCTTGTTGTGTCCTAAAATAAGTTTTGGGACCATTACCTTTTTTTAAGTGCTAAGTTAGGCATTTAAATACAAGCATGAGTATAAATTTAAGTATATTTCTTTGAAAGACCGAGGTCTTTTTGGCATGTATCGGGCAAAGGCCCACAAGACCTAGGCGAGCCTAGTAGACGCTCTATTAGAGTTCGGTGGCTAGCTACCCCGAAACCTATTAGGGATGCGCGCATTGGTATTATGCCGGTCCCAAAAAAGAATGTTTATTATTTTGAAGTATATGAACTACAAGATAAGTTTAAAGTTTTTCCATAACAAGGATTCATTTCAAGCAAAGTTTCTTTCTAATGCAAGCAATTGTTCAAATGTATTCATGGGCATCTTTCATGTTGAAGAATGGTATTTCCGTTACAAGCATGTTTCAAAGCAAGCATTAACATGTTCATATCGAATGCATGTTTTGTAAGTTAGGTATCTACTTACTAAGCAAATTGCTTATAGTTGCATCCTTCTATTGCAGATAAAGGTAAAGAAAAGATATAGAGCAAGGAGGCTACAGGATGGATGGTTGGTGCTAGTGGTGGCGGGACGGTGGAATGAGATCCTTCGGGATAAGTTGTTAATGTTCTAAGCTCTAAACAATAGAATGTTATGAGTTTCTTGAGTTTATGATTTATGGGTCATATTAGTAGTTTTATTTCCGCAAAAGACTTTAAGTTGAGTTGTCATGATTTAAAGTTGATACGCATGCTAAATGGAGTATGATTGAGTCCAATTATGATGGTTTATATGATTACGAGTCTTCTATTTGTTGTGTAGTCGGAATCGGATGTATAAGTACACTTGATCAGTGTTTCTAAGACCTGGAAACTGTAGTTCCAGGCGTATCAGTTGACTGATGCAGGTATCGGTCGACTGGTCGAGGTAACAGAAAGATCAGTCGACTGATAAATTATCAGTCGACTGGTGCCAATTTAAAATAGAAAGTGTTGTAGGGTTGTTGGTTAGTGCTTGGACTTGCAACCATGAGGTTGGTGGATCAAATTTTGCCAAAGCCAACAAGAATTAAATTTTTTATTTTTTTTAATTTTTTTTATTCGATTGGCTTGGGCCCAGCAGTAAAGTCAACGTAACGGCCCTATAAGGTCAAGGTTAGTAAGAGAGGGTCGTTACATATCCTCCTTCCTTTACCTTGTGTCACCGGCCGAACCTCCTTCACCTTGCGCCGCCAGCCCTCTTCCTTGCTCCAAGGATGCTCCAGCCAAGAGGAGAAGGATAGAAGAAGAGGAAGAAGATGATGAAGAAGAGAGTGCTCTCCTTCACACCAAAACCTTGGCCAAAACCCTTCCTTGCACCCTCCTTGCTTGCGGCGCCAACCACCACCGGAAGATGGAGATGCACCGGCCAAGCAACCCTGCGCAAGCTCTATGAGAAGAAAGAAAGGAAGAAAAGAGAAGAAGATGAAGTCTCCTCTTCTTTCTTCCCTTGCGCACCACCTTTCTTCCTCCAAGCCGTCGATGCCCTTTTGCCCTAGGAGAGAGAGAGAGATTAGGAGAGAATTAGGTTAATGCTTAGGATTAATTGGATGGTCTTGGTATCATGACTACATGAGGTATTTATAGGCTACAATAGGGACAATGAGGAGGAGTTGGGTCTTGACCACCTAATGGATCAAAGCCCGATCCATTAATGATGATCCAATCCACTAAAGGATCATCATTGAACTACCTCACCAACCCCTATAAATAAATATGGGCTCCACCTATTATGTGTACAAATTCTCCCCGTGTTTAAGATATCAAATGCCCATTAATTAATATCTAACTCCATGAGTAGTACCACTCAACCTTATCATCACCTGCATGATTTCCATGACGAACTTTATGAGCTCCTCAAGGGGACATCATTAACTTGACACATCAGGACATGGTTTCCTTCTATAATCAACGACACACCATGTAAATAATATTATTTCCTAATTTACCGGGTCTATCGATTTAACAAATAAATCTCGCCCATAGGTAAATCAAAGAAATAGATATTAAGTACATGTGCACATTATTATATCGGGATTAAGAGTATGTACACCATAATATCTGAGGTCTGATTCAATTATATAGTCTGTATAAATTGAATCACCTCTATATCGGTCCTGCTCAATACACACAAAGTGTACTAGTGTAATTCTATGGTCAAGATAAACCAATACCAAATTACACTACAACCATGCCACTGGTTTGTCCAAAACCATCTAGGTTATGAGCCTCTATTTATACTCTACAAAGGACTAATAACATGATCTTCTGTGTGACATCACACATCATGTTATCTACAATGTAAAGTATTAGACAATAGGATGTATATATCAAATATAAAATGCAAACAATGATCATGTGATTCTCATTCCAAAATATAGATGTTCATACAAAAGCTAGGCTTTTAGTATACATCCTAACACTGTGCAGTCGACTAGTGTCAGCTGGGAATTCGAAAGTTAGGCTGTAACGATCGAATTCGGCTGGATCAATCGACTGGTGTTGGAACCAATCGACTGGTAATGACTAGTTTAGCCACGAGCTCTATTTAAGGGAGCTCGGTTTAGCTGGCTAGGGTTGACGAAATTGGTCATGGTTAAAAGCCAATTAGTAGCAGAGGTCTTGTGCGAGTTTGTGGCGAGATTTCTCCACCCACAAGGAGCTACACGAGCATAGCCGGAGGTTTTTCGAGGAGTCATCCGCCGAAGGATCGAGATTGTCCACCTTACAGACTACCGTGGAGTAGGAGTCTTATCTCCAAACATGTTAAATGGTTTGTCTCTTCTAGTTGTTAGTTTTAGTTTATATTATTCCGCTTGTGCAACTAATAGGTGTAGGAAAAGATCGAACGGTTTGGGGCAACGTCTATTCACTCCCCCTCTAGTCAGGCCATCGATCCCAATAGTAAATTGTACAATGTTAATATAACTGGCCAAGATGAATATTGTTGTCCTAACTAACCCAATTGTTGAAATTCATCTACAAAAAGTTCCAATCTCACATTACATGGTTCCATGGCAAAGGAAGGAAATACAGTATCAAGATGTTTCCATGTAGGGATTCACAGGGATGACACATTATACCTACTTCATGTCATGCTCATGATGCCACATAATGTGGTAAGCTATAGCGGCAGATGTAGATAAGCGTTGATGTCTAACAGTTAACGGAATGTAATATATCACTTTCCAAGCAATATTTTTCTTCTTCTTCCCTAACATGTGAGTACGATGCTTATAACGAGGCTGACTATAGATATTGCATTCACTTAGTTTGTTATCTTCATTTCAAAATATCATGCAGTTGTTTATACAATAATTAATCTTCTCCACAGGCAAACATAAACTTCTAATTAATTTCTTTGTATTGTAGAAGCTATCAGTCATTATGTTATCAGCAAGGAGCAACTCTGACATCAATTGACATATGTTATCATAACATCTTTCTGAAAAATTATGTTCTACTTTCATATTCAATGTCCTTGCAGTAGCTGATAGTTGTGAATGACCAGAAGGAATGTCTTCCCACACTTCTCTTTAACTGGCCTTTAACATTTCATATAATTGGTGATATTCAGGTTTTGAAATTTCATCTATATTGGAATAATCAATAGCATTCATTGATGATTCACGCGCAACAACAGTTGTGGCAGATAACGAACCACCGGAAGGGCTAATTGGTTCATACACATAAGCTTCTCTATCACAGTACTAGTTGTAGTAATTTGCATAAAACAATTTCTACATATATGTACTCTCATGATATGCTCATCATGGTAGGCTATATTTTTACATTTCTTATGATTACATAACACCGAAACTCAGCACCATTCAAACATTTTGGATGACTCTTAGCAAAGTTCACAAAATGTTCAAGTTCAACAATAAAATTATCTCTGATAAATTTATTTTCTAATCAATTGTATATCCAAGTTTTGTTTATATACATTATTGCCTAATAAAAATAAATTTTGAAAATTAAACTTGTATAATTTGACTTAAGTAGTAAAGGTTAATTAAATCATGTAATTATTAAATCTAGTAAGAGCATTACGAGCTCAATTGGTTCATATTTCTTTTAATATATGTTTAGGTTTCTATTTCTTTTAATGTGTATTTGCTGATATAGGTTTAGAGTGATAATTCATATTATAAAAAGTCAAATAATAATACAAAATATATTCATACTATACTAAGTTGTATTATGTATCAACCTAAATCACAAAAGACCTATATTTTATATCTGAAAAATAAATTCATTATCATGCATTCATTACAACATTCAAAATTTTATTATCGAAACTATTCTAATTAAAATAGGCATCTTGATGATAAGTAAGATAAACATAAATTACAATAAACCTAGGTTTTATATCAGACAAATAAAAAACTATACTATATTTCATGTCCAACCAAAGATAATGAAATAAAAAAATAACACACTAAATGTCAACCATGTAATAACATATAGTTACTGTTTAATAAAATTATACTTGAAATGAGAAGTCTAATCGGAGAAGAGTAGCAAATATTGCATCCTACAAAATAAAAAAATAGCTAAAATTAATCACAAACTCACAAAAAAAAGAGAGTTGTCCTAGCTGTGGCAACCCAATCTACCGCCTCCCAAACTATCCAAGCTGTGGTCGCCCAAGCTACAACCGACCAAGGTGCCCTAGCTGTCAGCTACCCAAAAGCTAGCCGCCACCCAAGCTATTAGTAGTGGCCAACGGGAGGTTGTCGCCCAAGCTGCCTACCACGGCCAACAGTTGGTGGTTGCCCAAGCCGCGGTCGACCAAACTGTCAGTCGCGTGTTGGCGGTCGACGACGCTGCCAAGCGAGGCTAAGACTTGGCAGCCGGCCAATCTACGGCCGACAAAGTTGTTGGCCCATTCTCGTAACCAGCGAAGCTATCGGCTGCGTTCTGGTTGTCGACCAAGCCACCAGCCGCATTCTGGCAGCCGACAAAGGGAAGAGGGAGAGAGAGAGGGAGAACTTACCGGAGATGTCGTTGGAGTCGCGAAGGTCGTCGAGAGTTGGAATCATGGAGGAGAAATCGCGTAAGGATAATCCGGACAGTGCCCTAATTTTCAACTAGAATTACCGATAGAATAAAATTTCATCGATAATCCATTGGTGATTTTCGACGAAATTGAGATTCCATCAAGAAAACCCGTTCTCAGATTATCGACGGAACCTTATTTTCATCGGCAAATAGTAACGGAATTAGAATTCCGTCGGTAATATGAGAACGGGATTTTTCAACGGAATCGTAATTCCGTCAGTACCTTTCATATTCTCATTTTTTTGATAGAAGTTGGATTCCATTGTCATTTTTCGATGGAATTGCATTCCGTCGGAAAACACCGCAGTGCCCAAACCCTAAACTCCAAGATTTCTGATGGAAATTGTTATTCTATCGGTAATTACCATCGGAAACCATCGTAATTGCTGACGTAATAACAATTTCCACTGGAAACCACCGATGAAAACCATATCCCGTTGGTTATTCCGTCGGGATTATAGGTTTTTCTTGTAATGTCCTACATGCTCATCCACCCAACCAAGTCCTCCTCCTTCTCGTGCGTAGTCCAGTCGGCCAGTAATTATGCGACTCCACCTTCCAGTCCGTGAACCTGATTTTGAAGAGTTCCATTTTGATTGAATCCTATGTCAGTAATGTTTCTCCGCGACATTACATAATAAAAGATAGCAAAATATGAATCAGACTATATAGATAATTTTTTATCATAACTAATCTAACATTCACCATAAGACAACTAATATTTTACAAATGGAACCTACCCCACGTATAAAAGAGAACATTTCACTCAGTAACATTCTATGTCAATTGAACCATTCACTTATTATAATTTTTTTAATATAAAACTATTCTACATGGATTTTTTTTTATATTGCCGTAAACGATAATATATTAGTCCTTCAAGTTCATTTTGATCTAAATCCTCGTATTTTTATTTTTAGACTTTACTTTAAAAGCCAAAAACTAATGAAGATAACTTTCATATTTTAAACTCATGCTCTTAAATTCATAATCTTTTTCATTTATTTTCAATATAGAACTATAATTATATTTTCAATAATCCTCCCTCAAATAAAAGATCACCATCACTCTTGACATGTTTCGGATCTCCGCCCAACTTAATTCAAGGTCACTCCACATGGTACTTGATTTAAACCGTGACTCTAATAACACTTGTTAGGACTAAAATAATTTATATATTTCCGTAACAGTATGATATTGTCCATTTTGAAACTAAGTTCTTATGATTTTATTATGAACTCCACCCAAAAGACTTCATACCAATAGAAATATCTTTCATATTTTAAACTCATTCTCTTTTTCATGTATTTTTAACATGAAACTTTGATTGCATTTCCAACATGTCACACATTTTAAAAGAAGATAAATCATGGAAGATATTTTAATGATACTTTTATAAAAATACCAAGCACCTGTTAATAATATATTTCAAAATAAATAATGGATAAAGATGAGTTAGTGGGTTGATGATGTGACAAATAATGGATAGAGATAGAATTTGATTAGGACGAAGTTTCATGATAAAATAAAATTGTCTAAATTCAATGTATGTGAAGTTGGTTTTTATCCACTAAGCATATAAATATGTAACCTTTTAGTGAATGAAATCAAGTTGAATTGTTTTAGTTTTCTTCTTCTGTCCTCTTCCACAAGAGTGCAACTCCAATTCCATATTATTTTTTCCATCAGAGTGGCATTAGAGCACAACCGGATTTGATGTGTCCTAGTTTTCTTGCAATGGCAATCAACGGAAGAGAAGAGAAGAAGCCACCTATGGCATGCTCAACTCTCGAAGTAGCCAATGCACCTATACTTGGTAATACATGTGCTCTGGGCATCATACGAAGAAATTGACATAATAATAAAGTAAAAAGGTAGAACAAATGGCCTAACCAAAGTAATATACCCGTAGATAGGCTATCATCCATAAAAGTTTTGTTTTACAAAGCTTAAGCAAAATTAGAAACAACATCTTCTAGAACAAACTCCAGAATACGCCTTAGCTTCACGGTGGTGGCAGATAGATCAGCTGGCAGGTGCTTAGCCTCCATGAGTTGTTCCATCACCCCTTGAATGTCATACTTAATCATGTGACGGGTGTGATTAGCAAAGAGGGTGGCAAAAGCATCCGAGTGGAGGTATTGAATGTGGTACGTTTCTAGCTACTCGGGCTCTTGCTTCTAGTACACTTCATGGGCGGTCTAAGGGAGGCATTAGCTATCAATAACTCGTCCATCAAAGCAACTAGAAACCACTACAAATCCTATAAGTGGGAGTCCTTGGTGGCCAAGCTCGTATCTTTTTCCGCTAGGGCCATGGCATGAGGTCATGTCTCCTCCTCCAGTTTTAGGGATAATGCTTTAGCCTCCACTGTCTTTTTATCAAGGTCCGCCAAGGTGATTTTCCGTCGATTGGAGGCTGACTTTAACTTAGCCTCTGAGCTCATCAATAGGGCCTCCAACCTCTCTTTTTCTTTCTCTATGGTGGTCACTTTGGTTGTTAGCTCCTTAGTACATCTTTGCGAGACCTCTCTAGTTGAGAGTGTAGCTTTTCCAATTCCTCCTGGACATTGGAGGAACCCTCACTGTCGTTTGCTACCAAGCGATGCTCACATCCTTCTCCTGAGTGGCCACCCTTTGCTTGTCCAGTTGGCGCAGATGGGTGTTATTCATCAGGGCCTGGCACATTCCTTGGCTAGCCACCTAAAGCTGCAACAATAGGAAGGGATTCAGGGCTCTAGAAAGGGGGGAGGGGGGAAGTAACAACATGATTTACCTTAAGCATTTCCTGGGAGAAGTGATTTGCCTTAGCCATCAAACCCAGTTCTCAGGTGGAATGGACACTTTGGTTCCAAGACTCCACCAATGGCCCATATAGTCGTATCATCTGTACGGTGCCACGACGATCCTCGACAAAGACACGAGAGGTAGAGGTGACCAATCGGGTAGGCATGGAAATGTTGAAGATTGTCCTCAGTGAGGCACAGGTCGTCGCTATCTCCGCAGCTTGTGGATCGACCTGAGGTTCCTTAGTAAGGTGAGTCGGTCACGCTTCACTAATAGCCTTGGCCTTAGGTAGTTGACTAGGCCCTGGCTCACCCGAGGTGGGCACGGGGGCAGGCGACTCCATGATCCATATCTCTTCGGGAGAGGTCGTTCGCTCGGCTGGGACCTCGGCGCGACTAGCCTTAGATGACTCTAGGCGTGAAACATTAGAAGGCTCCTAAAGGGGTCGGCTGGAAGGAGTAATTGGGCGACTAGAAGCTGGCGTCTTCGACCGATCGATAGAAGGAGTGTCAGACTTGGAGCACCGACCCCTTATTCTCAAAGGCGCCTTATCTTCGTCATCACCAGAATCCACCCGCGGGTCAGTTCTCTTTTTACATGGAGGAAGAGGGGCAGATACCTCCTCAGAAGGAGTAGCTTTGTTCTCGACCCCAGCTCTTACAGCCAAGTCGCTGGCTGAACATCTCTTTTGGCCAGCTCAGAGTCCCTCATGTCTCTATCTTGACATTGTCCAAGCCTAAGCTATCACACACTTGGCTTTCAAAAAGGTTTTCACTGAATGAAGCAAAAGAAAGTTTTAGTTAGTTTAAAATAATAAGGCAATTAAAAACTCTTACCAAATGACATGTAGGGCAGGCGTATTGTATGAGGCTCAGGCCGAAGGTAAATAAGAAACCTTCATGCAGCAACACATTGATATCAAACAACAAGCCCCCCTCCCCACTTTCCGATACACCCAAATGAAATCTGGGTTGCTTTTGAAAGTCCGTGGCACAACAGGCTGCTCGAGCAGCTCGTTGACACACTCACTTGGCCAGGAGGGGACTAGGACTGACTTGATGTAGAAATAATGTTGCTTCCAACCCTTATTCAAGCTTGGCGCCTTCTTTAAAAGAGCCGATTAGAAGCGGGCTTGGAGATGGAAGCACCCCACCTCGCCTCGCTTAAGATAATAAAAAAAATGGAAAATTCTCTACTCTAAAGGGACATGATACAATATGAAAATGATGACCATGCAACAAAGGGTGTGGATCGCATTCGAGGCCAAGTAGGATAATAGAATCTAGGAATATCTACAGATGTCATTAAAGAAGGGATGTAGAGGAAAATGAATCCCTCCAAGCAACTGATCCTTGAATACCGTAAAAAAACCTAAGGGTGTTGGTGAGGGCAATCTATGCCACTAGGGATAAGCATCCGATGGTCTTCAAGGATCCGAATTTCCCTCTAAGAGCATAGAATCCATCCCCATTTATGTCTGAGGTGTTGGAACTTGGATGGCTAGAGAGGGGGGGCGGTGAATGTAGCCAGACACTTGAAACTTGGCAATTTTTATATTTTCTCTGCACTTCAGAGATTAGACAGTGGAAGCAAAACAAATGCAAAAACTAAGTGCAGAAACTAAGTAACAAGTAAAAACTCTAACGCAAGGATATACAAGGTTCGGGGATAACTTGCCCCTACTCCTTGGTGTGCCCGTGAGGTGGGTGATCCCTTGATCATCGGCAGATCAAGCCCCGAAATCCGATATCAAATCCTCCTTCTCAGTGAAGAAACCTCTCCATACAAATAGTCTCAAATGTATCAGAAATTAAGCACAGAGACAACAAGAAAGATCTTACAGATCGCTAGCAAAGCACAAGAATGAGAAATGAGAGAGCAGATCACCGAGCACAGCACAGCGCCACCAACGCAGAGCTCCCAGCTCTTCGTTCGCTTGCTGATCCACTCGCGACTCCCTCCACAGACTCAAGGTTACAGCTTCGCAAGAGATCGCTTCAAGTGATTCACAGTAATGCCCACAGATGATTCAGCAAAGCTTTCGATGTGGAGAACTCTACAGCTCCTTCTCCACTCCACGGCTTATCTGCTTCCATCGCCAGGTCACACGCTCCTCAGCAGCAGCTCCCAGCTGCTCACCTGCAACAGCCAGCTACCCCTGACCTCCTCTGGACTCATGAATCCCCTCCAGTCGAGCCCCAGGTCATTAGTTCCTCAGCCGTTGCAGCTCACGCCAGAGGACGTTACAACCTGCGGAAGCAAACAGCCAAACCTGCTGTAGCAAAATCCTTCGTTTGACTCCCCTTGGATGATCCCTGAGTCGCCTGCACACTTAGCAGCTCATTAGGGCAGCAAATCAACAGAGAATCAAACAATTAGAAGTTAAGAGCAGAGAAAGCAGATGTGATCAGACGTGATCAGAGCGTCTGACAGCGCATTTGAATTAAAGTGATCGGTCACCGGACCGATCCAAGGATCGTGGATCGGTCACCGGACCGATCTACAGCTTTGCTGGGATTCCCAACTTTCGCAGCCACAAGGGCCTGATCGGTCACCAGATCGATCAGGCTGTGCCCTGATCGGTCAGAAGACCAATCAGGAAGCTCTCCGGCTGATCAGGCTCCAGCCTGATCGGTTATAAGGAGGAGTCTGCGACACTTGATCGTTCACCAGAATGATCTGAACAGTATCCCAGATTGGTCATCAGACCGATCAGGAGCTGATCAGTAGGGTTCCCAAACTCACTGTATGCTCCCTGATCGGTCACCAGATCGATCAGGAGCCGATCAGTAGGCTTCCGAACTTATTGTGTGCTCCCTGATCGGTCACCAGACCGATCAGACACAGCTGGATCGGTCACCAGACCGATCCACGAGGGAACTCCGTGCCAACTTCCCTGATCGGTCCCAGGCGATCCAGGCAAGGTCAAATCCACTCTAAGTCATGAGAACAAGCCTCTAGCCTTTCTCTGACTCGTTCTTAGTCCCCCGGACCAAGACACCGTGCCCAGCTTCACTCACCGGGACTTCAGTGAACCTGGCTTCACTCACCAGACCCGGCTTCACTCACCGGATTTCCAATCACCTAACCCTCCGAGTTAGGAATTTTCACACCTAACCCTCCAAGCTAGGACTTTTCCACACCTAACCCTCCAAGTTAGGACTTTTCACACCTAACCCTCCAAGTTAGGACCTAGCTTCACAAGCCGGGATTTTATCCAACCTAGCCCTCCAACCTAGGACCTGGCCCTCCAAGCCAGGATTTCATCCAACCTAGCCCTCCAGGCTAGAACCTGGCTTCACAAGCCGGGATTTCATCCAACCTAGCCCTCCAAGCTAGGACGTGACCCTCCAAGCCAGGATTTCATCCAACCTAGCCCTCCAGGCTAGGACCTGGCCCTCCAAGCCAGGGTTTCATCCAACCTAGCCTCCAGGCTAGGACCTGACCCTCCAAGCTAGGATTTCATCCAACCTAGCCCTCCAGGCTAGGACTTTTTCATTCATCCAAAGCCCAGTCCCCGACCAGGACTTAATCATAATCATCTCATCAACCTAAACTAAAATCGGTGTCAACACCAAAACAACAATCAGGGTCAGACTGCATCAACAATCTCCCCTTTTTGTTGTTTGACAACCCGATTTTTAAGTTTAGGGATTTGAAATCAATAGTTGCAAATTTCACACTCATAGGGGAATCAGGATCCTCCCCCTACGACAGTTAAACTCGTAGTATTCTAAACTTAACCAAACACACTCTCCTCCTTTGTCAAACACCGAAAAGGTGTAGACGGGTTGTTAAGTTTAAACATACTCCCCTAAACCCTAGGGGTTCTCCCAAAACAACAAAGATATGATTGAATTTGAAAGCATATGAGACCATATGACAAATATAAAGCATGGAAAAATAATCATATGTATCATATGAACATGGAGTAAAATAAGCATAGCAATGCATAATATAGCAAGGCATACATGAAGATATCTATCATATGAACAAACATATGAACTAGCAATAAGCATAATATGGCAAAGCATACAAGGAAATCAGTCACAGAGTCAGATGCATAACACAACATCAAAAATATAGTCAAGTACAATACCAAAACATGATAGTCAGAGCATAGGCATACAGTCATAAAGTCAGAGCAATCAAATAGTCAAATGCAAGTCACGGGCAGAGACAGAGTACATCCATAATCAAACGTCGGGGGGGGGGGGGGGTCATCATCCTGCATCGGGTCATCAGTCGTGTCATCGTCCGATATGAAAGACCCCGTGCGGTACTGCCAGAAGGCGAAGATCCATGAAATGTGTGCTGGCGCCACTCGTTGTACCATGTCTGCTGCTGGGACCAGATCCCCGAGACGTCGGACTCCATGCGTGGAGTCGGCGATCGAAGGATCGAAACTCTGACCGGGCCTCCTCTCGCCAGAGCTCAGAGATATGAATCTCATGCTACATCATCAGCTCCAGCTCAGAAACCTGCCAGCGGATGTCGGGATCTGGCTCATAGTCGTAGTCAGCAGCAGCGGCGGGCGCCTCCTGATGAGCAGCCAGAGCTGCTGGTACCTGAACCTGTGCGCCTCGAGGAAGCTCGCCAAGACCCCGCCGTCCTTCCACACAAGACTCTGATCGTCCGGCCCAACAATGATACCAGATTTGGCAAACGCGTGTTTACCCAATCGGCAATCCTGTCTAACCATGGGCACTGTCCTGCCCTTGGTCACATCAATACCAACTGACATAAGCCAGTCAATAATGACGTGACCGAACAGCATATACACAGTGCGACGACTGGGCTCGCGATAGGAGATGATCGACTGAAAAATACTCTCCATAATGTCAAAGTCCATGTGGCGGTGCATGCCATAAAGCATCAGACAGTGATATGGTCGGATCTCAGTCAAGGGTTTGGAGGTTATGGGCAGGATGTAGTTCGTGATTATCTTAAAAAGAACATAATCAATAGGAGAAAGTCGGAGGGCCGCAAAGGTCAGAAAGTCAGGCCCCAACTCATCAAGGCCAGCTGGTCGAGGGTGTCCGAAGATGTGCTCATATATGGAGTCGGGGGTGACGTCCCCGAATGGAGCCAATAAGGGGTCGGGAAGCTCTGGGTAGATAGAATAAAAATTAGACGATCGTCGACCGCCCAGATACTCCGCCAAAACATCATAGGAGAAGTCAAGATTCCTCTTGGCTACTCGAGTAGTGAAATCAAAGCAACCTTGAGGTCCTTGTTGTAGATTATTGTAAAATTCCGAAACCAGGTCAAAATTGATAGTTCGTTCGAGGGAGAGAAAGAAATCGAGGTTATAAAACTCAATCACCTCTATGATAGAAGGACAATGCTCAACCAAGAAAGGTCGATCAATAGACTGACATGAAAGTAGTTTGAAAGTTCTGGATTGAAAGGCCTGCTCAAAAGCCGCATTCGGGAACCGAGAACTAGACGAAGGCTGAGGCCTTCGGGAGGGCGCGGAAGAAGAAGGTCTTTGCCCTTTGAGCTTCCCTCAATGGGTTCTTTTCCCTTTGAAGCTTTCCTAAGGGTTGAACAATTGATCATGACGGTTGAATGAATCATGGAATTGATCAGCAAAAATAGGTTTAATCAAAGACATAAGATTTGATCAAGGGAAGAATCAGATCATGATACAGATTGGCAATGATTAGGTTTAATCAGTAGGGTGAAGGATCATGGCAAGGTCACGGTAATGGCACACACATCACAAGATAAAATAACATGGTTAGCTCCCAAAAATCATGACGGATGAAGTAATCAAAACACAAACACTTACTTAGGGGTCATGAGGTTGATTGACTTCGGAAGAACACGTCTCAAGTCGAGAGAGAAACCTCGCAGAGAATGGAACGACGCAGAGGACGTGCGCAGGGAAAATCAGATCACAAGCTCGCAGCTAGGAGTTGCTGAAAACACCAACAGCAGGAAGAAGAACTCAGGAAGAAAGCTTGCGCAGACAGGGAGCTCGCAAGCCAGAGACCAAGGATCTCGCCGAAGGAAGGATTCACCGAACATGCGTAGAAAGGAAGAGGAAGATGGGCTCACACGAACAGGGAGGTGTTTTGGGCTAGGGCTTGGGAAGTAAGGTTGAGACGGAGTTAATAGGTTGGTGGACCGATCCACCAACCGAAATTTAATGTGATCGAACGGATCACCGTTCGATCTGGGAGCGCCCAGACTGATCAGGCTCCAGCCTGATCAGACTGGCTTGGTCCTGATCGATCGAGTGACTGATCAGGCAAGCCCCTGATTGGTCTGCCGATCGATTAGGGATCAAATAGTAGGTTCGGGAGGTTTTCTGTGACCCTCCTGATCGGTCGCTAGACCGATCACCACAGGGAGCAGATCGGTTGTGGACCGATCCAAGCCAACATAGAGAGATTGCAGTGGGTTATTGCAATTCGGCTTGATCGGTCCGTTAGTCCGATCAGACCTACTCCTGATCAGTCTAGTGACCGATCAGGCAACCTCCTGATCGGTCCGGTGATCGATCAGGTATCAGGAATTTTTCTGATACGATCTGAAATTTCAGTTTCAGACTCCCTATCGATTTCTGATAAGATCAGATGAAAAATCATCGAACTTGAAGGTGTTCCCTTGACTATAATTGATCCTTTAAGAAGGATCAAAGGTCCTTATGAGTCTAACAATCAATTTGCTCCACCAAAGTGAAGTCAAATGCAATCACAAACATCCATCCAATTTGACCTAAGCTTGTATCAAAATAAGGTCTCCAATCAAGTTTCCTTGATTGGAATGTCCAAGTTGTTGGATCGAGAAATGCGAGAGAGGGGGGGGGGTGAATGTCGCAATTCGTTCGGATTTAAAAGAGCGGGTGCGCAGCGGAAATAAAAGAGAACACAACAACGCAAACACAGCAGGTTTACTTGGTTCGGAGCCTGGGTCGACTCCTACTCCAAGGCCCACGGTCGTTGACCGTTTACTTTGGGCAATATATTTGGCGCAAAAACAGTTTACAATTTGAATATAGAGTGAGTGCAGTAAACTTATACAGGAAAGAATTTCTCTTCTTTTACCGACGTCCGGAGTAGATCGATGATTTCAGGGCAGCGAGACGTCGTCGGCTCAAGTTGGGCAGTTTCTGGAGCAGAGCACGAGAGCAGAAGAGCGTGGAAACGTCGAAGCAATTGTTGTTCTTTGAAGAGGGTCGAGGCCCTCTTTATATAGGGCAGGGGGCGCCCGACATGCTCGGGGCGCCCTCCACGTGGCTTCTGATCCGGCGTGCTCTCGGTCGTGACTGATCGCTTCGACTTCGGGATAACAGTTGACTGGGGCGCCCGACGCGCACGGGGCGCCCGATTGACCGGTCAAACTTTATCACCGAGGCTTCGCGAGGGTGAGCTGCAGCCGCCTTCAGTGGCGTGGCACAGTGGGCGCCCGAGACACGCGGGGCGCCCGATCTGCGCGGTGCCCGATTTGCGCGGCGCCCGCGACAAGAGGGGCGCCCGACATGCGCGGGGCGCCCCCAACGCGGTGCTGTCGGAGGTTTACTTCTCTGCTGACTTTGGGTTGACTCTGGGGCGCCCGACACATCCGGGGCGCCCTGCTCAGCTGCGGCCTCACTCCTTTGAGGCCCTCTGAGCTGCAGAAACACAGTCCTTCGGTCCTGCATCCAGGGTTAGTCCAAAATAGCAAATACTAAGTTGATTTTTCACAGCCTTAGCTGTCTTGGTTCTGACTTTGGGTCTCCAAAATGGAGCCCTAGGTCGAACCGACGCCTAATGTTCCCTCGAGGGGAACGCGTCCTCACCTACTCCTCTCGGGAGAGTTTTACCTGGTGCCAACCGGAACCTCCAGTTGGACTTTTGCCCAGCAGTCCTTCGCCAGGTCTTGAGTTACCAAGCTTCCCTTCGCTTGGTGCCTAGCAGCCCTTCGCTAGGTTTTTTCTTCTGGCAGCCCTTCGCCAGTGCCTAGCATTCCTTCGCTAGGGCTTGTCCTGTCTGGCAGTCCTTCGCCAGTGCCTAACAGTCCTTTGCTAGGGCTTGTCCTGTCTGGCAGTCCTTCGCCAGTGCCTAGCAGTCCTTTGCTAGGGCTTTTCCTGTACACTCAAGAAACTCGTTAGACAACCATTAACCCTTAACTTTTGAACCTTTTTGCCAATATCAAAACACAGGTTTGACTTGGGTGCATACTGCACCAACACAAGTATGATCATGGAGCCAAGTACACATATGTTATGCATTGATTTTCCCCATACTTGGTCACCTTTGTGATTATTGTCTCGTCAACCTAATTTCTCAAGGGATGCATTGACATTTTGAGTAATTAGGTTGATCCTAACATCTCACCCCATATCTAGCAAACAAAAACGTTTTGTTGAACCTTATAGTTTGTGTGAGATGTCCCCAAGTTACCCAATAATTGCTCCCAACAATTTGAATTGATCATGAAGGGTTTTGAATGCTTTTTAATCCTATGAAGCACGACACATTCCCAATTCCCTTCGTAAGAAACTAAACTCATTCTCGGAGAGTGGTTTAGTGAAAATGTCTGCTAGATTTGATTTGGACTCTACATGTGAGAGTACAATGTCTCCTCTAGCAACATGATCTCTAATGAAGTGGTGACGCACTTCAATATGCTTGGTCCTAGAATTGTGCACTGGATTCTTGGTTAGGTTTATGGTGCTTATGTTGTCACACAACATTTGCACACCCTTGTAGCTTAATCCATAGTCCTCTAGTGTATGAATCATCCACAACAATTATGATACACTCTCTCCCATGGCGATATATTTTGCCTCGGTCATGGAGAGAGCAACACAATTTTGCTTCCGACTTAACCAACTAATTAATAATGAACCTAAGAATTGGCAGCCCCCACTTGTGCTTTTCCGATCCAACTTGCACCCAGCATAGTCGGAATCGGTGTAGCCAATTAGGTCAAATGACTCGGTACGGGAGTACCAAAGACCAACTCCAATTGTGCCCTTTAGGTATCTCAAAATTCTTTTAACAGCAATTAAATAAGATTCCTTGGCACAGACTTGATACCTAGCGCACATACCCACAGCAAAAAGTATATCAGGTCGACTAGCTGTGAGGTATAGCAAACTACCTATCATGCTCTGATATTGAGTTAGGTCAACAGGTTTACCACTCTCATCATTGTCTAAACGTGTGTTTATAGCCATGGGAGTGGTTACCTCTTTCGAATTACTCATGTTAAATTTTTGAAGCATTTCTTGAGTGTATTTCGATTGGTGCACATGGATTCCATCAGGAGTTTGCTTGATTTCGAGTCCAAGGAAGAAAGTCAACTCTCCCACTAGACTCATTTCAAATTCACTCTCCATGTGTCCAATAAATTCATTTAAATAACCCTTATTGTTTGAGCCACAAATTATGTCATCGACATAAACTTGGGCTACAAATATATTGTCACCATCTCTTCGTAGAAATAGTGTAGGGTCTATTTATCCACTTACAAAACCTTTTTCAATTAGAAATGTCGACAACCGCTCATACCAAGCTCGGGGTACTTGTTTAAGGCCATAGAGTGTCTTCTTAAGCTTGAACACGTGGTTTGGGAATTCGGTACTCTCAAACCCCGAAGGTTGTTCGGCATAGACCTCTTCTCTTATTAAACCATTTAGGAAGGCCGATTTGACATCCATTTGGTAAAGTTTGAAACCACGATGTGCTGCAAATGCAAGCATCAATCGGATGGACTCTAATCGTGCCACGGGAGCGTATGTCCATCATAATCAAGGCCTTCAACTTGACTGTAGCCCTTGGCTACTAAGCGTACCTTGTTTCGTATGATTTCTCCCTTATGGTTCAATTTATTTTTGAAGACCCATTTGGTTCCAATAATGGTAGCCTTCTTAGGTCTAGGGACTAAGTCCCATACTTGACTTCTTTCGAATTGACCTAGCTCATCTTGCATGGCAATGATCCAATCGGGGTCATTTAATGCTTCGTCAATTTTTTAGGTTCAATTTCGGAAATTAAGGCAACTTCATTAGCCTCATTCCTGAAGAATGATCTAGTCCTAACCCTATGATGGATGTCTCCAACAATTTGGTCTTAGGGATGACTAGAGGCTAACCTAGTTTGCCTTGGTGTTGGTGGTGCTTCTTGGATGGTTTCACTAGACACAAGCTCAGCATCAAGATCCGGCTGATCTATGGGTTGTCTAGGTTCACCGTCATCAGACTCATCACCACCATCTACAACACTTGGACTTCCATCCAAACTTAGTTTCCTAAGTTCGAATTGAACTCCTTCGACATCTTCTGGTTGATCATTTGCTTTTGGAATTTCTTCAAAAACAACATTAGAAGACTCTTCAACCAATCTAGACTTCTTGTTATAGACTCGGTAAGCTTTGCTAACGAGGGAGTACCCGACCAGTATCCCTTCATCAGCTTTTGCTGTGAACTTTCCAAGGTGGTCCTTGGTGTTTAGAATAAATACCTTACAACCAAACACTCTAAGGTGTTTAACTATAGGTGGTTTTCCAAACCATAGTTCATGAGGAGTCTTTCCTAGGAATCTATGTATGAGGACTCGGTTTTGCACGTAGCAAGCTGTGTTCACAGCTTCAGCTTCAGCCCATAAGTAGCTCGGTAAGGAGTACTCATTGAGCATGCTCCGTGCAGCCTCTTGTATGACCCAGTTCTTCCTCTCTACAACACCATTTTGTTGTGGTGTTCTAGGAGTAGAGAACTCGTGTCTATACCCTCTCTCTTGATAAAACTCTAAAAATCTTTGATTTTGGAATTCGCCTCCATGATCACTTCTTATTGTTTTAATTGTTGATGATTTTTTGTTTTCAACTCTTCTACAAAATGAATTAAAAACATTTAAGGTTTGTTCCTTATATTTTAGAAAATACGTCCATGTATATCTAGTAAAATCATCAATGATAACAAAACAATATCTACTACCACTCAAGGATATAATAGTGCTACAATCAAACAAGTCCATGTGAAGTAAATCCAATGCGGTAGAAGTACTTACAGTGCTTTTACCTTATGTGCAGATTTTGTTTGCTTACCCATTTGACATGCATCATAAAGTTTGTCCTTTTCATACTTGATGCTTGGTAAGCCACGAACTAATCTCTTATTGGCCAACTTCCGGATATTCTTCATGTTCACATGTGCTAGTCTCCGGTGCCAAAGGGTGAACTCATCTTCTCTTGACATGAAACACTTAACAAAAGTATTAGTAGCACTTTTAAATGAAACTTGATAAATGTTATCTATCCTTGTGCCTACTAGTACCGTGTCAAAGGTGTCATGTTGTCTAACTAGACATTGACTTGATTGAAAATCAATTGTGTAACTCGCATCACACAATTGACTGACACTTAGGAGATTAAATGTCATCCCTTTGACTAGAAGGACATTCTTAATCCTAAGACATTCGGATATTTGAATGCCTCCTATTCCTATAACCTTAAGACTACCATTGTTACCAAAGGAAACATTACCTCTACTTTTTCTTTGAAAGGTAGTGAATAAAGATCTATCACCGGTCATATGTTTGGAGCACCCACTATCAATGAACCAAGTTGATAGATGCTCCCCCTCAATCATGACCTACATAATTCGAAAAATAGAAGATTTAGGTACTCAAATCTTGGGACCTAAAGCACCTACTAAGCACGACTTAGGCACCCAGGCCTTGACCACTTTCTTTTGAACCCTAGGAGTCTTAAATTGTCTAACATCAGTCCTAGACATTAAGGACACAAATGATGGTTCTTTGGGTCGGTAACCAATACCGGCCCTATTATAGACTGCCCTTTGGGCATTCAAAATCATATTTAGAGTATTTGAGCTTGTTGAGAATTTCTCAAGAACACTCTTGAGTCTCTCAACTTCACTCTTCAAAGATTTGTTTTCATCCTCTAACATTTCTACATGCAAATCGTCAATATCCTCATCCTTAGAGGATTTCAACTGTTCAACTTCAATTTTCAATGACTTAACCTTATTTTTTGACTTTTTCAACAAATTGGTTAAACATGCAATAGTTCTATAGCATTTGTCCAATTCGGGAGAGATTACCTCTTCATCATACGAAGATGATGAAGCCGCGTTTGAGGAGTCGGTGGATTCATCACTGCTCTCTTCTCCTTCAATGGCCATGAGTGCTACATGGCGTGTACTCTTCTCTTCCTTCTCTTCTTCGGAAGAGCTAGAGGATGATTCATCCCATGTGGCCTTCAAGGCCTTCTTCTTCTTCTTCGATTTTTCCTCCTTCTTCTTGGATTTCTCCTCCTTCTTCTTTAGCTTTGGGCATTCATTCTTGAAGTGCCCTTTCTTGCTACACTCATAACAAGTAATGTTAGATTTATCAATCTTAACTTCACTAGGGTTACCTTTACCCTTGAAGTGCCGACTCTTCCTCATCATCCTTCTATCAAAATTGGTCATCTCGGAGGAAGAAGACCCACTGCCATCCTCCTCGGAATCGGACTCGGATTCGGATGAAGATGAAGATGAAGAAACCTCCTTCTCCTTCTTCTTCTTCTTCTTCTTCTTGTTGGTCCTTTCCCCTGCAACTAAGGCAATCCCCTTCTCCTTGGGGCCTTTGTTAGCCATTTTATGTAACTCCATTTCACAAAATAAATCATCAAATTTTATAATTGATAAATCCTTAGAAACTTTGTAGGCATCCACCATGGATGACCATAAAGCATTCCTTGGAAAAGCTTTTAATACATACCTCACAAGGTCGCGGTTCTCGACCTTTTCATCAATAGAATGGAGACTGTTCAATACCTCTTTGAATCTACTGTGAAGTTCTCTTACGGTTTCACTCTCCTTCATGGAGAGTTTTGTAGTTGGTTGAGGAACAAGTCCCTCTTGGCTATTCTTGAATCTCGGGTACCCTCATGGAGTTCGATGAGTTTGTTCCACAAATCCTTTGCACTTGTAAAGGGACCAACCTTGATTAGTTGGTCTTTGTTCATACCACATTACAAAGTCACCACCGCCTTCGCATCGGTTTCTCCTTTTCTCGTTTGCTCAGCCGACCAACGTGAAGATTCCAATTCTTTACCCTCCGCGTCTCTTGGAGGAGTGAAACCCTCCTTCACAGAGAACCACAGTCCGATGTCGATCTTGAGATAGTATTCCATGCGAGACCTCCAATATTGAAAATTGGAACCATCGAAGAAGAGAGGTCGGGTGGTGCTAAATCCTTCTCTCAAAGCCATCGTTGATAGCTCTCGGTTGTTAATCCGTTTGAACAGAGCCCCAAGCTCTGATACCACTTGTTGGAACTTGGATGGCTAGAGATGGGGGGATGAATGTAGCCAGACACTTGAAACTTGACAGTATTTATAGTTTCTCTGCACTATAGAGATTAGACAGCGAAAGCAAAACAAATGCAAAAACTAAGTGCAAAAACTAAGTAATAAGCAAAAACTCTAACACAAGGATATACAAGGTTCGAGGATAACTTGCCCCTACTCCTTGGCGTGCCCGTGAGGTGGGCGATCCCTTGATCGTCGGCAGATCAAGCCCCGGAAATCCGGATATCAAATCCTCCTTCTCGGTGGAGAAACCTCTCCACACAAATGGTCTCAAATGTATCAGAAATTGAGCACAGAGACAACAAGAAAGATCTTACAGATCGCTAGCAAAGCACAAGGATGAGAAATGAGAAAGCATATCACCGAGCACAGCACAACGCCACCAACGCAAGAGCTCCCAGCTCTTCGTTCGCTTGCTGATCCACTCGCGACTCCCTCCACAGACTCAAGGTTACAGCTTCGCAAGAGATTGCTTCAAGTGATTCACAGTAATGCCCACAGATGATTCAGCAAAGCTTTCGATGTGGAGAACTCTACAGCTCCTTCTCCACTCCATGGCTTATCCTGCTTCCATCGCCAGGTCACACGCTCCTTTGCAGCAGCTCCCAGCTGCTCACCTGCAACAGCCAGCTACCCCTGACCTCCTCTGGACTCACTGAATCCCCTCCAGTCGAGCCCCAGGACATCAGCTCCTCAGCCGTTGCAGATCACGCTAGAGGACGTTACAACTGTTAGTGATATGATAGAAGTGTCCTAAGGCAATCGCCTTATGATTGTAAACATTCATTTTATTGAATGATAATTCACTATTTGAGTATACATGTATGTGTATTTGATTGGGATCTTAAACTCATCTACTGAATGTCCGCAATACAAATCACAGCATAAGAGAATTTGTGATGGGATCACAACTAGTGATTATCTCTAAATGTGCAATTGTGAAGTATTGAAAATATCCCTAGTCGATGAATTGATAAAAACGGACATTATCAATTCTGTTGAGACTAGCATGGGTTATTCTCTAATCAGCTGATTCTCACTGGCTGGTGACATTGGGATGTCCGGAGATAAACATGGATGCTAGTTAAGGGAACTAGTTCATTGGAGTGACTAGCTGTAAGACTTCATATGGTAATCTACATATAGATATGTCAATGAAAGTTCTTACTGTAGCTTAAGTGCGATGTTCCTTTGACTTGCGGTGTTCAAGTCATCTTGGTCATGAAGACTTATACTTTAACATCTTAAGCAAGCATCTCCAAGGAGGTGTGGACCCAGGATGGTTGGGTATAAGCCGAAGTGCCCGAAGATGTTTGAGCAGCCTACAAAGGATTCACCACTCCTTGCGAGGAGATGTATACCCAGGCCTATCGTCGGATTGTTACTCAAAGTCTCTGGCCAGAGCATATCATGTTTAGAGTATGAGTCTCTTAAATACAAGTGAGTAATTAGAAATCTAAAGGACGAGAAAGACACTACTTGGGCTAGGTGTGACATAGTCAGCCTAGTGGGGACTGACATAAATAGACCGTGTCCTGAACCAAGTGGGTATAAGATGGTGAAGGGAATGGGGCACGATTCATTAAAGCTGCTGAAGGGTTTCAGAATTACTTCTGAGGTCAACCATTGATCTTTCGATTAATTGGGGGTGATGATGTACTACTAGGTGCCACTCATGATCGTTCTATAATTGGTTAATTATAGACGGCCAACATAAATCGAAAGTCTATTTAGTCACACGCACTACGAGTAATCCGAGGGATTTAAAACGAGTTGAAAATTGGATTTTCCAATCAAGAGAAATAAGTCGAATCTGAGTTAATCAGAGGCGCAACAGAAACTTAAAATGGCTAAGTCTTTTGAAGGCTTATTGGGCGAATTAAATGAGTTTAATTCGCGATCGGTTCGGCTCGGTTTGGCCGGCCAAAGAGGGTGCCAAACCCCTTTGGTTTGGCCGGCCACAACAAGGGGAAGAAACCAATTTATTTGGTTTAATTAATAAAATAAATCTAGCGCGATTTGTTTTATAAATTATGGATAAATAAATTTGTGTAAAGAAATTTATATAAATAAATTTATAGAAATTTATTCTTTTATGGAAATTAAAATGATCCATGGAATGGTTTATTTTAATTTTATAAAATCAATTATGAATTGATTTTTTCATAATAAGAAAGTTTATAAATTTCTTGTTAAATTTATTCCATAATTAAAGGAGAGAAGTATTTGTTTTATTATAAAGTTAGTTATAATAAAACTAGGCATAACGGAATAATTCATAAGAAACTTTATAAGATAAATTTCTTATGAAAACTAATTCTGTTAATTCCGTTAAAGGAGAGACTTGGCAAGGGAGAGGCTACTATATAAAGGAACCAAAGGCAAGCCTTGAGTTCCGATCAATTGAGTCATCAAGAGATTTAGTAGCTCTCTCTCTCTCTCTTATTCTCTCCCTCTCTTCCCCTTAGGGCCGGCGCCTTCTTTGCATCCTAGGGCCGGCGCCCTCCTTGAGTGCTAGGGCCGGCACACCTCACACAACCCTAGGGTTGGCGTGAGTCGACTCCATCAAGTAGAAGCCAACGAAGAAGAAGAAGAAGCGGATCGCGTCTCCTTCCTTCCCGGAATTTAGATTCCGTTTCTTGGTGGTTAGTTTCCTTTCTTCTCTCTTGATCTTCTAGTTGTGCCTTTAGAGACTCTAGTAGTTCTCGTCGGCACAAAACCCGTGACTTTGCGAAGTCATCCCGAAGAGAACTCGGCGTGGACGCGAATAGAGGCGGAGCTTCCAAGGGACGCTACGGTTGGATCTCGTCCCTTTCTTCGAGTTACGCGAGGTACAAAGTAAATTAGTTTACTTTTCCGCAAAGTTTTAATTTATGATCATGTCCACACATCATAAGGTTGCATGCTAGATACGTGGTTAAAATAATTTGAGAAATTATTTTATGCTAATTCTTCC
The DNA here is from genome assembly GCA_024364735.1 of Boesenbergia rotunda. Taxonomy (NCBI): domain Eukaryota; kingdom Viridiplantae; phylum Streptophyta; class Magnoliopsida; order Zingiberales; family Zingiberaceae; genus Boesenbergia; species Boesenbergia rotunda. The sequence goes on along the minus strand of JAGFNQ010004569.1, from coordinate 749,939 downwards.
GCTGCACGTAAAAATTTAAAATTTTACGAACTCGTATCCTTGTCAACATGCACCCGGTCCCAACAGTGGTATCAGAGCCGGTTAGTGTTCGACATAATCATATAATTGTTTTGTGGAAAACTTTGTCATGATCTCAATTTTGGAAAATATTCTAATTATGGAAACTTTCCAATTATAATAAATTTTTGATTTAGGAATTTCAAAGTTTGGAAATCCTCATGAAATTTCGCAAACTTTTGAAATATCCTAGTTTCTGAAATTTTATGATAATTGTGAAAACTTCCCATCTTTGGAAATTTTCCAATTTTGGAAATTTCCTATTTTAGAAATTTTTCAATTTTGGAAATATGTAAGTTTTCTTTGTACCAGAAACTTACAATTATTCTGAAAACCTATTATGAAATCTCGCGATTTTGGGCACTTTCTTTCAAGAAAGTCTAAACAAATTTATGGACAATTAATTGACAATTAAATTTGAATTGGGTTTTAAATTGACAACAAAATTCTTTATTTTGGATTGAGCCTCGGGGAGCCATCCAATTTAGAGTTAGTTGTTATAATTTCCCAATTTTAAATGAAATTGTCATGTTTAATTTGGTTACGCTTCCGAAGCGGACCAAATTGGATTTACGACAAATTACTTTTCTTTGGGTATCTGAGCCTCGGGGAGCCACCCTTAGAAAATGATTTGTTGTAATTAATTAAATCCATAAATAAAATATGGTTTAAGAGGTGATGCTCTTGTTGGTGCAATCTTGCTCCAAGTAATTATGGTTTTCATGTTTGGCTAAACAAGTTTAAGTTAGGCAATGTTTTGTGTTCTAACTTGTGTGCTTTGAGTAAGCAGGAAAGTCCAGGTGGAAGACTTGGCAAGGGAAGTCCAAGAAGAGAGTCTTGGCAAAGGAAGTCCCGGAGGTGTGACCTCTTGGCAAAAGGGAGACTTAGTATGACGAAGCCGATGGAAACACTTCAAGCAAGTGCAAGGATGAGGAGTCGTGGACTCGGAAGCATCCAAGAGAGGCACAAGGCTTGTGGAAGGTGTTTGAAGGCGTGAGTCAAGACTAAGGGATGAAAAGGGAAGCTGAAATGTGATTTCTCAGCTTCATCAGTCGACTGGTAAGTTGTCAGTCGACTGGGACCACAACACACAAAGAATCGGGTCGACCCAAGGAGGGTCGACCAGTCGACTGCCAGTCGACTGGAATTGGTTCCAGTCGACTGGATCCAGTTGACTGGTCCTGTACCAGTCGACTGGAGGTCGACCGTTGCGAAGGCGGCTGAGGCACTCATTGCATATTTTGTAGCTGTTGAAGCCTACCAGTCGACTGGTAAGTGAGCAGTCGACTGGAGTCGCGGACGAAGATATAAAACCTAGTGTTTTATCTTGGAGAAAAAAGGGGGCTTTCCTTGTGTACGAAGTGTGTGATCATTTTAGAGCTCTCCAAGCTTCACAACTCTCTCAATCTCCTCCTCCAAGCTTTCATTTCATTTGTAAGAGGAGGGAGATCATTGTGTTAGGGTTTCTCCACCTTCAAGTGTGATCTTGAGAAGGAGAAGTTCATAGTGAAGGGTTTTGTGTGGTGTGTGTGGATCCTTGGATTAGTCACCTTGAAGAGGTGGATACCAAGTAAAATCAGTGAGTTAGTATTGATTTCTTGCCTACCTTCATATTTCTATTTGTATTGCTTCCGCTAACGTGTTTGTAGGAAAGAAAAATCGAAAGATAGCTATTCACCCACCTCTAGCTAGGGCAAAGATCCTAACAGCTCTTACATATTGTTGTCTCCAAAATTAATTAGAAAAATGATTTCCTATAGAGTTTCTTAAAAGAGATTTTCATGAAAATAATATGTGGTTGAATTAAGGGAATTGTCTCTTAATTTAATAAGGTTTGATTTAGAGAAATCAAAGTCTTAAACATATTATTTCCGAAATTGATTATGACAATTTAGGAAATTGTTTCCCAAAACAATTCCTTTAATAATGTATGAAATTAGAATTAGGAAATCCGGTTCCTAATTCAATTCATGAGACTTGATAAATTAAGTCACATACATACTTTATTAAGGAAATCGTTAGTTATGACATAATTATATGTCATGAATGTGCATTAAAAGGATGAGACCCAAAACCTCTTACAAAATATTAAGGCCAACACCTTCCATTAATATGGTTAGAATCGGAGTTTTGTTTCTCGTTTGGGTTGATGGACACATCCATGCCCGACTTGAACCTTAACATGTTCAAACCATGGAATTAGTTTATGAATAATATAGTTGGAGTCAGAGGTCAATCCTTAGTTTTGGTTGTTGGACACGTCCAAGCCTGACTAAACGGTTGAATGAGCTCCAACCGTATTAAAACTATTTCTTGATTAATGGGTCAGCCTTAAGCTTGGAGCATCGATTTGTTGTGCCACAGCCAAGGTCGATGTAAAGAGAGGTGCAGTTGGGTGCTATGTATAATGTTGCATACTTGTTAATGAGTTAACAACCCAATGATTTATGCAAACATTCAATTAGTTGATAGCATAAAGTGATAGTTACATATATGTGATATGTGATCGGTGTAATTACCTACCTTCATAGCTAAGAATAACTTGATGGCCACAGCCATGGTTGTTCTTATCTATGGTTGGATATCAACCTATTTGGAGATGTTCCTACGATCTCCCGAATTGATAAAAAGGGTTATTCAATTCGATAAATAAATAGGATTTAATTAATGTATGTTGATGCATTCTTTATCATTCTTCTCACATAAGCTGAATTTGTATTTCTAGGTTAATCACTCGATCATGTCTTCTCTGAATTTGCGTTCCATTTTGGACACCAATAAACTGACTGGGCTGAACTTCATGGACTGGCTTCGAAACCTGAGGATAGTCCTCAAGGCAGAGAAGCTTTCTTATGTCCTTGAAGATCAACTTCCCAACCGTCCTCCAGAAGATGCAACTCCAGACCAGTTAATGGCCTATCAGAAGCATGTGACCGATTCTGAACTTGCGAGTTGCATCATGCTAGCCTCTATGGTACCTGAGCTGCAGAAGCAGCATGAGCATATGGATGCTTATACCATCATCTTCCATCTTCATGAGTTGTTTGAAGAGCAGGCGAGATCCGAAAGGTTCGAAGTCTCCAGACTCCTCTTCACCTCCAGGATGCAAGAAGGCACTTCTGCCTCACAGTTCGTGTTAAAGATGTTGGGGTACATTGAGCGACTGAGCACACTCGATTTTGCAATGGATCATGAACTATGTATTGACTTAATTCTGAATTGTTTGCCCAAAAGTTGTTAACAATTTGTGATGAACTATCGGATGAACAAGCTGGAGACTACCATTCCTGAATTGATCAACATGCTGAAGACTGTTGAGCCTTCTGTAAAGCAGGATCAGAAGACGGTACTGTTAGTTGGTTCCTCGAAGAAAGGTTCTAAGAGGAAGGCCAAAGAACAGAATAAAGGAAAGAAGAAAAAGGCCAGAAAGACTGAAAAGACACCAAAAGGCACTTACCATCACTGTGGCAAGGAGGGTCACTGGCGAAGAAACTGCAAGGTTTATCTTGAGTCCTTGAAGAATAAGGCATCCGATGCCCCATCCTCTTCAGGTATCTTCGTTATTGAATGTCACTCTATTTCCTCAAATACCTGGGTACTTGATACTGGGTGTAGCTCACATATATGTAATGACATACAGGGGCTAAGGAATAGAAGAAGACTCGTCAAAGGAGAAGCAAATTTGCGAGTTGGAAATGGAGCAAAGATTGCTGCTGTTGCCATCAGAACATATTTGCTAAAGCTCCCCACTGGACGTGTCTTAGAATTGGATAATTGTTATTTCGTTCCTTCATTAATAAAGAACATTGTATCTATTTCATGTTTGAATGAAAAGGGTTATCATTTAACTTTTAGTAACAATTGTTGTTACATAATTTTAAATGGCGTTCTTTATGGGAATGGAACTTTGTGCAATGGTATCTACACGTTAGATTTATCCGGTGACGTTTTCAATATCGAAGTTAGCAACAAACGTGCTCGAATAGATAATCAAATAGACTCCTACACGTGGCATTGTCGTCTTGGCCATGTAAGTAAGAAACGCATGACCGAATTACACCGATGTGGAATTCTGGAATCATTTGAACCCGGTTCATTTGATACATGCGAATCATGCTTAAAAGGCAAGATGACCAAATTACCCTTTTCCGGAAAAGGTAATCCAGTGGGAGAATTGCTTGGTCTAATACATACTGATGTATGTGGACCAATGTCAACTCTAGCACAAGGAGGCTATAGCTACTTCATCACCTTTATCGATGATCACTCACGATTCGGGTACGTGTTCTTGATGAAACAGAAATCTGAAGCTTTTGAGACATTCAAAGAGTTCAGAAATGAAGTAGAGAAACAGCTTGGCAAAAGTATTAAGATACTTCGATCCGATCGGGGTGGTGAATACTTAAGTCAAGAGTTTCAAGATTATCTCAGAGACAATGGGATATAGTCCCAATGGACTCCGCCGTATACACCACAGCATAATGGTGTATCTGAGAGGCGCAACCGAACCTTGATGGACATGGTTAGGTCGATGATGAATCATGCAACTCTTCCAAAATCCTTTTGGGGCTATGCACTTAAGACAACTGTTTACTTGCTAAACAAAGTCCCGACCAAGGTAGTCTCTACTACTCCATATGAGATATGGAATAGTAAGAAACCTCACTTAACTCACCTTAATATATGGGGTTGTCCTGCTTATGTGAAGCGGACTGTATCAGACAAATTGGATGCTAAGTCTGATAAATGTCTATTTATTGGATACCCTAAGGAAACGAAGGGTTACCAATTCTATCATCCCTTGGAACAAAAGGTGTTTGTTTCAAGGCATGCTGTATTTCTGGAAAGAGTATTTCTTTTACAAGAAAACAGTGGGAGTGGCATTGAACTTGATGAAGTTCAAGAAACTCCAATAGACATTACAGAGACACCTAGTCTAGACCCACAACCGATAACTCATAATGATGAGCTATCAGTTGAACCTAAAACAACACCACCTCTTCGTAGATCTGATAGGACACGCAATATTCCAGAGAGATACGGATTTCTCATAAGCGAATCGAATGACGTGTTACTCATAAGCGATGATGAACCTATCAGTTATGAAGATGTTCTGAAAAGTTCAGAAAGGGACAAATGGCTTGAAGCCATGAAGTCGGAAATGGATTCCATGTACGAAAATCAAGTATGAGACTTGGTTAACCCACCTGAAGGGATTAAGCCCATAGGGTGCAAGTGGGTTTTCAAGAAGAAAACCGACATGGAAGGTAATGTTGCTACCTTTAAGGCTAGATTAGTGGCAAAAGGATATCGTCAAAAACAAGGAATTGATTATGACGAAACCTATTCGCCAGTAGCTATGCTTAAATCCATTCGGATGCTCCTAGCCATAGCAGCTCATTATGATTATGAGATATGGCAAATGGATGTGAAAACAACTTTCCTTAATGGAAACCTGCTTGAGGATGTATACATGATACAACCTGAAGGTTTCACATCGGTTGATAAAACCAAAGTATGCAAGCTTCGACGCTCCATATATGGACTGAAGCAAGCATCCAGGAGCTGGAACATCCGTTTTGATGAGACAATCAAAGAGTTTGATTTCTCACAAAATCCTGACGAACCTTGTGTGTACAAGAAGGTTAGTGGGAGTGCAGTCGTATTCCTAGTATTGTATGTCGATGACATATTGCTTATAGGAAACGACATATCAGTTTTACAGACAGTTAAAATTTGGTTGTCCAAAACTTTCTCCATGAAAGACCTGGGAGAAGCAACCTACATCCTTGGGATTAGAATCTATAGAGATAGATCAAACGGTTGCTTGGTCTTTCGCAGTCTACATATATAGACCGAGTGCTAAATGGTTTAGCATGTCGGAATCCAAGAAAGGTTACCTTCCCATCAGGCATGGGATCAACCTTTCAAAGTCTATGTGTCCGCGCACAAAAGACGAGAGGATTTGCATGAATAAGATTCCTTATGCATCCGCGATAGGATCTATCATGTATGCTATGTTATGTACTAGGCCCGATATATCATATGCTTTGAGCGTCACAAGCAGATACCAGTCGGATCCAGGAATGGATCATTGGGCGGCTGTTAAGACAATCCTTAAGTACTTAAGAAGAACTAAGGATGTGTTCCTAATATATGGAGAAGGAGATATGGTAATACGTGGGTATACAGATGCCAGTTTCCAGACAGATAAGGATGACTCCAAATCGCAGTCTGGATACGTATTTACTTTGAATGGAGGCGCAGTAAGTTGGAAAAGTTCCAAACAAGACACCGTAGCGGATTCTACCACGGAAGCGGAATATATCGCAGCTTCGGAAGCAGCAAAGGAAGCAGTCTGGATCAAGAAGTTTGTCTCCGAACTTGGCGTGGTTCCAACCATTGATGAAGCAGTGCCAGTTTACTGCGACAACAATGGAGCTATTGCACAAGCAAAGGAACCAAGGTCTCATCAGCGATCCAAACACGTGCTTCGTCGCTATCATTTGATCAGAGAGATTATAAGTAGGAATGACATACAAATTTAGAAAATTCCCACTGAAAGGAATTTAGCGGATCCTTTAACTAAGGACTTGCCTTAAAGCAAGTTTGAGGGTCATGTTAGAGCCTGTGGTATTGGATACCGTAGCGATTGGCATTAGGCCAAGTGGGAGTTTGTTAGTGATATGAGAGAAGTGTCCTAAGGTAATCGCCTTATGATTGTAAACATTCATTTTATTGAATGATAATTTACTATTTGAGTATACATGTTTGTGTATTTGATTGGGATCTTAAACTCATCTACTGAATGTCCGCAATACAAATCACAGCATAAGAGAATTTGTGATGGGATCACAACTAGTGATTATCTCTAAATGTGCAATTGTGAAGTATTGAAAATATCCCTAGTCGATGAATTGATAAAAACGGACATTATCAATTCTGTTGAGACTAGCATGGGTTATTCTCTAATCAGCTGATTCTCACTGGCTGGTGACATTGGGATGTCCGGAGATAAACATGGATGTTAGTTAAGGGAACTAGTTCATTGGAGTGACTAGCTGTAAGACTTCATATGGTAATCTACATATAGATATGTCAATGAAAGTTCTTACTGCAGCTTAAGTGCGATGTTCCTTGGACTTGCGGTGTTCAAGTCATCTTGGTCATGGAGACTTATACTTTAACATCTTAAGCAAGTATCTCCAAGGAGGTGTGGACCCAAGATGGTTGGGTATAAGCCGAAGTGCCCGAAGATGTTTGAGCAGCCTACAAAGGATTCACCACTCCTTGCGAGGAGATGTATACCCAGGCCTATCGTCGGATTGTTACTCAAAGTCTCTGGCCAGAGCATATCATGTTTAGAGTATGAGTCTCTTAAATACATGTGAGTAATTAGAAATCCAAAGGACGAGAAAGACACTACTTGGGCTAGGTGTGACATAGTCAGCCTAGTGGGGACTGACACAAATAGACCGTGTCCTGAACCAAGTGGGTATAAGATGGTGAAGGGAATGGGACACGATTCATTAAAGCTGCTGAAGGGTTTCAGAATTACTTCTGAGGTCAACCGTTGATCTTTCGATTAATTGGGGGTCATGATGTACTACTAGGTGCCACTCATGATCGTTCTATAATTGGTTAATTATAGACGGCCAACATAAATCGAAAGCCTATTTAGTCACACGCACTACGAGTAATCCGAGGGATTTAAAACGAGTTGAAAATTGGATTTTCCAATCAAGAGAAATAAGTCAAATCTGAGTTAATCAGAGGCGCAACGGAAACTTAAAATGGCTAAGTCTTTTGAAGGCTTATTGGGCGAATTAAATGAGTTTAATTCGCGATCGGTCCGGCTCGGTTTGGCCGGCCAAAGAGGGTACCAAACCCCTTTGGTTTGGCCGGCCACAACAAGGGGAAGAAACCAATTTATTTGGTTTAATTAATAAAATAAATCTAGCGCGATTTGTTTTATAAATTATGGATAAATAAATTTGTGTAAAGAAATTTATATAAATAAATTTATAGAAATTTATTCTTTTATGGAAATTAAAATGATCCATGGAATGGTTTATTTTAATTTTATAAAATCAATTATGAATTGATTTTTTCATAATAAGAAAGTTTATAAATTTCTTGTTAAATTTATTCCATAATTAAAGGAAAGAAGTATTTGTTTTATTATAAAGTTAGTTATAATAAAACTAGGCATAACGGAATAATTCATAAGAAACTTTATAAGATAAATTTCTTATGAAAACTAATTCCGTTAAAGGAGAGACTTGGCAAGGGAGAGGCTACTATATAAAGGAACCAAAGGCAAGCCTTGAGTTCCGATCAATTGAGTCATCAAGAGATTTAGTAGCTCTCCCTCTCTCTCTTATTCTCTCCCTCTCTTCCCCTTAGGGCCGGCGCCCTCTTTGCATCCTAGGGCCGGCGCCCTCCTTGAGTGCTAGGGCCGGCGCACCTCACACAACCCTAGGGTTGGCGTGAGTCGACTCCATCAAGTAGAAGCCAACGAAGAAGAAGAAGAAGCGAATCGCGTCTCCTTCTTTCCCGGAATTTAGATTCCGTTTCTTGGTGGTTAGTTTCCTTTCTTCTCTCTTGATCTTCTAGTTGTGCCTTTAGAGAATCTAGTAGTTCTCGTCGTCACAAAACTCGTGACTTTGCGAAGTCATCCCGAAGAGAACTCGGCGTGGACGCGAATAGAGGCGGAGCTTCTAAGGGACGCTACGGTTGGATCTCGTCCCTTTCTTCGAGTTACGCGAGGTACAAAGTAAATTAGTTTACTTTTCCGCAAAGTTTTAATTTATGATCATGTCCACACATCATAAGGTTGCATGCTAGATACGTGTTTAAAATAATTTAAGAAATTATTTTATGCTAATTCTTCCACTGCACGTAAAAATTTAAAATTTTACGAACCCGTATCCTTGTCAACATGCACCCGGTCTCAACAACAACCTGCGGAAGCAAACAACCAAACCTGCTGTAGCGAAAGCCTTCATTTCGCTCCCCTTGGATGATCCCTGAGTCACCTGCACACTTAGCAGCTCATTAGGGCAGCAAATCAACAGAGAATCAAACAATCAGAAGTTAAGAGCAGAGAAAGCAGATGTGATCAGACGTGATCAGAGCGTCTGACAGCGCGTTTAAATTAAAGTGATCGATCACCGGACCAATCCAGGGATCGTTGATCGGTCACCGGACCGATCCACAGCTTTGCTGAGATTCCTAGCTTTCGCAGCCACAAGGGCCTGATCAGTCACCAGACCGATCAGGCTGTGCCCTGATCGATCAGAAGACCGATCAAGAAGCTCTCCGACCGATCAGGCTCCAACCTGATCGGTTATAAGGAGGAGTCCGTGACACTTGATCGTTCACCAGAACGATCTGAACAGTATCCCAGATCGATCACCAGACCGATCAGGAGCTGATCAGTAGGGTTCCCAAACTCACTGTATGCTCCTTGATCGGTCACCAGACCGATCAAGAGCCGATCAGTAGGCTTCCGAACTCACTGTGTGCTCACTAATCAGTAACCAGACCGATCAGACACAGCTGGATCAGTCACCAGACCGATCAGACACAGCTGGATCGGTCACTAGACCGATCCACGAGGGAACTCCGTGCCAACTTCCCTGATCGTTCACCAGCCCGATCCAGGCAAGATCAAATCCACTCTAAGTCACGAGAACAAGCCTCCAGCCTTTCTCTGACTCGTTCTTAGTCCCCCAGACCAAGACACCGTGCCCAGCTTCACTCACCAGGACTTCAGTGAACCTGACTTCACTCACCAGGACCCCGCTTCACTCACCGGGATTTCCAATCACCTAACCCTCCGAGTTAGGAATTTTCACACCTAGCTCTCCAAGCTAGGACATTTTCACACGTAACCCTCCAAGTTTGGACTTTTCACACCTAACCCTCCAAGTTAGGACTTTTCACACCTAGCCCTCCAAGCTAGGACTTGGCTTTACAAGCCGGGATTTCATCCAACCTAGCCCTCCAAGCTAGGACCTGTCCCTCCAAGCCAGGATTTCATCCAACCTAGCCCTCCAGGCTAGGACCTAGCTTCACAAGCCGGGATTTCATCCAGCCTAGCCCTCCAAGCTAGGACCTGGCCCTCCAAGCTAGGATTTCATCCAACCTAGCCCTCCAGGATAAGACTTGGCCCTCTAAGCTAGGGTTTCATCCAACCTAGCCCTCCAGGCTAGGACCTGATCCTCCAAGCCAGGATTTCATCCAACCTAGCCTCCAGGCTAGGACTTTTTCATTCATCCAAAGCCCAGTCCCCGACCAGGACTTAATCATAATCATCTCATCAACCTAAATTAAAATCGGTGTCAACACCAAAACAACAATCAGGGTCAGACTGCATCAACATGAGGCCGTGGCCGTGTACCATAAGCATGGAACTCACGGAAGCGCTGCTTCAACCATGACTAACCAGGACCAAAGGAAACAAGCGGAAACAAAGAAACGGACTAGGAAGAAAGGAAAGATCAAAACTTACACATGAATAGAGAAGGGGAGGAGAAGTTGTCGGAAGCAATGAATGAAGAGTCGTTGGAGAAAGGTTAGGGAAAATGAATAAAACAATGCACGAATATGGCTTAAGAATGCAATTTGCAGTTCATATGCTCTACCCATTTCCTTTCCAAGCCGTTGGATGACGATCTAGAAAAGGACAGGATGAGATCCTCACCAACGAAGTATAAAGAACAGGGGACGCTTCGAATTCCATTTTGACAAAACCTGCACCAAAATCATGGCACTAATCACATCGACAATTGCCTTGGCCAGCTCCCAGATGACATGTGGTTGATACAAAGCCTTGCATTTATGGCGCAGGATATCAACAAATCACATATTACTGTTAAACTCACGTGCATCATTCCACATTAAAGATGCTTGCCTCTCACGCTAGCACCCTTGTCCCACGTTGATCTTGAGTCGGAGTGCGAGTCTAGTCAGTCAGACTGGACACCTCCTTTGACTAGACTTGAGGGGGAGGGATTGTGATATGGGATAGTCCCGAGCTCCCAGTCCATGTTGGAAAATGCCTAGGTCAAAGAATTGACGTAGCTATGAAAGCAGTATAGTAGAACCAGGGTTGTAAGAAATAGGCCGATCAAATGGTCCGATTGGATAGGCTAATCAGCTGGGCCAATTGGACCTTATAGGGAGCACAACCTAGGCATACGGCCGATAGACCAACTCGTCTACAACCCTTGGCTTTCTCCTGAAACCATTATAACTGATCGGCTATCACACGCACATCCCTTAGACATTCAAGCTACTTTAACCAATCCACACACAAAACACGCCTGACCCAACCCCTTTTCCCGGCTTAGCCACCTTAACTAGTGAGATGGGCCTACACTTGCACATATGGAAGTCAACTAGTGATAAGATCAGGATAACATTATCCTACCTTTCATTAAAACTGACATGCTCAACTGCTCATGACTACAATGGGATAAACCTTGACCTGCTAAGTTCACTAACATACTCAGTTGCTTAGTAACCCATTGGTCCATTACCTTTTATAGATTTCTTAGAAGAAATCTATTGACATAATAGCTCATTACGGCTAATGTAACATCTTGATGGGGGAGAGTCACCAAGGGGTGTTACATATAAATAAAGGTCCCTCCTCTATGGTGCAGGTATGCGTTCTCTTCCTCTTCACTCCATTCAAATTGTATTTTCTCCACTATAGACTAACTTAAGTGTCGGAGTGCATGAGCCAGGAACCCCTCGCCCTTGCTATTGACGTTCCTCTTCTTGAGTTTTCACATTTCAGGATTCGAAGAAGTTGCTAGTCTATTGTAGGTCAGCGATCTCATTGCATCACTCTTCATTGATCGTGGATAGGATCACCTAGTATCCAATCAACTTGACCTACTAGGACTTTCAAGTTGAATTACTTGCACAGTTAGTTAACCTTGCTACATTGCAACACAACTTAACTTTGAACCCTTGTCAATATCAAAATTAGGTTCAATTATCTGGTGCTTCCAGCACTAACAGATACTTGGTAGTGGTGAAGTCCCAAAGGATCAAGGTTGATAGGATGTTAGACATGAGACTAAAAATCTTAGTAGGTTAAGGGTGATCGAATGCTAGACAATGATAAAATCTCGGCAAGTTCAAAGGAGAAAAAAAATTATCTTCTGAGTGAGTAGGCGAATCAAGGGAAAGACCGCCTATTTAACTAAAAAATTTGAGAATCGACATTCTCTTTTCGAGTGAATGAAGGGGAAAAGGAATTTGACAATCAATAAAGTTAAACAGTAGATTAATTTATGAGTGTGTATAAGTTATGCTTCTATCAAGGATGAAGACGGCATATCTCTAATATTTTACAGATTAATCAGATATAATTGGACACTTAATTTATAAAAAAAAAAGAAATATAATAAATATAATTTTAGATAAGGGCATATTTCTTGTGGCATAAGATAGAAAATTAATCAAACTCTTGTTATCTTCCTATATTTAAGCGACCATCAAAGTTCTAAACAAATAAAAATTTCTCCACTTAACCAAAAACATCTAATAAATCACCTATTATAAATACTTTTTAATTTATCCTAGCAATTGATAAAAATTTGCTAGGAGACCGAATAAATCATTTTCACAATTAATTTGCATATGTTAGATAATAGATGCCAATTAAAAAAAGATAAATTATAAAAACTAATTATTTTATATAATTTATTTTTATACCCTAATAAATCATTATATATATATCTTATCTAAACAGTAACAAACTGCCCAAGGTGTAGCTTAGGAGAGACGTAAGGGCATCCGCATTGGTTTAACCCTATTAACGTTATAACACCTACCACCTCATCAAAAAGCATGGGACCCACATGCCACATATACATTAACATTAATATCTTCATTCTCTCACAACCGTTTAACATTTAACCCCCATTATTTGTGGGACCCACATGCCACATACACATTATCTCACATATACATTCTCTCACATACATATTCTTTCACATATTTATTTTCTTATCTACGTATTTTTTATTTTCAATTTTATTTGCTAATTTAAATTATTATTATTTTAAATAAATAAATAATAATATTTTTAAATATTTTTATCATTATTTAAAATTTAAATTATTATTAAAATTTTGAAATGATAGAGAACAATATTAAAAAAAATACACTTGCATATAATTAAAAGATAACATATAAATTAACATAAAGTGAAATAATAAAATACAAATTCAGGGGTTGTTATATTGTGACCAAATATATTCAACTAAGTCGGCACGAAGTTGGTGATGCACATGACTGTCACGTAGTTGAGAATTTATCTGGAGATAATCATGAAATCCTCGGTTTGAGCCTTGGACAGGTTGTGCTGGTTCGTCACCTTCACGAAATATTTGATCTGGATACACTGGATTTGTGGAGAAATAATCATTGAAGAGTCTCACATGCCCGGCTTCACGATTTCTTTGAATAAACCTTCTTCTTCGCCGCATCTCGTTATTACTTTGATGTGCTTCAACTATTTCTCGGCTTTGTTGAAGTATCAATGACATTAGCTCATTCCCTGGATCATAACCTTCATCAACTTCTTCAACATGGACTTCATTTTCACTTGTCGAGTCGGACGTGGTGCTACTTGAAGATTGAGACATAATTGGAGGAAGAATGAAGAATGAAGAGGAAACGAATTCGTCAGCTACTTGGAGAATGAAAAATTGTAGAGCACAAGGTGTCTATTTATTTGTTCTTGTCAACGGCTATATTCTAACAGCCATATTACAACGGTCATATTCCAACTGTCATATTACAACAGCTATATTACAACGGCTATATTCCAACTGTCATATTACAACAGATATATTCCAACTGCCATATTACAACAGCTATATTCCAACTGTCATATTATAACAGCTATGTTCCAATGGCTAGTTTGCAACGGTTATATTAATTAACCAGAAATTATAAATCAAGTTAAGAAAGTAAAATAATAGGAAATTATATTAATTTAAAAGGACAATATTCAAAAATTACATTAATTGAAAAGTACAATAATTAAATAACAACAAATGAAAATTACAGATTCCATCTCTTCTTAATCTCTTGACATAAATGTTGATGAATGATAAATTGCTCTTGTGTCATTTGTGAGGTGTCTTTCGAAAGGATTGCATATTCCTTCAATTGAACTTTAGCTAAGGCAACCTTTGCTTTCATCTCTTCAATTTCGAGTTGTTTTTGTTTCATTCCAACTTCAATCTTTTTGATGCTTGTATACTCTGAAAATTTTGCAAACATATTACCCAAATTTGTTGTCATACCTTCAATGTCTGATTTCATTTTGCCTTTTCACTACAAGAAAAAAGTGAAACAACAACGCTTTTTCCGCGTTGTCGTTAATGCTTAAAAAGCGTTGTTGATGAAGCCGTTGTAGAAAGTATATCTACGACAACGCTTTTTCCGCGTTGTGGTTTGGAGCAAAGACAACGCTTTTTTCGCGTTGTCTATTGGTTTTTAAAAACGTTGTGGTTTGGCACAAAGACAACGTAAAAATCGTGTTGTGTATTGTTACTTAAAAAACGTTGTCTTTTTAATAGGCAGTGTTTTTCACAATTTATAATATTCACAATTTATAAACATTTTTATTCACAATTGATAATATTCACAATTTACAATATTCACAATTTACAAGCATTTTTATTCACAATTGATAATATTCACAATTTACACTGATAATAGTTTATAAAATTCACTTATAATACAGTGCATTATTTACAAAAGTGTTTGTATTCCATATTAAATACAAAAAATATCTCAATTCACAAGTTCTATAAAACTTCATCATTCACAAGTTGTTCTTTGGGGCTTCTTGTTAACTCGATCTGCTTTAACTCGATCTGCTTGTTAACTCGATCTGCTTGTTAACTCGACCATTGCAGCGTTGCAAAACATTGAAGTAGTGATGAGTAATATATAAGGATGCGAGCGGCTAATTTTGTTCATCAATGGAGAAGAATATACCTTAATGCTATGTAGAATACTGCAGGTAAGAGCTTCTTTGACTGCAACAATTATAAAATAATCAGTTGTTAGCAAATAGTTTGAATTCTTATAGACGAGAAATTTGATATACTTGCCAAGGAGTACGACTGCAAATGCCTCCAGAGAAACGCAACAGAAATTGCTGCCGCAATAGAAAGAAAATTAATACATGAAGAGATTTACGATTGTGTATTACAAGTGTGGTTGAAGTAATCTTATCTTCATCAGAATCTTTGATGTCACTGAAACGTGGAGCACTGTATGGCGAAGGAGTTTCCATTGTTTGCTGCTGACTTAATTTTTTGGGACTTTCATCATCTCCATCATCGTCCCTC
Organism: Boesenbergia rotunda; assembly: GCA_024364735.1. Lineage (NCBI taxonomy): Eukaryota > Viridiplantae > Streptophyta > Magnoliopsida > Zingiberales > Zingiberaceae > Boesenbergia > Boesenbergia rotunda. The sequence goes on along the minus strand of JAGFNQ010004569.1, from coordinate 734,490 downwards.
AACCAGAAAAATGGTTGAAGCAAACCATCTTCCTCGCTATCTGGAACCATTATTTCATTTCTACTCAATTCTTTAGCGTCTGAGAGCTCAACTTCTGGATCTTCTAATATGGAGAATTTCACAGGTCTCAATGGAGTCTCGGAGATAGGGTATGGAGTCACATGTACTCTCTTCTTGGCAGGAAAAGAAGGTTGCTTTGAGATTTGCTGAGGAGAATGTTTGGAGATATTCTTCCTAATTTTGTAGGATCCCTTTCTCTTAGATTTCATTTGGGACTTTACCTCAATTGCACTTGCAGGTTTGTTTCTCTCTTGATCGCCTAGAAATATTTGCATGGAATTGGCCAAAAAATTAGTCGAGCTAGACAAAAACCCACAGAAGTAGAAAACTTATTCACGGAGGAAATATAAACATATTTAAGGAATAACAAAAATTGCATTAGTCTTTTTCATCGAATCATCAACATTGTGCTTCTTGGCACAAGTAATTAAGGTGTCTAGTAATATGCAGCAGAAAAGATTGTCACCTTCAGCTTGAGTAGGAGGGATTGTTTGAGTTGATAAGATGTTGGTCCCGGATGCAACTTCCATGTTTTTGTAAATGCTTACCAAATTGTCCATGTGAGGAGCAGCACGAATTTCTGCAATAGAACACAGACACTTAAGAAACACTACAGTTGTAAAATAACAGTAATATAAGTCCCAGCCTCCCAGGTAATCAAATATACAGATAGCTATCAAATATCATGCACCATCAACAGTGTACTAATATCTATCTTGGATCTTCAACTAATGTAACCAAACACCATCATATTGTAAATAATACAAAGTTCATTGTGCAGCTTTATCCTCGAAGGAGTTTTGATCGAGATATCAAATAAATACTTTAGCCATGCAAAATGACAGATGGGATGATTCCTAAACTTGTTCCAACCAAATCATTCAATAAAATGAGTTAGTAAAATAAAAGCAAGGGTGCACAATCCCAGAAATGGAAAAGAAGCCAGGATAAGGAAAGAAAATAGCACGTATAGCTTATTCAACTCTAACTTAATGTCAAAAAGACCAGAAATTACGTATGTTGGCAACTTATAAAGTAGCAAGAGATATAGATTGCAGCAAGTATCATATTGGCTGATGAAATTCATAACACAATATTGAGTACATAGAGAATGAAATTTATATAAGATGATATGGTAGTAAATGCATTAGTTTTGGAAAACAAGAATACCATTAATCACAATTTTTCTTAAAATAGGATTTGAAATTGTGCAAGTTAACCTCTTCGGCAGAATGGAACCTTGCAGACTGGGCAGTTTGACATGGATCTCATTGACTCCTTAATGCATAAGCTGAATTTAGGTATAAATGGATTAAATAAGCAATATAATATAACCAAACAGAATTTAAGGCGCAGTTAAATCAAACAAATACTCACTTACAGAAGATGTGGTTGCATGCAAGTGATACTGCAGACTTCAATAGACTCCAGCTGCGCAAACGAACATTCAATTGCAAACAATAAAAACCAAAAAAAAAAAGTTGAGTTGCCTCCAAAAAGGATTTCAGCAGGGGAAATTTTAACAGTAACAGGGTCTTCAGATGCACATCTTTCTATTTTAGGTCAAGAAAAGTTGTCAACGTAAGATTTACAAAGGGTAATATAGATCTCGGAACAAACTTTCATTGGTATACTCAGAATAACCCCTAATGGACAAAACAGATAAGAAGGTAGATGCATTTCTATACCAAATCGGACATTTGAGTTCTCGGCCCATCTTCTCCAGATGAGCCAAATCCGCCATAACTGCACCTGTGATTCCGTCCCTTCTATGAGACAAAGGCTTCAGATCAGAAACCCAAGAGTAAGAAAGAAAGTAGCTCGGAGAAATTAGAGAGATTTATTCAATGGAAACTTCACTTTGTCGTATCCAAGGATTTCCTTCTCAAAAGTTCAAATGAACTCTAGTCACATTTGAGTTCTCGGACCATGACATTTTTGGCTTAAGTTGTGTTATTTTAACAACTCTAGTCACAATTGTTATTTTATTTAAGAAAATAACTCAATAAAAATTTATTCTTTGAACATTTCAGAAGTTTGAATTCATTTTACATGAAAATAGTTATCCCATACTGCATTCCTGTAACTAAAATAGCCATGAGGAACCCATCAGTTTTATGGTGTCATAAAATATGAAAAGAATAAATCATTTTGTTAAGTTCTAAAACAGCAAATAACATGTTTAATCAAAGTTCAATAATGATTCTCAGTCCCCTGTGGACATGGTGAAGAATTACAGTGCCACCTTCCAACTTATATTTTAAACAGTGTAACAAACCCCTAATGCTTTAAATATCTTAGCAGCAGCCTTTTAAGAAACTGCATTGGACTAATGAGTTCAACAACATTGCAGTCAAATAATGAACTGGCCGAGCATGGTGAAGAACGGATCAAAATGATACAAATCTGTCAAAACAAAAGTTCCATATGCCACCAAGTCAATTTCCTCAGATTTCCATTTTTTATAATTTCTGAAAAACTTATAGTCAATCTGGATGAACCAAATGGTGTAGTGAAAACGTAGAGACAAACTTCAATCAACTCACTCACGGTCCAGTCTTAAAGACAAAGATTGATTACCAGGTGCTGGTTTTGAATAAATTTGCAACATAAACAAGTATGAAGGTATATGTTTCAAAAATCAAATTTTTATTCTGATGAAAAAAGAACAAAAATTTAATTATATTAAGGCTCAAAAAGTGAAGCAAAAAAATCACTTGATGCAAAAACAGAATACATATTTCATAAGACTGGGTAGTGGGAGGCATTGGCATACCAGGTGTTATTGTTGCACACTTCACTGCAACATTGTACCTGCATATTTCAGGGAAAAGTTTCTAATGTTCACAGCTAGATGGAAAAAATGCTAAATAACCATAAACAATAATTTAAACACGAAGTTATGAACCAAGTTAAAATGAAGAATAAAAGCTATATCAGTATAAAAATTGGGATAATCGAGTGTGATAGTTTCTCTGTTTTGACTGAAATGGCAAAAGCTTATTACACTTTGTCAGTATCCTTTTAGAAATTGCTCAAGGTCATCATCATACCTGGAAGATTTGAACGAACCAGAAGGTGGTTGCAGTGGTAATCAGGTTGTAATTAAGAGTCCTCTTAATCGCTGAGATATGAAAAACACATGACTTTGCATGGCACAACCAAGGGAATCCACTTGATTTTAACAGCACTACAGCAGAGAAAGATTTACTCTTGCCAAATCACAAAATAGAGAAATCATAATATATTTTGATGTAGGGTCAATTTTCTGCAAAATAAGAGTATAAAATGTCAAAAAAAACAATGTTTAAAACATTTTCAAAATATTAGAATTTTAGCTTGGAATTCATGTAGACTGTAGGTCCAGGCAAGTCATGTGAAAAACATGTAAGTGGTTACCTCATGCTATCAGAAAGGCTCTTGTCAAGTATTAAACTACAATATCTTTCATGGCTTGCAATATATAAACAAATACAATTTATGAAGAATATAAGCACAAACAATATAACACTAAATAGAACACATGAAGGTTTAAGCTTATATGATTTTAAAAAAATAACATAAAATATGGTTCATGTCTCCACCTGTCCTTTCTTCATTGTTAGTTGTTGAAGTATAGTATCCTGTTTCATCTTCCCATTAGTTGGTTCACCTCTGGATTAATCATCATAAAATTAAATAAACAATTGCAGAGGCTGACAGCAAGTAGGTTAAGTGATCTATATGGTTTTCCGTTCTAAACACACTCAAATATAGGTTCTTACGTTTTTCTGTCAAGAAATCTAATGATGATGTTATTGACCTCAGCTTCAGAAATTTCTAATCTAATTATCCCTCCTGTAAGGATCTCAGCATATGATACCTAAGGGCACAGTGTGCAAGTTAAGAATGTCTTGATCTATAACAAAGCATTTTCATAAGCTAAACATCCTTATAAAAAGAATTTATCAAGCAAGCTGGCTCCATCATTAACCAAGCCAGTTAACCCACGATCTTGATACGACCCATTGATTGATTTTATCACCTGATCTAAATGCCTTATGTTGACTATTTTTCCTGCATAACTTGACAAAAATGCTATTAGAACCAAATAACACTGAAAATGCCACGTTAGAAGCACGAAAAATTCTGTCACGCCATAGACTAAAGAAAAAAGTAAAAATACACCTGAAGTTCACTTTAAAATGGTTTAAAGCAAATAATAACAAATTTTGCAAACTAGGAATATGAGCAAATGGAGGTTTTCTTTAATAAATAGAAAGTGAAGCAACCACTCACTAGTATAACAAAAGTTTGTATGTAAACTTCAGACAAGAATATAAAGTGGAATGATCCACAATATTTTATGATCCTGAGTATCAGGCAATTAGGAAGCAAGATGTAAAAAGTGAATGTACCGTAGATGAGAATCCTATCACTAATGGGAATTTACTTGACGAGGTGAAATCAAAATTATTTACCATCTGAAAGCAATCAAAAGTAGATCCAATAAATGATAGAAAAAGAAGTTAAGAAGACAAAGAAGTTAAGAAGACATGGCATGACGACTTTCACAAACAATAATAGATTTGATTGCTAAATAAATTAAATCAATTACACTTAAGAGTGTAAGGGTAGTGTAGACTAAATAAAATTTTCATTAACCTAACTAAATGCGATTGAAGAGATTTGACCAGTGATACAGTTTTCCATAAGGTTGCCAAAACTAAATAGTTGGAAGTTGGAACCAACACAAATTGTTATTGTACTTCTCAAGAGAAAGGTGGAAGTTCAAAACTAGCTAGAGAAAGTACATAATATCTCACTATTGTTTTTTTTGCAACATAATATCTTTTTTGAAACAAAAAGATCAAACTTATATAACTAGTTAGTAGCTAACCTACATATTAATTACCATCAAAGCCACATGTGAATAACCACCTAGCAATGAAAGTAGCTAACTCAGTTAATAACAAAAATAGCAGGCTATTTAGATTAATCTTTCTCTGCATACTGTCAAAGCAGAGTAATATCTTTAAAAAATAGCAAATTGTTATCCTTGAAGAAGAATTAAACTGCAAGAAGATATTACCATATCCATCCCATGGCGTCGGAGATTTGGCTCCCCCTCCATCCGCGCCATGGCGATCAGAGGACGCGGCCATAGTCCTGGAAGCGAGGTGAGGAAGTTGTGCACCACCTATTTGGCCCGGTCGAGGTGGAAAGAGAACGACTGGCAAGCGAAGGGGAAGGAAGAGAGGAGAAAGAAAGGCAAAGGAGCAGAACGGGCAGGAGGCTGAGGATTCTTGATGGAGGAGGAGACGAACCGAACTCCTTCATTTCTCTCCATCGCGGGGGCGGCGAGACAGGAAGATCAGATGAGGACGAGGAAGATCAGATGAGGACGAGGAGAGCAGAAGAAACAGTAGATCGGTTTCCAACGCCGAAGATCAGAAGATGAAGACGAGGAGAGGAACAAAGGAAGCCACGGCGAAGGTTAAGACGAGGTGAGGAGCAGAAGAAGCCGTGGGGTTTTGCAACCCCCTTCTCCCCGAGCGTCACCAGCAGAAGCTTGAAATCTGACCGCCACAGAGTCAGAACGTCGGCGACTGCGAGAGAGAGAGATGGAGAGGGTAGTGGCGAGCGTCGTGATGCTGCCGCTGGGGTTCAGTTTCCACTCGACGGACGAAGAGCTCGAGGAGGATACTTCTTGGTGGTGAGCTAGGAGAAGATGTATGTTCACCAGATCGTACACAATGTCGATTTCGTGAAGAGGAGAGGACGAGGGAGGTGGCAATGAGGGAGGTGGAGGGAGGTGGAGGGAGATATTTCGCGGAGAAAAGAAGCGCGGAGAGATTTTTCGCGAGCCGCCGAGGGTTGGCAATGAGCGAGGTGGAGGGAGGGGATGTGTTTTTTATTTTAGCGGGAAATACGACAACGCTTTTAAAAAACGCTTTTGTAACAGCGTTGTCTTTTATCCGAAACCACAACACTAAGCACATCGCATCATTATAAAACGTTGTCGTTATTAAAAAGTAAAACACATAGACAACGCTTTTCACTAAAAACGTTGTAAAACAAAAAAAGACAACGTTTTTTTTAAAAAACGTTGTCGATTGGGCGTTGTTGATTGCAAAAATTCTTGTAGTGTTTCCTTTTCTTTTTGCTGCCTTCTGACCCATTGGACGAGCTTCTTCTTCATTTAGGTCTACATGTAGACTAGCATCTTGGCTAGATGACGTGTTGCTTGCTCTCGACTCTGAGGTTCTTGCCTTCTTTGTGCTAACAATGTGATCAACAGATTGTGGAGTAAACATTGGACGGTCTTTTACTATCCTCCACACATGCTCAAGATTAAATGCAACGCCATTATTTTCTTAACGATATTTTTCGTACGCAAACCGCAATATATCCTCATCACTGTGGCCGCTACGATATGCACTATAAATGCTATTGTAATTTGCGTTGAAGTGATATACCTTTTTTTGTATGGTATTGTGTCAGTGCGATCGTATTATACTTGGATTTCTATTGGGTGTACCTTGAGGACGATTCTCGTTGTAGTAGCTAGCAACACGACCCCAGAAAGCATCCATCTTCTGATCATTGCCAATGATTGGATCGTCGCTGATAGTGACAAATGATCTCGCCAAAATTTCATCTTCAGACTTACTCCATGTTGATCGTTTTCTTCTGCTCCCAGCGCCAGCATCCGCCTTCTCTAAATTAACAACTTCGATTGGAGATTCACGGTCGGACACTTGAGTCTCTGGAACAAAAGTCGGAGTAAATGGATCACTTTCCGTCGGAGATGTAAAAGGCATGCCGGTTGTAGGTGGATTGGATGGATAATTTTGTGGATATGGATTATATGGATAATTAGGTGGATATGAACCATATGGATTATTTGGTGGGTATGGATTATGTGGGTAATTTGGTGGATATGGAAAATATGGATAATTTGGTGGAGTTTGGGAATTTTGGGAAGAAGTATTTTCTAAAAAATTTCTAAGAAAACCACGATTATTTTCATCCATTTCGGAAGAAAATACTAGAGATGAGATTTTTAGGAGGAGGAAGGAAGGTTTTGAAGATTGAAATGAGAGTGATTGGAAGGGATGTGTTTGAAGATTGGAATGAGAGTTGATGAGTATTTATAGATGAAAATTTATTTTTTTAATTAAAATAGCCGTTTGTTTATGACCGTTTGTTTGTGACCGTTTGGGTGAACGTTCGGGTGACCGTTGTGTCTCTAAAACCAATCTAATCAGCATCCTGATCGGTCACCAGACCAATCAGGCAGGAGCTAGACTCCAGACCAATCAGGCAGGAGCCTAATCGGTCACCAGACCGATCAGGATGCCAGGTCATGCGTGATGAACGCGTTCAAACATTTGAACGCATTCATCGCGGGCCCACATTAACGCGACATCCACAATAGTTTTAACGCGCGACGCTCGTTAATCGAGCGTTATAACGCTCGATTAACGAGCCATTGCGGATGCCCTAATAGTGGTCTAATTTTGAAAATTAATAATCTGATTTTACCCTCATGGGCCGACTTTAGAAAGGCTATTGAAATAGCACATCTATTTTTAAATAGTAAAATATCAAAGTGAAATATCTATCTTTAAGAACATGTTCATCCTACGTAAAACTAAAATTCCAAGGTATTTTAAAATTAATTTGACACTTTATTGTATATAAATTATGTAGGCGAAATATTCTTACATAAACTAAAATATTGATCATGGTCCATAAATTATACAGGCAAACTATTAAAATTAATTTGATATTTTATTTTATATATATATATATATATATATATATATATACACTGTTCTCCACTTATTCAATTCCAGAACTGTATCGGAGATGAACATCATCCTCAGTTTGTTTCAGATTTGGAGGCCATCAGGCACAGAGCATGCTTCATGTGCACAGCGATCCCAGGTGCTTCTTCCATGCTCACGTCCTCCTCTCTCATTTCCGGCGGCAACTGCAAGTCGAAGGAGTACAAGAGGTTGGCCAGTGCCACCTCCACCATCAGCATCCCTAGATTCTTCCCCGGGCAAATCCTTCTCCCCTCGCCGAACGGAATCAGCTTGAAATCATAGTTCGAAAATGAGTCAACCGTCGGCGACGCCATATTCACAAACCTCTCCGGATCGAACTCTTCCGGTCTCTCCCACGCATCCGGATCCTTGCCGATCGCCCATGCGTTCACATAGATTGTCGTCTTTGGAGGAATTTGGTACCCGTTGTTAGAATTTTAGGGCCATAATGTAATTATAAATGTTGTATGGTCATCAATTAAATAAGTCAAAAATATTGTGATCTAAATTTTGGAATTATATAATTTTACTTAAGGGCTTAATTGTTATAAATAAAACATTGTGGATACCATATGCTAATTCTAATTTGTTGAGGGGCCAAATTAGAAAAAGACAACCTTTGGATTCTATAAATAGGAGGTTATGGTCCCAGTTTGCAGATGATGCTTTTGTTTTGTTTCCCATCGACAAAACTCTTCGGAAACCTAAGGAAGTCTGCAGATTGATGATCATCTCCGGAGGACCGATTGCAATGATGGATTCCGGTACGCTTCCGCGACTTTGGTTAATTATCAAGTTTATTATTTCTTAAGAGTTGAATAGAGATTAAAATTGTTCATGAAGATCTCTCAACTTAAGATTTATTTTCTACACCCGTCTCTTAAAGTGACCGGGTGCATGGTTTCCCGGTTGATGAGCAGCGGCGCCGGAGGGTGCAACCTCAGGGTCTCCTTGACATGCGTTTGAGGAAGTAAAGTTGGTGCAGGTCGCTCTCCTCCACCTTCCCTTTGCTTCTCCCCACGCTGCTTCTCACTTCCTCTTGAGCTCTCTTCATCAACTCCGGCCGCCGGATAACTCCGCCATCGCCCATTCCACCACAGCCGACGATGTATCTGTACCGGCGATGAAAATATCCTGCCGATAACTGAATCAAATTTGACTTGCACAATTCATTTTGACACCGAAATTGAAAATAATTGTCGATCACCGTAAGAACTCCTTTGAGGTTCTCCTCTGTAAGCTGCCCAACCTTCCGCAGCAACCGGAGCAGAACATCCAATAAATCCGCATTCTCTTCGCTTCCTGATCCACTCTTCGCGTCGAGATGGCGATCGATGAATTTCTTGTAGATGCCGTCGAGCTCAAGAAACGATTTCCGAAGCCTGGATTTTATCCCCGTCGCCACATCGACCCACCCGAGCAGGGGAAAGTAGTCTGCCATGAAGAAGCTGGCTAAAATCTCCTGCGCTTCCCTGATCAAGTCGTGAATGCTGCGGCCATCGCCGGCTATGTCTCCACCGAAGGCCGTCCTGCATGTCGTGTTGCAGGAGAAGCACAGGACGAGCTCACTTACGTTGACGGCGAGGGAACTCGAGATGCGAGAAGAGATATGCTTCGCCATCCTGACGATCTCATCTTCCCTTACGGACGTAAAAGAGTTGATCTTTTTGGGGCTGAAGAATTCGACGGTGCAGAGCTTGCGTAGCTGCCTCCAGCCGTCGCCGTAAGGGTTGAAGGCGATGTTGGACGCACCATAGGACAGCTCGAAGGTGGCGACATTGTGAGGGCGGGAGCAGCAGGCGAGGTCGAAGGTCTTGAGGACGTCCCTTGCGATGGCGGCAGAGGAGACGACGACGGCGGAGACTTGACCGAGCTTTAGGTGCATGAGCGGGCCGTACTGCTTGGAGATTTCGTATAGGGACTGGTGCAGCAGATTGCCGCGTATCTGGTGGAGGTTACCGATGATCGGGAGCTTCGCAGGGCCTGGCGGGAGATTTCGGACCCCCGGATTGGTTCTTGCTTCTCGGCCGCCGGCGAGAAGGAGAGAGGAGAGCAGTGCGATGAGGAAGAGAAGAGACAAGACGGGCGCATCCATTTTTGACAATGAGCACAGAACAGAACGAAGAGATAGAGCGCCCTACCTCCATTTAAATAGATCTAGCAATTTTGTACAACTTCCAAAAATTACCAAAATACTTATTTAACTTTCGTATTTATCAAAATATCTTTAAAATATCTTTTTCCTTATAGCAAAAAAGATTAAAAAATAAAACTCAACTGTGAAAATGTGAAAAAATTCATGAAAACTCTATGCCATTGTTGCGAGAGTTCACAATGAACTCGTAGCCACACGGCCCTTACCTAACCCCGATTTGACCGTCACGTAACCAATACTTAAATTTGACTGTCATTTTACAGCAACCGTAAACTTAAACTTAAATTTACAAGTCTCGAAATTAGCAGTTGGATTTTTTATTTTTTTAATTTTAATTTTATCATTTCTTAATATATATATATATATATATATATATATATATATATATATATATATATAAACTTTTCAAAAGACTTTACTCAATTTTTAATTGATTTAAATAAGAAATTAAATTATTTTTAGTTCATATAGTGATTTTAAATATTAGCTTTAACGAGCTTAAGTCTCAAACTCATTTATTGTTATTCATACCCATTTGATGTGAAAATATTCTCTATTTTGGACAAATGCTCAAACTTCCGTGAAGCTAGCTAGAAAAACTTGCTACCCCAAATATTTGGTCGAAGGCAATTGTCATCTAAATACTTCCACAAAAAAATGATTATCTTCATCTTATTCGCTTGTCTAGGATAACATTGTTGTTGATGTTGACATGCATGCAATGCGTAGACAGGATCTTTAATTACCCTAGGCTAAATTATGAAAATAATAATACATATATAATAAACATTTAACAAACATATAACATTTATACAATAGCATATCCAAAAAAAAAAATTTAAGAGAATGCTCAAAGAAGGAGACTTCTACTTCTCTACGTGACTGTACTCTGCTCCACTGCTTGAGATTGTTCCTCCTCGCCCCTTAGACTGCAGCCTATAGGCGGAACGCTGGAAGCTTGGAACTAACGCAGGGTATACGAATAGAGAATATGTGAGATATACTAATGGAAATTTCTAGGAGCAAGGGGTTGCTTTCGCATATACCCCCACGCCCCCTTCCCTCTGCCATTGTATTTACATACCAATATCCTTTGACATATTTCAAAGTTCATTCAAAATACTTCAATATCTACTTAAGTTGTGCTTGATGAGATTTTAGAGTATAAGACTCATCTATTATTGATTAAGTCTATTTTCTCAGACAATTGTCATTTTATGTAGAGAATTATGCAATCAAAAAGTAAATTATCATACATCTTATTTGACGTATCGTTTTCAAAAATTTCATAGTTGAAAGGCTCTCTCGATGGAACTAAATTATAGATTCAGTGAGACAATAATGGAACTTCTTGCTCTTTATTTAGCTTTGAATCCTACTAATTTATTTAAAAAATTTAATGTGAGTGACATTTGCAAGCTTGCATCAAAATTTTATCCTATTGATTTCACTTAATAAGAAATTCATGCTTTATAGCTGAATTGGAACACAATCAACTTGATATAGTTTGTGATCTTGAATTTCAACAAATTTGTACTCTTTTCCATTATATAGAGAAATGGTTGTGACTAAAAAGGCTGAGAGTTATGTTATAATTCAGAGATTGATTCATCTTATATTTGTAAGTCGATGCATGTGAGAAGAGGTGAATCACGTGTCTTTTAAAAATAAATTTTTTATGATTTTGAAATATGAGTGCACACGAAATTTAAATGAAGTATAAAAAGATAGACAAAATAACACAAGCATTTTACTTGGTTAGACTTCAGCGATTCCTACTCCAAGGCCCAGGTCTCTTGGACCTTTCCTACTGGCAATATACTAAATCTCTCTATCAAAAACCCCAGGTAGAGTAGTTGAGTACAAAGAGAGAAACTGGAAGTGTAATAAACCTACACTTCCCTTTTACAATAACAAAAGAAAAAAACAATTAAACTTCGTTACCCAACACAGTTGTAGGAATCCGGTTGCATTTGTGTGTTGGTGCCGATCTTTCAGCAACGATCGGACCATAGTTGAGTTGTAGCAAGGCTGTAATGCAAAGACAGAGTCACAAAAAGATCATCATAGCTCGTAAAAGTGT